>CM035434.1:45171732-45701732 GCA_020310875.1 Ceratopteris richardii
CATGTTTTGCAAGACAACTATAAGTTGAAAGATGATGGCTCTTTTGATGTTTGGTCTAAAATAGTATTAGATAGGAGGGAAATATTACTTAAAAGTACATCTATAGTAGAGATTTTGGTGAAATGGCACACATATCCAGTTGAAGGTTCAACTTGGGTGAACCTAGAAGATTTTCTGCTGCATTATCCTTCTTTCTAACTATGAGGATAAAGTCTTAAAAGGGGGGGAAGAATTGTAATAGGCCATTTGATAGTGAAATAATTTATTCTGAAATTTTTGAATTACATCATTTTATTCATGTAGCCAAAATTTAGGAATGACAAGTTTTAGATTACCTAAGCCTTATTGGCATCATGTTTTCTAGTTGAAAATTGAACATGAAGATGAAAGAATTAAGAGAAATGTTGTATGAGAGAAAGGTAGAGCATACATAAGAGAATAAACATTTCTTTCTAAATTTTTTTGTGAATCATGTTTTAAGTAACCTTTTTTAAGGTGCTATAACTAGTTCACTCTAACAAAATGCTTTGACTTTATTCTCTCTCTAGAATTTCTCAGCTTGCAAGGCTCAAGAGTGATACTTGGAGAGGATATGGACCTAGGTCATCTCTAACACTATCGTGCAAATCAAAGAGTTTATCATTTTTGTATTCACAAGCTTAAGCTAATTCCTCACTATTTTTGAGTTACATGGCTTCAAAAAGTGCCCTTTCTAAGTTCTTTTTAGTATTTGAATCCGTTATTTTGAAGCATACGTGTTATCATGCATACTTAAGGATGTCTTTGAATATGTAACTTTTGTTGCTTTTCTTCTATTTATGGATAGGTTCTACTAAAGAAAGTACTTGACTAATACAAGCATATGCTTTTGTGAAAGTTTTGCATGCAACATGGGGAGAGCTGACTTTTTCTATATTTAGTGGATCACACACTTCCTTGGGGATGATAAACTCTATTTTGAAGGAGGTTTTGATGGAGACCTTCAAATCCCCAATGTCAAATCTACCTTGACTTAAGAAGACCTCTATATCAAATACCACTACAAGAATAAAGGGCGCATAGCGATGTCCCCAATTGAAAAAAAAAAGCAGGGAAAGTCACCTATGCGATGGTGGCCTCAGATAGCATCACATACACAACGCAGGAGAGAAGTAAAAAAAAAAATCTTGTGCGTCGAATAAGTGATGATGAGTGTCGCATAAGCAATGCATATATTATTAATCGTTATCTACATTGATTTTTAGCGACTATGTTAGCGACGATTCCACACTAAATGCGATGCTATAGCATTGCATGAGCGACACTCCACGAATTTGAAAAAAAAATTGATTTCTCTTGGCACATTTGTGCCGGGATCAAGTGAGAGAGCAAACAAGTGAAGGAGCAATTGAGCGAGCAAATGAGAGTGAATGAGCAGATCGAACAAGAAAAGGTACATCCATATACATACACGCATATGTATACACACACATGCATATAGATACACAAATATGCATACACACACATGCAGACATATACACACATATACATATATACACACAAAATCCTACACATACATAGACATATGCACATACACATACACATACACATATAGATACTTGCACATATACATACACATACATATACACACATGCATACATACACATATGCATAAACATGTGTACACATACATACATAGATACATGCATACACATACATGCACATACACACACACATACACACATATACACATATACACATATACACATACATATATACACACATACACACACATAAATGCACACATATATGATATGTATACACACACATTTATAAATGCACAAATATGCATACACACATATTCACATATAGGTACTTGCACATATACACATATACACATACACATACACACACATACACTCACAAAGACACACACAATACACTCACATGCATATATACACACATATGCATACACATGCATATGCATACATACATAGACAAATGTATATACATACATGCATATACACACACATATACATATATATACACATATGCATACATACTCACATGCATTCATACACACCACAATCATATGTATATATACATAAACACATGCATACACATACATGCACATACACACACACATACACACATATACACATATACACATATACACATACATATATACACACATACACACACATAAATGCACACATATATGATATGTATACACACACATTTATAAATGCACAAATATGCATACACACATATTCACATATAGGTACTTGCACATATACACATATACACATACACATACACACACATACACTCACAAAGACACACACAATACACTCACATGCATATATACACACATATGCATACACATGCATATGCATACATACATAGACAAATGTATATACATACATGCATATACACACACATATACATATATATACACATATACATACATACTCACATGCATTCATACACACCACAATCATATGTATATATACATAAACACATGCATACACATACATGCACATACACACACACATACACACATATACACATATACACATATACACATACATATATACACACATACACACACATAAATGCACACATATATGATATGTATACACACACATTTATAAATGCACAAATATGCATACACACATATTCACATATAGGTACTTGCACATATACACATATACACATACACATACACACACATACACTCACAAAGACACACACAATACACTCACATGCATATATACACACATATGCATACACATGCATATGCATACATACATAGACAAATGTATATACATACATGCATATACACACACATATACATATATATACACATATGCATACATACTCACATGCATTCATACACACCACAATCATATGTATATATACATAAACACAAGCACATACACACACATACATATATACACATACACATATATACACACACATAGACACACATATACACTCATGCATACATACACTTATATGCATACATTCATATTCACACATACACATACATAGACATGCATATACATATACACTTTAGTTATGCAAACAAAAGAAATGCTAGTTACTGGGCTTACGTATTAGCATAAGGTACACATATCCTAGTTTTGTATATGAACGAAAAACAAAAAAGAGCTAACCGTTGTTTCTGTAATTGTCATTGAAATTTGAAGAACACCTTACTTTTCATATGAAGGTGTTCATGTTTTACAAAGGCACTTGTTGCCTTACATAATTCATAAACGGGACATCGGGTGGTGCTTACTTTCATTTGCAAATAACAATAGTTTGTATATATAACGTTCTAAATCAATGCACGTGCCCTATGGTTGATGGAATTAATCCGTATGCTTGAAAGTAAATGATGAAGATTACATTCCTATTGCATGAGAAAAATACAACGGAATGATCAAATTTTCTTGTTCCCAAGATAAAAACGCATAAAATGTCATTGATGTTAAGCACTCAAAATAAAGTCATTTTACACAACTGAATCGTGTCCCCTGTAATTACCACTTGTAACAGAATAAAGGTCTATTATTAATATTTTTTCTTTTTCTAAGTGTGGAAGTTTACCTGAGATTGCTCCAACCACCCGGCGTTGTAGGTGCAAAAGCAACAGTTGGTGGATCAAGTCAACTACCAATTCCTACGGCACACACTAGGTGCTTGTCGCAAGCTTAGGTAAAGTCAAAAAATTATGAAATTTTGAAAACACGTACACACTCAAGCAATTGATTTGGAAGTTCGCTGTATATATATGAATTTTGTTGAAGATAATCTAGATAAAAAACATCATAATTTGAATATTTTATCTTAACATGCTTCATACACTATGCTTGAGATCCAATGTTTTCTCTATCTCGTGACATTTCAATCATAGTCAAGTTGAGAATGGAGTAGAGTAAACCAAGATACGACTTTGTTTAATCGTGTCATTTCAATCAAGCCATTAGCATGCGACGAGTATAAAAAGATAACAATAGAAGACAAATCGCATGCAAACATTTAACAACATACAATCTGAAGTATAAGTTGACTTGAAAGATTCAAGTCAATATATAGAGCCTATGGATTCCGAACCTATGTCTCAAGAATCGTAAAAGTAAATCTTAAGGTTCTGCATTTTTGTGTTGATCACTCATATATCACTCCACATTTAAATTCGCACGTCTAGAGTGATATGTTTGCTATCGATCATCAAATACCTCCAACTCACAATGCATCTTCATCTCAACTTCTCGTTTTAGTGGTTTTCTTTTTAACGCTCTCACCATCTCTTTCTGATGATATGCGTGAGCATAAGCTCTCTATAAGTAGCACGAGCAGTAGATTTCAAGAAACTCTTATGAGTCCAGATTCATGATGTAATCAAACTTTCTCCAGAAATGCAGGAGGTCAGAGATGGCGTCTTTTGAGAGATGAAGACCTCCTTTTTTTAATAACACCCACACCTTCTCCTTCTTCTTGTCAAATATTTACAAGCTCGATCTTATCAGACCTCTGTAGTTAAGCGTGCATGGCCAGAACCGTACTGCCCTCCCGAAATTGCAGATCGATCCTTCATATGTTTTCCTGCGTTTCCTCCTAACAGTGCTCCCCCCTTCAATCGTGGTATCTATCCGATCAAAGACGTTCGGTGAGCTTTTTCATGCGCCTCTCTCCTCTTTAGGCCTCAGAGATCTGCCCAATTACGATCAAAGACTTCCCCCCTAAGAATTAGCGTCCGGTTCTCTTAATTGGAGCTCTCCTTTCGTGTCCATCCTCTGCATACTCTCCCTCTTCGGACAAGATTAGATGTCTACGTGATCTTCAATCACCAACAACTCTAACCAATCTGCCAGCCTCTCTCTCTCTCTCTCTCTCTCTCTCGCGGTTTCCGTACCTGAAAACAACATTCAGCCAATAATAACTCTCACCATATACATATATATACAAGCACTACGTGCCTTTCTCTATGCACACACACACATAGTTTAGTGAACTAACACACACGACCATGCATACTAACAGTCATGTATATCATGTATAATTAAACACTCATGTTTCGACTTTCCTATTATAAATCACTCACTCTCCACTTACACACATCACTTATATTAAGTGCACATATAATGACAATTGCCCACACATATATAGATAGGCTTATGATTTATTTTTATATAAATAAATAGTTACACATATAAGATTTTATTTAATTTATGGTTTAAGTCAAATGAATAACATGTTTTACATGGTTTAAGCACATGAATATTTTGGTAGCATAAATGCATACAATTAAACATTAGAACACATATAGAATCTTAGGCCAATGCATACACACAAGCACAAATGCATATTCTTACCTAGTTACACACATACATAAGCACATAATAAATATTCTTATACAGATAAAATGACACATCCACGTGCATATATAACACAAACATACATACACATATTTTCACACACATATTCATAAATGCACATTCAACTCACAAACACATTCTCATACGTTTATGCGCTTCACACAACACACAATGGTTTATATGGAGATAACATCGAAGATTCAAATGAGGATTCAAATATCTCTTCCATCATTCTGTGTTCAAAACACATTCTCCTCTTCTTTTTGCCCCCAGGTACTCAAGAGAAAAGATTAGTTAAAGAAATGTACGAAAATAACTCGAGAGAGATAAAAGTTATTCATCTTAAAATCAAATTTTTTTTATTGTTTGGAATATTGATATGGAGTTGGAAATCCCTCCAACATCTGCCCCCACTAAGCCTGCACATCCTCCCGATGGGACAACTTGTAGTTCATGGAAAGTAGCTTTAATTTCTTTGAAAATAACTTATAGATTGACTATTAAATAAGATGATAAACAATGCTTCTAAATTCAAATTAAGTTTCTGATAATAAAGAAAATTCATAAACTTATGTAAATGTGAATAGAAAATCATTTTGTGCAATGCATGAAGTCAAAAAGACAAATTTAAACAATCCTATAATAGTCATTTAGATAGTTGCAGTACTTACCATTCCATTAACCTTGTTTACAAGTAAGATTTAATTTATATAAGTATTCTATCTTCTATCTCTTAGTCATCCACCATAAGATAAATCTATCTATTTCTTCTACAGTAGACCTCCACCTCATATAGCCCATAATATATTTCAGAAGTGATCTCGAGAGCACAAGTGAATCATAATAATTTTTTGTTTTCCTTTTTTTTTTCTTTGTTTTGCTGTTTTCTTTTTCCATCGTGAAGCAACCATTTATATACTACTTGATGTATTTAGTTTTCTTACTTTTTTTTCTTCGTAACTTTTCTATTTAAGGAAAAAGGCTTAACCCTTAATCAGAGCTGAGGATCTAGAAGCATGCTATAGTCAGAACTATGATCTCATTCGCTACACGGTTTCAGAAAATAAAGAAGCCTACTTGGATAAAGTAAATTCACTTTTACTAAGGATCGCAGGTCAAGTGTTCCACTCTCCTATCCTCACAACACATTATAAGTTTCCTAAATTGGACCTTCAACTTGCATATATATTCCTATTTTGATTTCTTTTTCATTATCTACATAATTTTTCAGAAATACCCTTTTATATCAGAAATAAATCATTTTCTAATTATAAAATGCATGAAAAGAAACTTTAATATAAAAATAAATAACAACTAGAATTAATTCAGTTGATTATGCTTCATCTTTATCTTCATCTTCTTCAAATTTATCATAAAAAATCTTCAATATATTTGCTCCATTCGTCTTCAAGTCCTGTTAGTAATCATAAACTAGAAGCTACAAGAAAATAGATTTTTATCATCAATCATATTGCATCACAAATATTATCATAATTATTATCATATCTTATCATTATTATAATACTAGTAAAAGAATATTCATCATCATTTTTATCATATGTTTATCACATGTAAAAAATAAAAATCATATATGCATCTCAAAAAAAAAAAGATTATTCATTTTTCATAATGTTCTTCTTGTAGGTGTAATTCATACTTTAGTTTTTTTATGAGAGAGAAAGTAAAAACTCCCATTCATAACTTACTTTTCTGATGAGGGAGAAAGTAGAACTCCCATTCATAACTTACTTTTTTTATGAGGGAGAAAATAAAAACTCCTGTTCATAACTTACTTTTTTGATGGGGGAGAAAATAAAAACTCCCGTTTACAACTTACTTTTTTTGATGAGGGACAAAATAAAAAAAACTCCCATTCATAACTTACTTTTTTGATGAGGGAGAAAATAAACCATCACTTCCTAATAATGTGCATTGCTAACCTTATTAGCCGACGCTTTGCGAAGAGTTTTCCAATTGTTGGGGGGGATTCTTGTACAAAAAGGGATTTGAGTGTTTGTAGGAGAAAAGGGAAAGATAAGAAGAAAGATATACACTAGAAGCCTCTATCTATTGATTATAAGAAGACAAATACAATCCTGATGCACAATACAATCCAATGCTTCTGTGCAAAATCTTACAAGAGTGCACAATCATAAAATACAAAACACCCAAGGATCTTGTTGTTGCCAACCTTCTCTGCACTAGAGCTCCACCTTCTTCAAGCTTGTACTTGTGCACACCTTGCACTAAGCTTCCAAATAAGGGGGAGGGATGGACACCTTCTGTCGGCACATGCACAACTTCAATAAGACCTTGGGATCTTTTGTTGAATAGCTTAGCACTTCTCTGCACAGTTCTTAGTCACTCTTCATGCACACCTTGCACTTCACTTCTCTACGTCGCACACACTGTGTGTCTCTTCCACTTCTCTCTCTTGATTAGCTTAGACTATCCTCACCTTTCTTAGTCCCTCAAGAATCATGCCTTGTCTTGATTTGGGTGTCGATTCACATATGCTCCTAACTGCTAGAGTATCTTGGTGCTCACTTTGATGTCCCAAGATTGTCTCTAAAAGTGGGCAGCCAACGAATCCCTCTTTTTTCCTGTAGTGACTTTATACTAAAACAAAAATTTTAATTACGGGGGCCATACTTTCACTTCTGCGTATGTTGTCGCATCACATACCTTCACATTTTGGCTTTTAATTCTTCAGTTGTGTACCTAAGAGAGGGTTCACGTGAACCTTCCAATTACTTTTAAAAACACTTTGAACATTAGAGAAATTACAGAAAGACACTCTGCAACCTGCAATCCACTTTCTATAAAATACAACCTTTGTGAACAATTACTTGTGCACTACCTATGCACTTTGACACCTGAACCTTGAACACTTTGACTTTGCCCATGTTGACTTTGATCTCGATCTTGTTGACTTTGACTAATTTGACTTTGACCATTTTAACTTTAAATATGATTGACTTTGATCAATATGACTTTTATGGGCTCAACAGCTGCCCACCACCTAATGTGGTCTCTGTCCTAGAGAGCTACAACCAAAACCTGGAGCAGAGATGACACCATGATTCTTGTGTTGCAAAATCTTGTAAAGGACACTTGAGCAGCAACCAAGTCCACGAGGAGCAGGAGAGAACACGGACCCGAGAAGAACCAAAAGTGTAAATTTTGCACTAAAAAGTAAAGGAGGGCAAATGGATGGTAGGAAGGAGGGAGAAGGGAGCGCTGAGGAGATTGAGATGGATAGGCAGGGAGGGGTAAGGATGGGGTTGGGCAGAAGGATGAGGGAGTAGGAGTATGGGATCTGGAGAGGGCCGAAAAGATAAAACAAGAAAGCTATAGAGGGTGCATATGGGAAAGTATAAAACATATGGTAAAATAAAGTATGAATAGACCATGTGGATCATGTGCGTAAAAAAAACACGTGATAAATGTGCGCAAAACATGTGGGTTTTGACCAAAAGTCAGAGAAAAGATGTGATTCTAGAAAAGCAAAAAAAATGAGTCCAAAGGTGCAAAATACATGAAAATGATCCCAAGTGTGAAAAAAATGATCATCCGAAGCGCAATCGAAAGCCACAAGCATTGGACCATAAAAAAGGAAAAATATAAATTTTAAGAAGAAAATAAATAAATAAATAAATAAATATATATATATATATATATATATATATATATATATATATATATATATATATATATATATATATATATATATATATATATATATATATATATATATATATAATTACGCACATGGAGATGAGGAAAGCTTTATTAAAAAGAAAACATAAAAATAAAATAAAAGAGAATAAAAATAAGTAAAGAAATAATAAAAACAAAATAAATAAAACAATAAAATAAAAGTAAATAGAATAATAATAAAAGTTAAATAAATTAATTAAAAAATAAATAAAAATAAAAAAATAAAAAGTCAAAAAAAGGGGGGAAGGGGGGTGTGGAGGGGGGAGGGGGAGAGAGAGAAAGAGAGAGAGAGGGGAGGAGAGAGAGGTGGAGAGAGAGAGAGGTTTTTTTCCTCAAAATTTTCATAAATTCCCCATTTTTGTGGGAAAAAATAAAATCCATGGGGGCCCTTTTTTTTGGTGAAAATATCCAAAAATTGGAGAAAAATATAGAAAAAATCCAAAAAAATACAAAAAAATAAAAAAACTCTCAAAACATTTCCTACATGTCTAGGCCCATTTTCTCACTCAAAACCATAGAGAGCTTCCTTTGTTCCTGTAATTTAGCAAGAAAATGACATTGGAAAAGGATGAAAAATTTCTAGAAAATTTCTAAAAATGCTTAAAAATTTTCCAAAAAAAATCCAAAAATTACGCTTATGTAAAGGGTTGATATTTTTTTTTAAAACTCAAGGAACAAGCATGAAAAAGAAAAAAAACTACTAAATCTAGAGCAAAATGAAATGAGAAGGCTATGTACAACCTGGACAGATTTTGCAAGTTTTAGGTGATTCATGAATCTTCAGTTGTTTTGATGATAGGCCTTGAGCCATGATATGATAACTAAGAGAAACTCCTCCATAATCTCCAATTATAGTGTACTTCATTTGGTTCTTCTCTCTTCTATGGCCTTTGACTGAGACTATCTCACTCGAATTAGTAACCTAAATGATGGCCTCCTTTTTTTCATATGCTTCCTCTCTACTTGAGTTTGGAAAAATTCCATAGTAGGAGGATGGGTCTTCTACATGGAGCCAAGCCAACATGTTGTCCTCTTCATATAAATTTTCCTCTTCAAATAGATCTGCTTCCGGTTTGTCCAACAATTGTTCTTCCATACAAATTCCAATTGTTTGCATCACGCTGGTATGTCTTTGGTTGTCTGGACCTTCTTCTAAAAATATCTGCTATAACTCTTTTCCCTCTTGCTTTACCCACATTGTGTCCTTACCCCAGTCATATAGTACATTGGCATGCCTTAACCAAGGTCTCCCAATTAACAGGGGGAAACTTCCTTCTACTTGTGGCAGCCTTAAAATAAGAAAATCCAAGTTAAAGATGGTACCTTGTATCTTGATTTGGACTCCAGGGATCACTACCATAGGCTTTACTATGCTTTGTTCTACCAGTGTTACAATGAAGTTGGCAGGTCTTGAAGGATGTAGTCCAATCTTTTTCATGGTATGTTCAGGCATCAAGTTAATGCTAGAACCACCATCTACAATAACTCCTTGAAACTCATGACCTTGGATAGAGATGGTTAGCCGAGGGCTCTTATAATCTGTGAGGGGTGCTTTCCCTATAATTTTATCTTTATGCATAACAACAACCTTTGCCACTATACTTGTTGTGGACACCTCATCAATTATCTGCAAGAGTTCTAACCTGAATTTCCCATCCATCTTTATTAAATAAAAAATACTGACCTCCTTTTTCATGGACTTGAGTAGTCTGGAAGCTTCTGATTCCTTAGGCGCATGGGCTCCAATTGACTTATCAACCTCCTCTTGATCCCTGTTGAATGCATGTCCAATGGCATCTCTAGTACCAATGAGATTTTGTTTTTGCCTTGTATTTGCACATGTGGTGGCTTTGTCTTCAGATGTCTCTTTGTCTTTTTTCAATCTATTAATCCTTTATTCTTGACCTATTTCTACTTGAGCCTTCCCCTTGCTTCTTGTCTGCACTGTACAAGATTCAATTTCTAGATGGTGATGGCCCATTGTCTTAATCTACCATTTCTTCTTTGCACACAGAAATCATTTGAACATGGGACCCAGATGAGGATGCTTGGTTCTTAGGACAACAATTAGTATAGTGGTCTCTGACCTCTGGGCAGTTCCTGCAAGGAGGGGCATTTTTTGGTAGAGTGCACCTACTTTGGTAATGCCCACATTCTCCACATCTGAAACAAATAACTGGCCTCCTTGGCCCATTTCCAAAGTTATCTCTATGTCTAGGGTTGTAATTGTTACCTTGATTAGGTGCAGTCGCCATCACATTTGCTGGTGGTAGGGCTCATCCTTTTGTCCAATATGTTATTGTAGGCATTCCTCTTGATTGACATTCATGGGCTTCACGACCAGCTTTCTTACATAGCTGGCAAGTTACACTTAAGAGAGGACATTCACTTACTACATGACCTTGCTTGCTGCACATGGTACACCGGTACCATAGCCCACTTTTGATGCGACCCCCTTTGAGTTCTTACAACTCCTATTGAAGCTGAGCTAGTTCTTCTGCTTGAGCTTCCTCTTCCTTTTGTAGCTTCAATGCTTCAATTTCCCTCCTCAACTGAGTCACAAAATTCTCCTCCTCTTTATGGGGCTTATTCATTTTTAAGACCTCCAGCTCTTTCCTTGGCTGGATTACTGGATCTTCCATTTCTGTAGAATAGGATAATTGAGAAGAACTTGCTCCATATTGTTGCCTTATTTGTTCCAGTCGTGTATCTGTGTTGATAAATTCTTCTATATTGGAGGCTTTTGGCAACACTAATTCCTTGATTTTACATTATGTAGTCACTGGAAGTGGTTTAGCTAATCATTTCTTAATAAAGAGATCATGTGGGGGATCTAGCAACTTAGACATTAGTGCCTTGGCCCTAGTTACAAACTCTAGAAATGTTTTACCAGGACCTAGTCTCAAGTTTTCTAATTCCTCTATGATTATCTCTGTAGTTTTCCCATGTTGGAATTGAGTTTTGAATGCATCTTTCATTAAATCCCAAGTGATGAAATGGTTTTCAGTAAACTGGCTGAACCATTTATCTGCTAACCCTTCTAATGTGGTAGAAAAGAGTATTAAAAAGGCATACTCTCTTCCTGTCAAACCTCTTGTTTTGGATAATGCTAAAAACCTCCTAATATGCTCATCCGGATCTTCCTGAGCTAAGCCTTTGAAAGAAGGAAATTTTATATTTAATCTTGAAAGTAGGGTTTCTAAATCTACCTGACATGCATGCTCTTTCCTGATGATGTTGACGATAGTGGGCTGGAGGATCTTCTAACAGCCTTCCTTCTTGTTGCTTTGCAGGTGACCCTCAATGTTTGAGACCGGGTTGCGGTCATGAGCTGTTCATAATCCTCTTATGCTAAGGTAATCAATAAAAAGGTTTACCTCTTAACCCAAGAAAGTAGTACTGTCCGCACTTGAATAATCCTTCTCCACACTGCAATATTTCTTCTCCTATGCTCAAATCTCCTTGCTGTTCCACCGTGCATGCCAAATTTTGTTGGGGCGATTCTTGTATGAAAAGGAATTTGAGTGTTTGTAGGAGAAAAGGGAAAGATAAGAAGAAAGATACACACTAGAAGCCTCTATCGATTAATTATAAGAAGACAAATACAATAGTGATGCATAATATAATCCAATGCTTTTGTGAAAAATCCCATAGAGTGCACAATCATAAAATACAAAATACACAAGGGTCTTGTTGTTGTCGGCATTCTCTGCACCAAACCTCCACCTTCTTCAAGCCTGCACTTGTGCACACCTTGCACCAAGATTCCAAATAAGGGGGAGGGATGGACACCTTCTGTCGGCATGCACACAGCTTCAATAAGACCTTGGGTTCTTTAGTTGAATAGCTTAGCACTTCTCTGCACACTTCTTAGTCACTCTTCATGCACACCTTGCACTTCACTTCTCTGCATCACACACAATGTGTGTCTCTTGCACTTCTCTCTCTTGGTTAGCTTAGACTATCCTCACCTTTCTTAGTCCCTCAAGAATCATGCCTTGCATTGATTTGAGTGTTGATTCACGTACACTCCTAACTACTAGAGTATCTTGGTGCTCACTTTGATGCCCCAAGATTGTCTCTAAAAGAGGGCAGCCAACGAATCCCTGTTTTATCCTGTAGTGACTTTAGAGTAAAACAAAAATTTAAATTGGGGAGGCCATACTTTCACTTCTGCGTATGCTGCCGCTTCACATACCTTCACATTTTACCTTTTAATTCTTCAATTGTGCACCTAAGAGAGGGTGCACTTGAGCCTTCCAATTACTTTTAAAAACACTTTGAATCTTAGAGAAATTATAGAAAGACACTCTACAACTTGCAATCCACTTTCTGCAAAATACAACCTTTGTGAACAATTACTTGTGCACTTCCTGTGCATTTTGACACCTGAACTTTGAACACTTTGACTTTACCCATGTTGACTTTGAGCTCAACCTTGTTGACTTTGAGCTCAACCTTATTGACTTTGACTACTTTGACTTTGACTATTTTGACTTTAAATATGGTTGACTTTGACTATGATTGACTTTGACCAATATGACTTTTATGGGTTCAATACCAATTGAGAATGATAAACAATTAGGCCAATGGAGGACAAACCAATAGACAAAGAATAAGCTTATTCCAAAGTATAATGAGTAGAACCATATCAGAACAGTTTATCTTTTCATCTTTAGGTAGTAGTTGCACTATCAGAATTGTTTTCTCTCGTCTTGCTGATGCATAGGTTGTACAAATGTCTGACACGTCTTGGACTTTATTGTACTTTAAAACAAACAAGTAACCAAGATATAGAATTTCTCTCTAATTTAATCTATAAATCGGACCGTCAACAACATATGATTCTTAAAGATGCTCCGCTTTGCGATTTACTAATCAAAGAAAATTATGTATCTCGTTCATGAAGTTCTTGTGAAAACAAATGCAGTGAATTGTTCAACATGGAAGAAGCAAACACCGAGTGGCCTTAATCTGTATAGATTTTCAAGCCAATTGTACATAGAAAAAAATATACAATTTTATGATATGCCATTCATTTTTGAATCTTCAGAGGAACGTTTAAGTCCTTCAAGTGTGCATTTTATTCATCATGAAATTTTGGAATTAAACGTCTTTGAATGTTTCATGTAAATTTGTCACACATCCGTAGAATATTTATTACGCACAAAAATAACGCATCCGTAGAATATGCAAATACTGAGTGGTGCATGGACTTTGTTCATGATGGAGTCAGAACACCTATCTTAGCATGGGGTAGAAGGGCAGATAGATTCTTGTCTTTTGTTTTTTTTTTGAAGTCTCTGTAGAGAGTCTCTACAGATCTTAATCTTGTGCTATCCCTATTCTATGGAAATGCATAGAAAATAGCTCTCCATGAATGATGCAAAAGAAATTAAGAAACCATATAGCCAAAGCTTTGGTTCTCATCTCATGTAAGTCTTTGCATGGGGACACCACCAACGCCAGTAGTATCAACTCGGACTGTTCCTATCTTCCTCTGTCCATTTACAATCTCATAGCATCTTTCTCTTTCTATTCAGTTATGGTGTCAAACCTGTAACTCATCCAACCATATTATCTCGAGTATATCATTCAAAGTATAGTATAAAATGCACTAAGATCAAGGCGGCAGAAGGAAAATAGTCACACAACTATGACTATTGAATTTATAAACAACGGCATTCAGAGAACCCAACTCTCATGCTAATCCCAAAGGAGAAGTTTATTTAAACAAATCTACGTGCAAATACTTCCTATATGCCATTGCAAGACCTTCTCGTCGTGACTAAAATTATATTATGCTTTCTATAAATCAGCTACAATATTCATACGCGCAGATAATTCACGATCATTACTGAACTTCATTCCGCATGGCGTTCCATGAGACACATTTCTTATACAAAAATATTCTATCATGGACAACTTGTGATTAATTTTGTTCATAACAGAAGGAAATTAAGTCGTACAGAATTCGAAGACCTTCTAAGCCTCCATGTTCATTATCGTTTTCCATTGACGTTGCCATGACTGCTATGTACAGCATATAACATGCCTCCTTGGACTCTCCTTCCTCATTCCTCAAGATCAGCGCAGCTCTCGATATGTGTTCCTGTTTAGATGGTCTCAAACCAAAGAACTGATTGAATTCTTCGATTAAGAGATTTCGACCAGAAAAGAAGTCTCACAGCTAGTGCACGCCATTGGCTTGTGTTAGCTCTCAAGTCGTCACTGCTTCTTTGAGTATCTTCGTCGCTTCAAAAGGATAATGCAAAACCACAGAATGATGCGCATCCCTCTCTTCCCCCTGTGGAGTCCGCCTCTTCTTACCTGTTTCAGTATCTCATCATGCAAACGAATACTGCCCTTGCTAAAAAAAACGAGCTCTCTTTTCTTGATTTTTCTTCGAGATAACAAAGAGAAGATCAGCACATAACTCTAGATGTCTCATGCAACAGGCCACTCTTTTTCTCTGCATGCAATCCACTTAATTCTCTTCCACGTGTGTACCTCAGAGTAAGTCCACCATTGATCTTTATAAAGGGGAGCACATCATAACTTCACAGATTGACATATCCTTATGTTATCTTTAACATTTCATATGTACGGATATAATAACTTATGGCTTCTTCTTGCGACTGGCATGTAGCCGAATGTATACATGAATGCACATTTGATAAGCATGTTATCACCATGAATACAAATTCAGATTTCCATATTCATCATCATTACTTTGCGGCCTGCATATAACTTTTCACCACACATACACAACATCATACATTACTAATCTTCAAAAATGGTTGCCACAAGTATTGATTTGTACACAATCACTTTTGTGCGTCATATCAATGAGTATTGAAAGCAATTAGAAGCAATGAATATCGCCTTCATCTATTATCTTTGAACTCCTTTCTCCAATCCCTTCAAGAAATCCTTCATCATTATTGTGAATGATCTCCTCTGTATGATAAATTGCAAATAATTCCCTTTCATGTTCATGTCTGCTCTGCACTTCACTCCAATATCCACATCAACACTAGATGATCAAGAAAGTGTGTCGGTTTGTAACATGTAAAGGCAAAAGTAAAGATGAGAATCTCTACGACAGCGTGTGCCATAATTCTAGCGGTTTGCTTGATCCACTAGCCGTTGCTTTCATGCCTATAACGTATGTGTATATATATGTGTGTGTATGCATAAGTGTGGGTATCCATATGTACATATGTGTGTATGTGACTTAATATGTATATGTAATTTGATATGTGTGTATATGTATGTGTACGTGTGTGTCTGTATATGTGTGTGTATGTGTATATGTATGTATGTATGTATGTATGCATATGTGTGTATGTATGTATGCACATACTTGTGTATGCATGTATGTGTGTATGTATATTTTTGTATCTATGTGTGTGTATGTACATGTTTGTGTATGTATGTATGTGTTTATGTGTGTTTCTATGTGTGTGTATGTGTATGTGTATGTGTGTATGGCTATATATGGGTGTGTATGTACATGTGTGTATGTATATGTATCTGTATGCATGTGTATATATATGTGTGTATGTGATTGTATATGTGTGTATGTGTATGTGTGTGTATGTGTGTATGCATATGCCTATGTATGTGTATATGTATGTATGCATGCGTGTATGCATGTGTGTATGCATGTGTGTATGTATGTATGCATATGCATGTGTATACATGCATTTTTTATACATGTGAGTATATATGTGCATGTGTATATGTTGGTGTGTGTGTGTGTATGTCTCTGTGTATGTATATGTGTGTATTTGTATGTGTGTATATGTGTGGCTATGTGTGTGTATGTATATGTGATTATATGTGTATGTGTGTGTATACACGTGTATATATATATATATATATATATATATATATATATATATATATATATATATATATATATATATATATATATATATATATATATATATATATATGTGTGTGTGTGTGTGTGTGTGTGTGTGTGTGTGTGTGTGTGACTTTATGTGTAAATATGTGTATGTGTGTATGCATGTGTGTATGTATGTACACATATACTTATAAATGCATGTTTGTGTATATATTCTTATGACTATATGTATGTGTCTGTATATGTGTATATGTGTGTGTACATGTGTGTATATGTGTATGTGTCTATCTATGTGTATGTACATGTGTGTGTATGTGTATGTGTATGTGTATGTGTATGTGTATGTGTATGTGTATGTGTATATGTATGTGTATGTGTATGTGTATGTGTATGTGCATGTATATGTGCATGTGTATGTGTATGTGTATGTGTATGTGTATGTGTATGTGTATGTGTATGTGTATGTGTATGTGTATGTGTATGTGTATGTGTATGTGTATGTGTATGTGTATGTGTATGTGTATGTGTATGTGTATGTGTATGTGTATGTGTATGTGTATGTGTATGTGTATGTGTATGTGTATGTGTATGTGTATGTGTATGTGTATGTGTATGTGTATGTGTATGTGTACGTGTATGTGTACGTGTACGTGTACGTGTACGTGTACGTGTACGTGTACGTGTATGTGTATGTGTATGTGTACGTGTATGTGTATGTGTATGTGTATGTGTATGTGTATGTGTATGTGTATGTGTATGTGTATGTGTATGTGTATGTGTATGTGTATGTGTATGTGTATGTGTATGTGTATGTGTATGTGTATGTGTATGTGTATGTGTATGTGTGTGTATGCATGTGTTTGTACTCATGTGTATGTATATGTGTGTATTTGACTATATGTGTGTTTGTATATGTGTATGTGTGTTTATGCATATGTGTGTATGTGTATATGTGTGTATGCATGTTTGTACGTATGTATGCATATGCATGTGTATACATGCATTTTGTATGCATGTGAGTGTATATGTATATGTGTATATATATATATATATATATGTGCATGTTTGTGTCTATGTCTGTGTCTATGTATATGTGTGTTTATGTGTTTGTGTGTAGGTGTGTGTATGTGCGTGTATGTGTATGCGTATGTGTGTCTTTGCATGGGTATTTATATGTGTGTATGGGAGTGTCTATGTGTGTGTCTATGTGTATATGTGTGTATGTATGTGCGTCTATGCATGTGTGTATATGTATATGTGTGCATATGCATATATGGATGTATGTATGCATATGCATGTGTGTATGTATGCATGCATATGCATGTGTATGCATGTGTGTGTATGTATGCATGTGTGTATGTATGCATGTGTGTATGTATGCATGTATGTGTATGTATGCATGTGTGTATGTGTGTGTATATGTGTATGTGTGTGTCTATGTGTGTGTATGCATTTATGTGTGTGTGTATGTATATGTATATGTGTGTTTATGTATACTTGTGTGTATGCATGTGTATGTGAGTTTATGTGTGTGCATATGTGTTTCTCTATGTATGCATCTGTATGTATGTATGCATGTGTATGTATGTATGCATGTGAGTGTATGTGTGTATATGTGTATGTGTGTGTGTGTCTATGTGTGTATGTATATATGTGTATATGTGTGTTTGGTTGTGTATGTGTATGTATGAATACATGTGTATATGTGTGTGTGCACGTGTATGTATGGGTGGATTGAACCCAAGATCTCCTCCTTCACATCCTTGAGACTTAACCACTAAGCTAAGTGGATCATTTTTTTACAAGGGCACGTGACCTCTTAATAAGTCTAGAGTCGAGACCTTTGGTCATACACATGGGTGACCAAACTGCGTTCAATTTTAGATCCATCTAAACCAATCAAACCCTTAGATCATAAACTTACTTTATTACATTCTTTCCCCCTTGGAGAGATATTTTTGTCCTCAAAAATAGAGCTATATAAATACCATAGACAACCCCCGAGCCTCATATTCTAAAACTAGGAAGAACATGGTCATGTTCTAAAACTATAAGAACATGTCTCATCTTTGTGGTGGGATTCTCATCCAAATGATTCAAAACATCATCGAGTTTTGTACTTTGATAAACTGGTCAAAGTACAAAGTAGTGAATGAATAACAAGGGTGCATCTAAAAACATTCTTGACCAATTCATAGTTTTTACTAGATGCAATCTGGGCACAAACACGTGAAGTGGATGCATTCAAGTTACCAGTTCATTTTTGGGCATGTCTGGTGCATGGACTTAGTAACGAAGGTGAGATTCTTATCTCTATCAAGAGTTTGAGAACTCTTGATTCACTTGAATTTCATTTGAAAAACTTAAAGTTTGGTTGATCTGAACATCTAACTTGGATGTTTGTACAATGGTCTACTCCAAACCAACAATTACTTGATTTTCTCACCCAACTGGAGGACTACTTTGTCCTAATGGGCTAAAAAATCCTATGTAGAATTTAGGAGAAAAGTTTCCATTTACTTTGGTTTTATGAGCATGTGTCTATGTATGTATGGATATGCATGTGTATGAATGTGTGTATATGTATGCATGTGAGTGTGAGTGTGTGTGTATCTGTGTGTAGGTTTATGTGCAAGTATCTGTGTATGAGTGTGTATGCATATGTGTGCATTTATGTATGTGTGTATATGTATGCATGTATTTATGTATGTCTGTGTGTGTATACATATGTATGTATGTATGTATGTATGTATGTATGTATGTATGTATGTATGCATGTATGTGCATGTGTATGTATGCATGTCTATGTATGTATGCATGTGTGTGTATGTATGCATGTGAGTGTATGTGTGTCTATATGTGCATATGTGTGTGTATATGCATGTGTATATGCATGTGTATATGCATGTATGCATATGCATATGTATGCATGTGTGTATGTATACATATGAGTGTATGTGTGCATGTGAGTGTATGTGTGTCTATGTGCATGTATGTGTATATGTATATGCATCTCTATGTATCTGTATGTGTGTATATGTATGTATGCATATAAGTGTATGTATGCATGCGAGTGTATATGTGTGTCTATGTGTGTGTATATATCTGTATGTGTATATACGTATGTGTGTGTATGCATATGTGTGTGTATGTGCTTGTGTTTGTGTATATATATACATATGCATGTGTGTTTGTATGTATGCATATGAGTGTATCTATGCATATGAGTGTATGTATGCATATGAGTGTATGTATGCATGTGAGTATATGTGTGTGTCTATGTGCGTGTATGTGTATATGTATATGCATGTCTATGTATGTGTATGTGTGTATATGTATGTATGCATATAAGTGTATGCATGCATGCAAGTGTATATGTGTGTGTATATATGTGTATGTGTATATACGTATGTGTGTGTATGCATATGTGTGTGTATGTGCTTGTGTTTGTGTATATATACATATGCATGTGTGTTTGTATGTATACATATGCATGTGTGTGTATGAATGCATGTGAGTATGTATGCACATGTGTGTATGTATGCACATGTTTATATGTATGCACATGTTTATATGTATGCACATGTGTGTATGCATATGTGTGTATACATGTATCTATGTATGTATGCATATGCATGTGTATGCATATGTGTGTATGTATGCATGTGAGTGTATGTGTGTGTGTGTGTCTTTGTGAGTGTATGTGTGTGTATGTATATGTGTATGTGTATATGTGTATATGTGCAAGTACCTATATGTGTATTTGTGTGTATGCATATGTGTACATTTGTAAATGTGTATGTATGCATATCATATATGTGTGTGTTTGTGTATGTGTGTGTATATGTGTATATGTGTATATGTATGTATGTGTGTATGCATATGTGTGTGTGTATGTGCATGTGTGTGTATGAATATGTGTGCATATGTGCATGTGTCTATGTATGTATGTATATGCATGTGTGTGTTTGTATGCATGTGAGTGTGAGTGTGTGTCTATCTATGTGTAGGTATATGTGCAAGTATCTATATGTGTACAAGTGTGTATGCTTATGTGTGCATTTATGTATGTGTGTATATGTGTGTATGTGTGTATGTATGTATGTGTGTGTATACATATGTATGTATGTATGTATGTGCATGTGTGTGTATGCATGTCTATGTATATATACATGTGTGTGTATGTATGCATGTGAGTCTATGTGTGTGTATATGTGCATGTATGTATGCATGTGTGTCTGTATGTATGCATATGCATGTGTATGCATGTGTGTATATGTATGCATATGAGTGTATGTATGCATGTGAGTGTATGTGTGTGTCTATGTGTGTGTATGTATGCATATCAGTGTCTTTCATATGAAGTTGTTACTATCATACGTCAACGATGCCGTGCGTAGTTGAACTTCAACTCGTGTCTGTATCCGAGTGTATGTGCTTTTCTTTTTCCTGACGCCATTGTTTCTGTGGCATGCATTGGAATTTACACATATTTTTGTACGTTACTTGCTTATCAAAAGTTTTAGCATCATTTTGCTTGATCGCAGAGCTCTTCGCGGTGTCTTGTGTAATTATTGGCTTCTGGAGGATATTCGTACAAAATTCAAGATCACTGATCTCTAGTAAGACGAAGCTCTCCTCCAATGTAGTCGCTTCAGCATCGAGCAAAGGTGATGACTCAGAAATGGTAAGAGAAAATTCTCTATTCGCGAAGAGCACTCAATCAGGTCGTAAGTCACAGTTGAAATGGAAGAGGGGAGGTGAAGGCAGGTACCAGGAACGACGAGCCTCATATTCTAAAACTAGGAAGAACATGGTCATGTTCTAAAACTATAAGAACATGTCTCATCTTTGTGGTGGGATTCTCATCCAAATGATTCAAAACATCATCGAGTTTTGTACTTTGATAAACTGGTCAAAGTACAAAGTAGTGAATGAATAACAAGGGTGCATCTAAAAACATTCTTGACCAATTCATAGTTTTTACTAGATGCAATCTGGGCACAAACACGTGAAGTGGATGCATTCAAGTTACCAGTTCATTTTTGGGCATGTCTGGTGCATGGACTTAGTAACGAAGGTGAGATTCTTATCTCTATCAAGAGTTTGAGAACTCTTGATTCACTTGAATTTCATTTGAAAAACTTAAAGTTTGGTTGATCTGAACATCTAACTTGGATGTTTGTACAATGGTCTACTCCAAACCAACAATTACTTGATTTTCTCACCCAACTGGAGGACTACTTTGTCCTAATGGGCTAAAAAATCCTATGTAGAATTTAGGAGAAAAGTTTCCATTTACTTTGGTTTTATGAGCATGTGTCTATGTATGTATGGATATGCATGTGTATGAATGTGTGTATATGTATGCATGTGAGTGTGAGTGTGTGTGTATCTGTGTGTAGGTTTATGTGCAAGTATCTGTGTATGAGTGTGTATGCATATGTGTGCATTTATGTATGTGTGTATATGTATGCATGTATTTATGTATGTCTGTGTGTGTATACATATGTATGTATGTATGTATGTATGTATGTATGTATGTATGTATGCATGTATGTGCATGTGTATGTATGCATGTCTATGTATGTATGCATGTGTGTGTATGTATGCATGTGAGTGTATGTGTGTCTATATGTGCATATGTGTGTGTATATGCATGTGTATATGCATGTGTATATGCATGTATGCATATGCATATGTATGCATGTGTGTATGTATACATATGAGTGTATGTGTGCATGTGAGTGTATGTGTGTCTATGTGCATGTATGTGTATATGTATATGCATCTCTATGTATCTGTATGTGTGTATATGTATGTATGCATATAAGTGTATGTATGCATGCGAGTGTATATGTGTGTCTATGTGTGTGTATATATCTGTATGTGTATATACGTATGTGTGTGTATGCATATGTGTGTGTATGTGCTTGTGTTTGTGTATATATATACATATGCATGTGTGTTTGTATGTATGCATATGAGTGTATCTATGCATATGAGTGTATGTATGCATATGAGTGTATGTATGCATGTGAGTATATGTGTGTGTCTATGTGCGTGTATGTGTATATGTATATGCATGTCTATGTATGTGTATGTGTGTATATGTATGTATGCATATAAGTGTATGCATGCATGCAAGTGTATATGTGTGTGTATATATGTGTATGTGTATATACGTATGTGTGTGTATGCATATGTGTGTGTATGTGCTTGTGTTTGTGTATATATACATATGCATGTGTGTTTGTATGTATACATATGCATGTGTGTGTATGAATGCATGTGAGTATGTATGCACATGTGTGTATGTATGCACATGTTTATATGTATGCACATGTTTATATGTATGCACATGTGTGTATGCATATGTGTGTATACATGTATCTATGTATGTATGCATATGCATGTGTATGCATATGTGTGTATGTATGCATGTGAGTGTATGTGTGTGTGTGTGTCTTTGTGAGTGTATGTGTGTGTATGTATATGTGTATGTGTATATGTGTATATGTGCAAGTACCTATATGTATATTTGTGTGTATGCATATGTGTACATTTGTAAATGTGTATGTATGCATATCATATATGTGTGTGTTTGTGTATGTGTGTGTATATGTGTATATGTGTATATGTATGTATGTGTGTATGCATATGTGTGTGTGTATGTGCATGTGTGTGTATGAATATGTGTGCATATGTGCATGTGTCTATGTATGTATGTATATGCATGTGTGTGTTTGTATGCATGTGAGTGTGAGTGTGTGTCTATCTATGTGTAGGTATATGTGCAAGTATCTATATGTGTACAAGTGTGTATGCTTATGTGTGCATTTATGTATGTGTGTATATGTGTGTATGTATGTATGTGTGTGTATACATATGTATGTATGTATGTATGTGCATGTGTGTGTATGCATGTCTATGTATATATACATGTGTGTGTATGTATGCATGTGAGTCTATGTGTGTGTATATGTGCATGTATGTATGCATGTGTGTCTGTATGTATGCATATGCATGTGTATGCATGTGTGTATATGTATGCATATGAGTGTATGTATGCATGTGAGTGTATGTGTGTGTCTATGTGTGTGTATGTATGCATATCAGTGTCTTTCATATGAAGTTGTTACTATCATACGTCAACGATGCCGTGCGTAGTTGAACTTCAACTCGTGTCTGTATCCGAGTGTATGTGCTTTTCTTTTTCCTGACGCCATTGTTTCTGTGGCATGCATTGGAATTTACACATATTTTTGTACGTTACTTGCTTATCAAAAGTTTTAGCATCATTTTGCTTGATCGCAGAGCTCTTCGCGGTGTCTTGTGTAATTATTGGCTTTTGGAGGATATTCGTACAAAATTTAGTGATCTTGCATCACTGATCTCTAGTAAGACGAAGCTCTCCTCCAATGTAGTCGCTTCAGCATCGAGCAAAGGTGATGACTCAGAAATGGTAAGAGAAAATTCTCTATTCACGAAGAGCACTCAATCAGGTCGTAAGTCACAGTTGAAATGGAAGAGGGGAGGTGAAGGCAGGTACCAGGAACGACGGAGAGGACGTGACGTGATTTTACAAAAGTTTAAGGGAATCAATCATCCTGGTGCTCCTCATAATACCACCTCTTACATTATCAGGTCAAAATCTATGGGAGACACATTGGCTGCTATTATGACACCATCCCCTTTTACTCCGGCACTCTTGCCTACTCCTGGCCCCCTTCCAATGTATAAAAACTACCTTGCAGAACAATCAGAGGGGTGGGCTTTAAATGGATATGGCTCCATGAGCGGGCTTATCCGAATGAAAACTAGAAGCATAAATGAGGGAGAAGGTGAAGCAAATCAAGAGGGCTGCTACATGAAGTCACTTTGGCAAGTAAAACAGAGATTGGACCGAGATCTGAATCGATTTGAAATGATCTACCCTGGTTCAACCGACTCTAGCCTAAGGTCCTCATTTACAGGTACTTCTAATTGATCAAGAATATTGTATTGCTTGCTAGAAGAGGAGAACCTTGCATTAAGTGAGTGATTGAGGATCGTTGAAAGAGAAATCACAGTTTTGCAAAGTCAAATCCATGGGTTTGAAGGAGGAGGTGACCACCAGGAAATAGATGAAGTGGTCTCTGAAAGCATAAGTGTTGTCAAAGGTGAGATAGATCATTCTACATATCTTGCTCCTCAGTTCTAGTAAATAACTGTTGAAGACTAATATCTGTTCATTTTCATCAATAAGCAGAAAGACTAGAGGTTTTCCAACTAAAATATTAACTAGAAATCTTAACCCATGGGAGTTTCCCACGATGGAGTACTTATGCTAATCATTTAGAAATCCTCATCTTCTAGAGATGATCAGACCAACTTGAAAATGGAAGTTATGCTAATGATGTAGAAACCCTCAGATGGAACGCATACACAAATAAGTAATTAGTTTAAACTGTTATGGCAATTACGCTATGCCTCGTTAGATTGCACTTCTGTTACGGCAATTACTCTATGCCTCGTTAAGTTGTTATGGCGCTTCTGTGTTTTTTTTTAATGGAGGTTTGTTAAGGTGTTATGGTGCCTCTTTTTTTTTTTAATGGAGGTTTGGCCGAGGCCTACTCCCCCGGTACAGTTATGGCACTTCTGTTAGGTAGCACGCTTGTGTTGTAAATTAATGCACATGAATGAAGATGAATAAGTTAATGCAAATTAATGTAGATGAATGCAATTTAATATTCAATGCATACGTTTTAGCCCTTTTGAGAATCCAGAAACATCATTTTCAATCTTTGACAACCATCCAAGCTCTCCAACCCATCTGGTTTGCAAAGAATTATTCTTTTTTACTGCAGGATTCCTTATGGTTTGGGGGTTTTCTAACTTTGATAATTCTCCTCTTTCAATAAGGTGTCATAAATGTAAAAAGCGAGGTTTTGCTAAATGGGAAGATTTATTAAGGAATGGCCATGTGATTGAGGACTTGCATATTTTGAATACTAACAACTTGTCTTTGGCCTGCAAACAGATAATCAAAGAAAGGAAATTGTAGCTGTTGGGAAGGAGAGCAGAAAACCTTTGGGAAAAGTTGGAAGGTTGAATAATAAGTGGGGTCTGTCCTGGACCCATCAGCAATGGAGATATAGGTTTCAAACCATCTGGGCATTTCCTATGTCTAACAAGCAATCCTGCCTGTTATGGTGTTGGTGCATGACAATCATCAATTGAAGAATTATGGAGGAATGAAGTCAAGGAGTCAAGAAGAAAACAAAGTCAGATGGTTGAAGGAAGGACATTTTCAGAAAATCCAAAGACATGTACACATATGTACATTAGCTGACTTATATCTTTGTCTAGTCATACACTTGTATATATTCATCTATAAATATGTTGGAAAATGTCGGGCAAATAGAGCAGAAGAAGATTTGAGAATAGGGAGAGAGAAATCAGTGTCATTAGACACATGAAAAGTGAGTGAATTGTCTATCCTCACTCAGATGTAAGTTTTCTGAGAAATCGAGAAATTTTGCGCCCGATATTTTGCTGTCTGCTCCTTCTGTGTTTAATCTTTTGAGAAATCCTTTTGCACGTGTCTAAGTCCATAGCTAATCTATCTATGGCTAGAATTTGAGAGGTTAATTGTAATCAGGCTGTGAGAATTTTGTTTAGGAACATTCATATGTAAGAATGTTCTAAGAGTCGTAAAATCTGGCGCACATTTCATCTTCAATGAAATGATCATTGCTCAGTCCACAGTGTAAAGTTTTACACAAATGAGGGCTTAAAATCTAAGTTGGAAGGTAAGCCATCTATGGCTAAAAGATCTTGATCAAACGGGTTCAGAGTTGGGAGAACCAGTGCTAAGAAATTGCAGGTGTCAAAGTCGCCATTGCAGAGAAGCACTTTCAGACATAGGTAAAGTGTTTCACACATTTCTCAGTGTGTACTTAATCTTTTTGAGAGATTTAACTTGACAAAGTTGCGCAACCTTAAGGCGAAGTGTTGTGCAAAGTTTTATCAAAAACTTTACAGGATTGATTAGTCAATGAGTGACTAATCTGCAGCAGACTTTTCTGAAGAAACTGAATGTTTCAGAATAATCAATTTTCTGATGAATTGGTGAATGATCTCTAAATTTGGTGGAGTCTAAAGTTAATCTTGATATAGAGGTGATCTAAATTCAAGGTTAACTTGTTCTTTTGGAGATTAACACTCTCCATCAGTGGTATCAGAGCAGGTTGTGTCAAAATTGAGAAGAAGAGGACTCCGACTATTGCAGAAGTACAAATCTTTACATTTTGAAGGTGCAGAAAGGTAAAGGTTGAAGAAAGATCAAAGGAAGACATACAAAGAGCATCAAAAGGATCAGAAGGAGCAACATTCGAAGAAAAGGTACATTTATTATCTGTAAAGGTTAAAGATTTGAAGCTACAGGTGAAGTAAAGATGGGAGATAGTCTCCAAATTGAAAAGTTGGATAGAGAGAACTATCCTGCATGGTCTATGAGGATGGAAGCTCACCTTATGAGCAAGGATTTGATAGGATATATCACAGGAGATGAAGAAAAGCCAGAATTCAGAGATTCTAGTGTTCCAACTAGGGAGGAGCTTGCAGATTTGAAGAATTGGATGAAGAAGGATGCTCAAGCAAGAAGCATCATCTACATGGCAGTCAATGACTATTTGCTTCCTCACATTAGAGGACTTGAGAGTGCTTGTGACATTTGGAATGCTTTGGAAGAGCATTTCCAAAATACAACCAAATCAAGGAAGGCTTCACTATGGGCAGAGTTTACTACCTTCAAGAAGAAGGCCTCACAATCAATTTCTGATTATGTGACAAAGATGAAGGACATTGCAGATTCTTTAGGTGCAGTTGATGAAGATATTGAAGAAGACAAATTGGTAAGACAAATACTCACAGGGCTAAGAGGAGATGAGAAGTGGAAGCCTTTCATTTTATCTACAGAACTTTCATTAGATCACTTTACTCCTGATTTGAATCAATTGTTAGGTCATATGCTAACTTTTGAGAATGATGTCAAAGGAGATGTTGATAAGAGTGCAGGTCATGCAATGTATTCTAAAGACAAGAAGAAAGCTAACAAAGGGAAGCAACAATCAAGTGAAGAAGAAGGTACATCAAACCAAGCAAACTTCATAAGAGGAAGAGGAAATGGCAGAAGTAGAGGAAGAGGCAGAAACAACAAAGATAATGCAAGAGCTTGTTGGATATGTGGTAAGACCAATCATCTATCTCATGATTGTTGGCACAATAATCAAAACAATGGTAATTATCAGAACTTTAATCAAAGAGCAAGAGGTGGTAGATTTCAGAGAGGAAATTTCAGAGGTAGAGGTGGTAGGAATTCTTTTGGAAGAGGTGGTGGAAGAAACTTCCAAAGTCAATCCTATAATAACACCTACTACAATTATGCATCAGATCAAAAGGAGGACTCAACTCTCATTATGAATACATGTGAAACCTCACATGAGGACATGAGAGTGTTCTATATTGATTCAGGATGTAGTAATCATTTGAGTGGAAATATTGCTTTGATGACTGACCTAGACCATAATGCAATTAATCATACAGTTCAGACAGGTGATAATACAAAGCATAAGGTAAAGTCAATTGGTTCAGTCAAGGCTAAGGATGGGAGCACTCTTCTGAGTAAGGTACTTTATGTTCCCACAATTCCAAAGAATTTGATCAGTGTAGGTCAAATTGTGGAAAAAGGTTATGAGGTAAGGTTTACCAATGATGGAGTTTATGTGGAAGACCCTAGTCAAGGGTATAAACAAGTTATTGCAGGAAAGAAAGAAGGAAGGCTTTTCACATTGAAGGTACAAGGAAATGTTGGACATGCTATGTTCACATATGGAGAGCAAAAGGTGTCAGAATTGGATCTTTGGCACAAAAGACTTGGACACTTTAATGAAAGAGGTATCAAAGAAATGATTAACAATGATTCAGTGCTTGGAATGCCTAACATTGCAGGTCAACACATGACATACAGATGTGAGGCATGTCAACTAGGTAAGGCTCATAAGCAATCCTATTCCAAGCATGGATTTATGTATTCAGAAAGACTTGAATTGGTGCATACAGATGTGTGGGGTCCTTCAAAGGACTTTAGTATAAATGGTTCAAGATATTATGTCATATATGTTGATGATGCTACCAGGTGGATCACAATTTATGTGATTAAGGAAAAGTCAGAAGTGTTTAATACATTTAAACACTATCATGCATATGCAGAAAGGATTACAGGTCAAAAATTGAAGAGACTAAGGTCAGATGGAGGGGGAGAGTATTTTTCAAATGAGTTCAATGATTATTTGTGGAATGCAGGTATAAAGAGAGAAGTTACTTGCAGGTACTCTCCTCAACAAAATGGGGTAGCAGAAAGAAGAAATAGGACTCTTGTTGAATTTGCAAGGTCCATGATGAAAGAGAAGAATTGCCCAAATTATTTGTGGGCTGAGGCTGTTAATACAGCTACATATTTGGTTAATAGATTGCCTTGTAAAGCTTTGCAGGGTATGACACCATATGAAGCTTGGTGGGGTAAGAAACCTACCTTGGATCATTGCAGAATATTTGGATGCTTGGCCTATGCATATGTGCCATCTCAATTGAGGCATAAGTTGGAGCCTAAGGCAGAGAAGTATGTATTCATTGGTTATGATGATAAGCAAATGGGATACAGGTTGTGGAGTCCATCCACAAAGCAATTTATTGTATCTAAGGATGTTACATTTGATGAGCAAGGTACTTGGTATGCAGGTAAATATAATGTACATACAGATGATGAAGAAGTAGTGGAACAAAGGAAAGGTAAAGCAAAGGTTCAATTACTTGATGAAAGTGAGAGTAATGAAGTGCAGATTGAAGTTGAAGAGAGGCCAAGGTTTGATCCAGAATGTGATGAACCAGAGACCTCAAGAAGTGCAGAAGTTAGGAGATCATCTAGGCACAAATGGCAACCTACAAGGTATAGCTATGACACTTCATTCTTGACTACTAAAGATTATGCTTATTTGGTAAAAGCAGATGAAGACCCTTCTACATATGAAGAGGCCAAAGGGAAGAAGAATTGGGAAGATGCTATGCAAGAGGAGTATGATGCATTGATAGAGAATCAAACATGGGATTTGGTTCCTAAACCTAATAGTCAGAAAATCATTGGTTGTAAATGGGTTTACAAGACTAAAAGGTTTGCAGATGGAAGTGTGTTTAGATACAAAGCTAGACTTGTTGTGAAAGGGTATGCACAGACATATGGAGTGGACTATGATGAGACTTATAGTCCTGTGGCAAAGATGACAACCATCAGGACACTCATAGCAATTGCTGCTTGTAAAGGTTGGAAGTTGTCTCAATTAGATGTTAAAAATGCTTTCTTGAATGGTTACATTTCAGATGAAGTCTACATGGAGCAACCAGATGGGTTCAAAGATCAAGTGAGTCCAAATTATGTATGTAAGCTCAAGAGAGCTTTGTATGGGTTGAAGCAAGCCCCAAGGGCTTGGAATTATAGGCTTGTAAAATTCTTGAATGATCTTGGATTTCAAGCATCAAAGGCAGATAGTAGCTTGCTAGTTAAAGCAAGTGAAAATGGATTCATTTATGTGTGTATTTATGTTGATGACATAATACTTACAGGAACAGATGATAAGGGGATACAAATGATCAAGAAGCAGATGGAGAAAGAGTTCAAAATCAGTGATTTGGGAAACCTATCATTCTTCTTGGGAATGGAGATCTCTTATACTCAACATGGAGTATATGTGACCCAAGAAAGGTATCTTAAAAATTTGCTAACCAAATTTAAAATGGAAGATTGCAGGGTTGCACCTACACCTTTGGAAGTGAACCATAAATTGTCTAGGTTTGGAGGAGAAGAGTTCAGAGATATGAAACTCTATCAAAGTTTGGTTGGTAGCTTGATTTATGCTACATTGACAAGGCCTGACTTGTCATATGCAGTTGGTGTGCTTTCACAATTTATGCATTGTCCTAAGAAGAACCATTGGATTGCAAGACAAAGAGTACTTAGGTACATCAAGGGTACACTCAGAGAAGGGTTGTACTATGGATTTACTTCAGATACAAGAATCAAGATATATAGTGATGCAGATTGGGCAGGTAATGTGGATGATAGAAGATCAACACATGGATACTTGTGCTATGTAGGAGACAAATTGATTTCATGGTGTTCCAAGAAGCAACATACAGTTGCTTTGTCATCTACAGAGGCAGAATATAAAGGTATGGTGGAAGCTGCAAAAGAGGTAATATGGCTAAAGACACTTTTGAAAGTTTTTGATGTGATTCAGAGTACTCCTATTATTTGTGGAGACAATATGAGTTCATTATACTTGGCAGCTAATCCTGTATTTCATGCTAGAACTAAGCATATTGAAATACAGTATCATTTTCTGAGAGAGAAGGTCATTGAGAAGGAAATTGAAGTCATACACACTCCCACAAAAGATCAAGTTGCAGATATGATGACTAAAAGTCTAGATGGACCAAAACTACAAAGATTCAAGGATATGGCAGGAATCAAGAAGATAGAGAAGAACCTCAATTAATGATTGAGGGGGAGCTGTTGGTGCATGACAATCATCAATTGAAGAATTATGGAGGAATGAAGTCAAGGAGTCAAGAAGAAAACAAAGTCAGATGGTTGAAGGAAGGACATTTTCAGAAAATCCAAAGACATGTACACATATGTACATTAGCTGACTTATATCTTTGTCTAGTCATACACTTGTATATATTCATCTATAAATATGTTGGAAAATGTCGGGCAAATAGAGCAGAAGAAGATTTGAGAATAGGGAGAGAGAAATCAGTGTCATTAGACACATGAAAAGTGAGTGAATTGTCTATCCTCACTCAGATGTAAGTTTTCTGAGAAATCGAGAAATTTTGCACCCGATATTTTGCTGTCTGCTCCTTCTGTGTTTAATCTTTTGAGAAATCCTTTTGCACGTGTCTAAGTCCATAGCTAATCTATCTATGGCTAGAATTTGAGAGGTTAATTGTAATCAGGCTGTGAGAATTTTGTTTAGGAACATTCATATGTAAGAATGTTCTAAGAGTCGTAAAATCTGGCGCACATTTCATCTTCAATGAAATGATCATTGCTCAGTCCACAGTGTAAAGTTTTACACAAATGAGGGCTTAAAATCTAAGTTGGAAGGTAAGCCATCTATGGCTAAAAGATCTTGATCAAACGGGTTCAGAATTGGGAGAACCAGTGCTAAGAAATTGCATGTGTCAAAGTCGCCATTGCAGAGAAGCACTTTCAGACATAGGTAAAGTGTTTCACACATTTCTCAGTGTGTACTTAATCTTTTTGAGAGATTTAACTTGACAAAGTTGCACAACCTTAAGGCAAAGTGTTGTGCAAAGTTTTATCAAAAACTTTACAGGATTGATTAGTCAATGAGTGACTAATCTGCAGCAGACTTTTCTGAAGAAACTGAATGTTTCAGAATAATCAATTTTCTGATGAATTGGTGAATGATCTCTAAATTTGGTGGAGTCTAAAGTTAATCTTGATATAGAGGTGATCTAAATTCAAGGTTAACTTGTTCTTTTGGAGATTAACACTCTCCATCATATGGGTGATCCTTCACAAAGGTGTGTGGACTGGTAGCAAAGCTAGGGAGTATAATATTGATGCAGGACTTTGTAAAGATTGTGGTATGTTGGGAAAGATGGATGGATGCTCCAAGAGACTGAGTAGGTACTCCTACACCTGCTTTGTACCAGCCCTCTTTTGCTTCAGACTTGATAAGTAGACCTTTGTAGCTTTCCAATAACACCAAAAAATGGCCTATGTACTTTGGAAGTGATGTGTGTAATGATTGAACCAAAACAGATAACTTTGAAGTTCACAAACTCAAGAAAAACTTCTATTTATGTCTTAACACCTGCTGAATGTTTTGCTCAGTGTAACCAACACAGTAGAAATTGATATAATTCCTTCTAGGGGTATTTAATTAGCTTAGTAAGCTAGCATTTGCAAGTGGAATGATGTAAAAAGATAAACTATGCTAAGAGAAATCAATTTAGCAAGTTTAGCTATACCCCCGACTTTTTAGGACTATAGCAGAAAATGACCAGAGTTCACCTCGATGCAGATTTCTCTGAAATGGCTGAATAGAATCCCTTAAAACCTTGACAGCATGTAGATGACTTTGAGCTGAATCCAAAAAGCTTTTAATCACTGAATTTGGTGAAGAATTGACCGAGATATGCCATTGACAAGTTGACAGACTTTTGAGTAGACTAACAGAGAACTCACAGATGAATGATGTAAATGTATCTATTAATGAACACTTGTATACAATCCCATTGGCATGAACAACATTGCCTAATGGTGTAGAGAGGTGTAGGCTATAGCAGAGTCCTTACACACACTCAAATTCAAAAATAAGAAGCTCGGGAGTGATCTCTCTTACCCGCAACTTTTCATGTTCACTTTTATATTCAATGAGTAAAGATTTGAATTCAAATTCAAATTTTGGCTCCCTATGATCAAGCTCCTACATATTAGGATATATTCCTTCAATCAAATGAGCTACTTTTCCACGACTCATTTTGGTAGGTGATTACAAAAGATTCTAAGTCAATTTGACTTTTACAATGAGATAAAGTGGTAATTAATCACTAGCATATGTTCCTATGTTTCTTCATGTTTGTGTAGAATTTAATGCATCCTTTGAGCCAAATGTGTAGGCTTGCAATTTACACCAACAGCTCCCCCTCAAGCCAAACATTTCGGCTTAAGTCTTCATCTTCAATCTTCAAATATATCCTGCAATCCAATCATGGATTTGAACTTGCAAAGTTTGGTTCCATCCAAAGCTTTAGTCAGCAAATCTGCACATTGCATGTTGGTTGATACATAGGTAAGTTGTATGTCCTTGCTTATCAATTTCTCTCTCACATAATGGTAATGGACCTATATGTGTTTGGTCCTAGCATGATAAATAGGATTAGCTGCAAGGTGAAGAGAACTTGTATTATCTCCAAAGATAATCGGTGCCTTGTAAACAAACCCAATTCTGTATACAAAAGCTTAATCCAAATTGCTTCTTGTGTGGCATTAGCTAGTCCTCTATACTCTACCTCTGTGGAAGACAAAGCAACAGTAGGTTGCTTCTTTGAAGACCATGAAATTGGTTTGTCACCTGCAAAAGAAATATATCCAGAAGTGCTCCTCCTATCATCCTTGCATCCTGCCCAATCTGCATCTGAATAGACTTTTATATCAATATCTGAAGTGTAAGGAAAATACAAACCATCGTTCTGTGTACCCTTGAGATATTTCAGAATTCTCTTGGCAGCCTCTAAGTGAGGTATCCTTGGCTTGTGCATAAATTGGCTTAGCACACTAACTCCATATGCAATATCTATCCTTGTTAAGGTAGCATAGTTTAAACTACCCACCATACTTTGATAACCTGTAATGTCATTGACTTCATCACCTTCATGGGCACTTAGTTTTAGGTTTACCTCCATTGGAGTGCTTGCTACTTTGGCATCTTGCAAATGAAACTTCTTCAACATGTCCTGTATATACTTTTTCTGAGTAATATATATCCCTGAATTAGTGTAGACTAATTCAAGTCCCAAAAAATACTTCAATAGACCAAGATCATTGATCTTGAACTCCTTCATCATCTGGCTTTTGATATACCTGATTCCATTGACATCATTACCTGTAATGATGATGTCATCAACATAAACACAAAGATATATTACCTATGAATTACTTCTCTTAATGAACAGAGAAGTATCTGCCTTGCTCATGACAAAACCTTGATCTTGGAGATATGTAGTTAACCTGTAATTCCATGCCCTAGGTGCCTGCTTCAATCCATATAAAGCCTTTTTCAATTTGCAAACATATGTTACCTTCTTAGGGTCCTCATAGCCAGGAGGTTGTGACATATATACCTCCTCTGAAATCCATCCATTCAAGAAGGCATTCTTGACATCCAATTGGTACATGTTCCAATTCTTTGATGCAGCCACACTTACCAACACTCTGATTGTTGGCATCTTGGCCACAGGAGAAAATGTCTCTTCATAGCCAATGCCTTGGGTTTGTGCAAAACCCTTGGCTACCAATCTGGCTTTGTACCTATTAATTGTTCCATCAGAATTTCTTTTCAACTTATAGATCCATCTGGATCCTATTACCTTCATAGAATCCTTCTTGGGTACTAAATCCCATGTGTCATTCTCCTTGAGTGCTTCAATCTCCTCATCCATAGCTTCTTTCCATTTTGATTTGGTAATTGCTTCTTCATATGATCCTGGTTCTTCATTTGACAAATCTTTGGCAAGATAAACAGAATGTTTAGTAACAAGAGATGTATCATACCCATATCTGATAGGTTTCTTGCTTTCTCTATGTGATCTTCTAAATGGTTGAGTTGAAGATTCAGGTATGTCTTCAAGCTTCTTCATTTTCATTTTGCCCTTGGACTTCCATGCCTTGAACTCTTCAAGGTTGATAGTATCTTCATCATCTGAACTTGAGGCTTCATTATGAGTAGGTTCCTCCTTTGTAAGACTTGGAAATTCCTCTTCCAAATCATAGGGTAACTTAACCTTCCTGCATTCATTCTCATACAAAGAATCATTTTCATCAAAGACAACATCTCTGCTTACCATGAATCCCTTATTGATGGGATTATAAAACCTGTAACCTTTTTTATTTAAATCATACCCAATAAAGATGCATTTTTCAGCCTTTGGGTCTAGCTTACCTCTTATCTGAGAAGGAATGTGTACATATGCTACACATCCAAATATTTTGCAATTTTCAAGTGAGGGTCTCTTACCATGCCATGCTTCATAGGGTGTCATGCCATCAAGAGACTTAGATGGTAACTTGTTTATGAGGTAAGTGGCAGTAGAAACACTCTCTGCCCATAGATAGTTAGGTAACTTTTTCTCATTAAGCATAGATCTAGCTGTCTCAACAATTAACCTATTTCTTCTTTCAGCTACCCCATTCTGATCAGGAGAATACCTTGTGGTTATTTCTCTTTTGATGCCTCTTGATGGAGAGTGTTAATCTCCAAAAGAACAAGTTAACCTTGAATTTAGATCACCTCTATATCAAGATTAACCTTAGACTCCACCAAACTTAGAGAACTTTCACCAATTTATCAGAAAATTGATTATTCTGAAAAATTCAACTTCTTCAGAAAAGTCTGCTGCAGATTAATCACTCATTGACTGATCAATCCTGTAAAGTTTTTGATAAAACTTTGCACAACACTTCGCCTTAAGGTTGCGCAACTTTGCCAAGTTAAATCTCTCAAAAGATTGAGTATACACTGAGAAATGTGTAAAACACTTTACCTATGCCTGAAAGAGCTTCTCTGCAATGGCGACTTTGACACCTGCAACTTCTTAGCACTGGTTCTCCCAAAGTAAACCCCGTTTGATCAAGATCTTTTAGCCATAGATGGCTTACCTTCCAACTTAGATTTTAAGCCCTCACTTGTGTAAAACTTTACACTGTGGACTGAGCAATGATCATTTCATTGAAGATGAAATGTGCGCCAGATTTTACGACTCTTAGAACATTCTTACATATGAATGTTCCTAATCAAAATTCTCTCAGCCTGATTTCAATTAACCTCTCAAATTCTAGCCATAGATAGATTAGCTATGGACTTAGACACGTGCAGAAGGATTTCTCAAAAGATTAAACACAGAAGGAGCAGACTGCTAAACATCGGGCGCAATTTTCTCGATTTCTTCAGAAAATTTACATACCAGTGAGGATAGATGATTCACTCACTTTCAATGTGTCTAATGACACTAATTTCACTCTCCCTATTCTCTAATCTTCTTCTGCTCTCTTTGCCCGACATTTTCCAACATATTTATAGATGAATATGTACAAGTGTATGACAAGACAAAAGTATAAGTCAGCTAATGTACATATGTGTACACATCTTTGGAATCCTGAAAAATATCCTTCCTCCAACCTTCTGAATTTATTCTCCTCTTGACTCCTTGACTTCATTCCTTCATAATCTTTCAATTGATGATTGTCATGCACCAACAGCTCCCCCTCAATCATTAATTGAGGTTCTTCTCTATCTTCTTTACTCCAGCCATATCCTTGAATCTTTGTAGTTTTGGTCCATCTAGACTTTTTGTCATCATATCTGCAACTTGATCTTTTGTGGGAGTGTGTATGACTTCAATCTCCTTCTCAATGACCTTCTCTCTCAGAAAATGATACTGTATTTCAATATGCTTAGTTCTAGCATGAAATACAGGATTAGCTGCCAAGTATAATGAACTCATATTGTCTCCACAAATAATAGGAGTACTCTGAATCACATCAAAAACTTTCAAAAGTGTCTTTAGCCATATTACCTCTTTTGCAGCTTCCACCATACCTTTATATTCTGCTTCTGTAGATGACAAAGCAACTGTATGTTGCTTCTTGGAACACCATGAAATCAATTTGTCTCCTACATAGCACAAGTATCCATGTGTTGATCTTCTATCATCCACATTACCTGCCCAATCTGCATCACTATATATCTTCACTCTTGTATCAGAAGTAAATCCATAGTACAACCCTTCTCTGAGTGTACCCTTGATGTACCTAAGTACTCTTTGTCCTGCAATCCAATGTTCCTTTCTAGGACAATGCATAAATTGTGAAAGCACACCAACTGCATATGATAAATCAGGCCTTGTCAATGTAGCATAGATCAAGCTACCAACCAAACTTTGATAGAGTTTCATATCTTTGAACTCTTCTCCTCCAAACCTAGACAATTTATGGTTCACTTCCAAAGGTGTAGGTGCAACCCTGCAATCTTCCATTTTAAATTTGGTTAGCAAATTTTTAAGATACCTTTCTTGAGTCACATATACTCCATGTTGAGTATAAGAGATCTCCATTCCCAAGAAGAATGATAGGTTCCCCAAATCACTGATTTTGAACTCTTTCTCCATCTGCTTCTTGATCATTTGTATTCCTTTATCATCTGTTCCTGTAAGTATTATGTCATCAACATAAATACACACATAAATGAACCCATCTTCACTTGCTTTGACTAGCAAGCTACTATCTGCCTTTGATGCTTGAAATCCAAGATCATTCAAGAATTTTACAAGCCTATAATTCCAAGCCCTTGGGGCCTGCTTCAACCCATACAAAGCTCTCTTGAGCTTACACACATAATTTGGACTCACTTGATCTTTGAACCCATCTGGTTGCTCCATGTAGACTTCATCTGAAATGTAACCATTCAAGAAAGCATTTTTGACATCTAATTGAGATAACTTCCAACCTTTGCAAGCAGCAATTGCTATGAGTGTCCTGATGGTTGTCATCTTTGCCACAGGACTATAAGTCTCATCATAATCTACTCCATATGTCTGTGCATATCCTTTCACAACAAGTCTAGCTTTGTACCTAGACACACTTCCATCTACAAATCTTGTAAACCCACTTACAACCAATGATTTTCTGACTATTAGGTTTAGGAACCAAATCCCATGTTTGATTCTCTATCAATGCATCATACTCCTCTTGCATAGCATCTTCCCAATTCCTCTGGCCTTTGGCTTCATCATATGTAGAAGGGTCTTCATCTGCTTTTACCAAATAAGCATAATCTTTAGTAGTTAAGAATGAAGTGTCATAGCTATACCTTGTAGGTTGCCATTTGTGCCTAGATGACCTTCTAACTTCTGCACTTCTTGAAGTTTCTGGTTCATCACATTCTGGATCAAACCTTGGCCTCTCTTCAACTTCATCCTGCACTTCATTGTTCTCACTTTCATCAAGTAATTGAATCTTTGCTTTACCTTTTCTTTGATCCACTACTTCTTCATCATCTGCATGTACATCATATTTACCTGCATACCAAGTACCTTGCTCATCAAATGTAACATCCTTGGATACAATAAATTGCTTTGTGGATGGACTCCACAACCTGTATCCCATTTGCTTATCATCATAACCAATGAATACATACTTTTCTGCCTTAGGCTCCAACTTATGCCTCAATTGAGATGGCACATATGCATATGCCAAGCATCCAAATATTCTGCAATGATCTAAGGTAGGTTTCTTACCCCACCAAGCTTCATATGGTGTCATGCCCTGCAAAGCTTTACAAGGCAATCTATTGACCAAGTATGTAGCTGTATTTACAGCCTCTGCCCACAAATAATTTGGACAATTCTTCTCTTTCATCATGGACCTTGCAAACTCAACAAGAGTCCTATTTCTTCTTTCTGCTACCCCATTTTGTTGAGGAGAATACCTGCAAGTAACTTCTCTCTTTATACCTGCATTCCACAAATAATCATTGAACTCATTTGAAAAATACTCTCCCCCTCCATCTGACCTTAGTCTCTTTAATTTTTGACCTGTAATCCTTTCTGCATATGCATGATAGTGTTTAAATGTATTAAACACTTCTGACTTTTCTTTAATCACATAAATTATGATCCACCTGGTAGCATCATCAACATATATGACATAATATCTTGAACCATTTATACTAAAGTCCTTTGAAGGACCCCACACATCTGTATGCACCAATTCAAGTCTTTCTGAATACATAAATCCATGCTTGGAATAGGATTGCTTATGAGCCTTACCTAATTGACATGCCTCACATCTGTATGTCATGTGTTGACCTGCAATGTTAGGCAATCCAAGCACTGAATCATTGTTAATCATTTCTTTAATACCTCTTTCATTAAAGTGTCCAAGTCTTTTGTGCCAAAGATCCAATTCTGACACCTTTTGCTCTCCATATGTGAACATAGCATGTCCAACATTTCCTTGTACCTTCAATGTGAAAAGCCTTCCTTCTTTCTTTCCTGCAATAATTTATTTATACCCTTGACTAGGGTCTTCCACATAAACTCCATCATTGGTAAACCTTACCTCATATCCTTTTTCCACAATTTGACCTACACTGATCAAATTCTTTGGAATTGTGGGAACATAGAGAACCTTACTCAGAAGAGTGCTCCCATCCTTAGCTTTGACTGAACCAATTGACTTTACCTTATGCTTTGTATTATCACCTGTCTGAACTGTATGATTAATTGCATTATGATCTAGGTCAGTCATCAAAGCAATATTTCCACTCAAATGATTACTATATCCTGAATCAATATAAAACACTGTCATGTCCTCATGTGAGGTTTCACATGTATTCATAATGAGAGTCGAGTCCTCCTTCTGATCTGATGCATAGTTGTAGTAGGTGTTATTATAGGATTGATTTTGGAAGCTTGTTCCTCCACCTCTTCCAAAAGAATTCCTACCACCTCTACCTCTGAAGTTTCCTCTCTGAAATCTACCACCTCTTGCTCTTTGATTAAAGTTCTGATAATTACCATTGTTTTGATTATTATGCCAACAATCATGAGATAGATGATTGGTCTTACCACATATCCAACAAGCTCTTGCATTATCTTTGTTGTTTCTGCCTCTTCCTCTACTTCTGCCATTTCCTCTTCCTCTTATGAAGTTTGCTTGGTTTGAAGTACCTTCTTCTTCACCTGATTGTTGCTTCCCTTTGTTAACTTTCTTCTTGTCTTTAGAATACATTGCATGACCTGCACTCTTATCAACATCTCCTTTGATATCATTCTCAAAAGTTAGCATATGTCCTAACAATTGATTCAAATCAGGAGTAAAATGATCTAATGAAAGTTCTGTAGATAAAATGAAAGGCTTCCACTTCTCATCTCCTCTTAGCCCTGTGAGTATTTGTCTTACCAATTTGTCTTCTTCAATATCTTCATCCACTGCACCTAGAGAATCTGCAATGTCCTTCATCTTTGTCACATAATCAGAGATTGATTGTGAGGCCTTCTTCTTGAAAGTAGTAAATTCTGCCCATAGTGAAGCCTTCCTTGATTTGGTTGTGTTTTGGAAATGCTCCTCCAAAGCATTCCAAATGTCACATGCACTTTCAAGTCCTCTAATGTGAGGAAGCAAATAGTCATTGACTGCCATGTAGATTATGCTCCTTGCTTGAGCATCCTTCTTCATCCAATTCTTTAGATCTGACAATTCTTCCCTAGTTGGAACACTAGGATCTCTGAATTTAGGCTTCTCTTCTTCACCTGTAATGTAGGCTATCAAATCTTTGCTCATAAGATGAGCTTCCATCCTCATAGACCATGCAGGATAGTTCTCTCTATCCAACTTTTCAATTTGGAGACTATCTCCCATCCTTGCTTCACCTGTAGTCTCAAAACTTTAGACTTTACAAGGAATAAATGTACCTTTACTTCGAGTCTTGCTTCTTCTGATCCTTCTGATGGCTTCAATGTGTCTACCTTCAAGTTTTCTTCAACCTTTATCCTTTTCCACCTTCAAGATGTAAAGATTTGCATTTCTGCAGTAGTCGGAGTCTTCTTCACTTCAATTTTGACACAACCTGCTCTGATACCACTGATGGAGAGTGTTAATCTCCAAAAGAACAAGTTAACCTTGAATTTAGATCACCTCTATATCAAGATTAACCTTAGACTCCACCAAACTTAGAGAACTTTCACCAATTTATCAGAAAATTGATTATTCTGAAAAATTCAACTTCTTCAGAAAAGTCTGCTGCAGATTAATCACTCATTGACTAATCAATCCTGTAAAGTTTTTGATAAAACTTTGCACAACACTTCGCCTTAAGGTTGCGCAACTTTGCCAAGTTAAATCTCTCAAAAGATTGAGTATACACTGAGAAATGTGTAAAACACTTTACCTATGCCTGAAAGAGCTTCTCTGCAATGGCGACTTTGACACCTGCAACTTCTTAGCACTGGTTCTCCCAAAGTAAACCCCGTTTGATCAAGATCTTTTAGCCATAGATGGCTTACCTTCCAACTTAGATTTTAAGCCCTCACTTGTGTAAAACTTTACACTGTGGACTGAGCAATGATCATTTCATTGAAGATGAAATGTGCGCCAGATTTTACGACTCTTAGAACATTCTTACATATGAATGTTCCTAATCAAAATTCTCTCAGCCTGATTTCAATTAACCTCTCAAATTCTAGCCATAGATAGATTAGCTATGGACTTAGACACGTGCAGAAGGATTTCTCAAAAGATTAAACACAGAAGGAGCAGACTGCTAAACATCGGGCGCAATTTTCTCGATTTCTTCAGAAAATTTACATACCAGTGAGGATAGATGATTCACTCACTTTCAATGTGTCTAATGACACTAATTTCACTCTCCCTATTCTCTAATCTTCTTCTGCTCTCTTTGCCCGACATTTTCCAACATATTTATAGATGAATATGTACAAGTGTATGACAAGACAAAAGTATAAGTCAGCTAATGTACATATGTGTACACATCTTTGGAATCCTGAAAAATATCCTTCCTCCAACCTTCTGAATTTATTCTCCTCTTGACTCCTTGACTTCATTCCTTCATAATCTTTCAATTGATGATTGTCATGCACCAACACCTCTGTCCTGCAAGAAGTCTTCAAATTCATTAGAGAGGTACTCACCTCCTCCATCTGACCTTAGTCTTTTCAAATTCCTTCCTATCTGTTTTTCAACCAATGCAAGATATTTTTTAAAGCAATTAAATACCTCATCCTTGTGCTTCATGAAGTACAATATAGTCCATCTGCTATAATCATCAATGAAAGACACATAGTACCTTGATCCTGAGACTGAGGGGTCTTTGCTTGGTCCCCATAGATCTGTGTGTACAAGCTCTAGGTAGTCTTCATGCATGTATCCTTTCTTGGAGAAGGTAACCTGTGAGACTTACCAAATTGACAAGCACCACACTTGTAAATCATATGTTGCTTGGATACATTAGGTATCCCAAGCACACATTGGTCCCTGCACATTTGTTTCAAGGTTCTTTCTCCTATGTGCCCTAACCTTTTGTGCCAAATCTCAAGCTCTGAAAGTGTCTGATCCTTATAACTATATAGTGCAATGTTCTTTGTATCTTCTAACTCAAAAGTGAAAAGTCTACCTGATTTTTCTCCTTTAGCAATCCTCTTGAACCCATGTCTTGGATCCTCCACATATGCTCCATATTGGTTGAATCTGACCTGCAAACCTTTCTCCACAATCTGACCAACACTCATCAAATTTTTGGTAATGGTTGGTACATAGAGTACCCTGCTCAACAAATTCTGATTACCATCACAAGTCTTAACATTTCCAACTTTAACTACTGAATGCTTTGTGTCATCACCTGTTTGGACTTGATGCTTACCTTTTGGTTCCTCAAGATCAGAGAGTAGTGCCACATTGTCAGCCACATGATTTGAGCACCCTGAGTCAATGTAGAATAGGTGGTCATCATTTGTACCTGACTTTGAAGTCATGTTCATGATCAGAAGAGAGTCATCCTGCTCTTCTGTATAGTTGTTGTAGTTCTTTTTGGATTTGAATCCTCCTTGGTAGTTGCCATTGTAATTGTTGTTGTAATTGTTGTTGTAGCCTTGGTGATGGTTGAACCTTCCTCTTGACTGTGAGTATCCACCTCTTTGGTAGCCTCTTCCTCTCTGATTTTTATAATTCCTGAAACACTCATCTGTAGTATGATTTGATATACCACAAATGTTGCATGGTGATGAGTTATAGGGTCTCCCCCTACCTTGCTTACCTCCTCTGCCCCTTCCTCTTGAAGATCTACCTCTCCCTGCATAGTTGGCTTGGGAGGTAGAACCTTCATCTTCTATTTTTTTTGCTCTTGCCTTTATCCTTAGACTTCTTATTAGTGTATAGGGCAGAAGAGTTATTACCTTTGGATGTATCTCCATTTTTAGTGAGCTTTGCTTCATGTGTAAATAGTTGTCCCATGAGAGTTGTAAGATCTGGAGTATGCATGTCCATGTAAAGATTCATGGCTGTGGTGAAGCTTTCCCATTTGTCATCAGCCTTTGATTCCATTGATCACTTGCCTTACAATTTTTTCTTCTTCAATCTCTTCTCCTATGCTTGCTAACTGATCTGCAACATCTTTGATCTTGGTCACAAATTCTGAAACAGCTTGCTTAGGTTGCTTCCTTAGTGTTGTGAATTCAATCCACAACTGATTTTTCCTAGCCCTTCTATTGGAGGAAAACTATGATGACAAGGTTTCCCAAGTTTCTTGGGATGTCTTACAATTTCTGATATGTGGCAAAAGAAAGTCAGAGATAGAGTTGAGTAAATAAGACCTTGCCAATGCATCCTTAGCACACCATGTGTTGAGCTTTTCTTGTTCTTCCTTGGTTGGCAATCCTCTTGCTTTGAATGAGGGCAATTCCTCATCGCCTGAGATGTATCCATAGAGACTCCTTCCTTGTAAGTAGGTCTTCATCCTTAGATACCAAGCTTGATAGTTGTTCCTGTTCAATTTATCAATAAATGAAGGAAAACCATCTCCCATTTTACCTCTATTGCTCTGATACCACTGTTGGGAAAGATGGATGGATGCTCCAAGAGACAGTAGATACTGCTACACCTGCTTTGTACCAGCCCTCTTTTGCTTCAAAATTGATAATTAGACCTTCTTAGATTTCCAATAACACCAAAAAGTGGCCTATGTACTTTGGAAGTGATGTGTGTAATGATTGAACCAAAACAGATAACTTTGAAGTTCACAAACTCAAGAAAAACTTCTATTTATGTCTTGATATCTGCTGAATGATTTGCTCAGTGTAACCAGCACAGTAGAAATTGATAAAATTCCTTCTAGGGGTATTTAATTAGCTTAGTAAGCTAGCATTTGCAAGTGGAATGATGTAAAAAGATAAACTATGCTAAGAGAAATCAATTTAGCAAGTTTAGTTATACCCCCGACTTTTTAGGACTGTAGCAGAAAATGACCAGAGTTCACCTCGATGCAGATTTCTCTGAACTGGCTGAATAGAATCCCTTCAAACCTTGAGAGCATGTAGATGACTTTGAGCTGAATCCAACAAGCTTTGAATCACTGAATTTGGTGAAGAATTGACCGAGATATGCCCTTGACAAGTTGACAGACTTTTGAGTAGACTAATAGAGAACTCAGAGATGAATGATGTAAATGTATCTATTAATGAACACTTGTATACAATCCCATTGGCATGAACAACATTGCCTAATGGTGTAGAGAGGTGTAGGCTATAGTATAGTCCTTACACACACTCAAATTCAGAAATGAGAAGCTCGGGAGTGATCTCTCTTACCCACGACTTTTCATGTTCACTTTTATATGTAATGAGTAAATATTTGAATTCAAATTCAAATTTTGGCTCCCTATGATCAAGCTCCTACGTATTAGGATATATTCCTTCAATCAAATGAGCTACTTTCCCACGACTCATTTTGGTAGGTGATTACAAAAGATTCTAAGTCAATTTGACTTTTACAATGAGATAAAGTGGTAATTAATCACTAGCATATGTTCCTATGTTTCTTCATGTTTGTGTAGACTTCAATGCATCCTTTGAGCCGAATGTGTAGGCTTGCAATTTACACCAACATGGTAAGGTTGAAGATCTGGAGCATCTGTTCTTTAAATGTAGACCAAGCATGGGATATTGGAAAATCATTTTTCTCTACTACAAGACTGTTGGTATCAAAACCCTTGGGTTCAAAGAGCTGCTTATTGGAGAAACCAACAGAATGGACGTAGCCTTATGGCAGATTTTAAGGGCTCACATTCTTTGGAATATATGGAAAAATAGAAATAGCAGACTGTATGACAACATTGGTAAAGATATCCTCTTCTCCTGTTTAGTTGGGATTAGGAGGCTGATTCACTTGTGCAGCAATTCTCCCCCCAATAGGAATATGATGGATAAGAACCCCGTGTATATTCTTAAGAATTTCCCTTATAGTTCTTGGAAGAACAAATTGCTTTAGCTTCACTCTAGGGACATAGATAACATGATCAGTTTCTTTAGCTGGTACATTAATGACTGTTTGATGTAACCTGAAGTATGTTTGGGACCTTTTGATCCTTCCTCCTAAGGTCCTAGCCTTGGATTACTTCTCCCTAGTTCTTGGGAGTGATCTGTTGTAATTCTTCTCTTTTTTCTTGCATCAATATTATACTTTCTATTTATGCTAAAAAAAAAAGAAACATCATTTTCAGTGCTCAACCGACTTAATGAAAAACCCACCGCGTGCCTATCCTCAATAATTTTCTTTTTATATTTGATGATGTGGAATCAAATTAACTTATCATTATGATTGCTGCGAAAGAGGAAAATTTCGTTATTTGAACTTATTTGGACGACCTCTAATTTTGATCACTTGGACTTCTTTTTTATGTGTTTATACCCATGTGGTATTTGATATAGGTTAGTGAAGAACGAGAATGGAAATACTTTTGTGTGTGTGAGAGAGAGAGAGAGAGAGGTTTTTAACATCTATTAGAAGGTGGATCTTGATCAATGAGACAAAATCAATGTACATAAGGTTGTGCCTTTGGACAATAAAAAAGACAAAGCATGTTGAAAATAAAAAACTAATGTTGAAACCAGGTTAAAAAAAAAGTTTGTGTAATGTGTATATGCAAAGAGTCCATGAGAGATGGTGTATATGGGGTGCTATCCCTATGGTAGCCTATATGCAACAGGTTAGTACAAGTACGAGAATGCATCCAAGTGACTCAATATCTTCAACCAGTGCTCATATGTGGATGTAGTATATGGTACATAGGTGGAGGCAAAGTGAGGGTCTATATGCAAGAGGTAGTACAAGTACATAAATGCATCTACGTTGATCACTATCTCTAACTAGTGCTCATACGTGGATGTAGTATATGGTACATAGGTGGATTCAGATTGAGGGCTACTCCGATGACTAGGCTCGTCTCTCCTTAGTGGCACATCAGTATTGGGCCTAACACTTACTTGTCCACATACACATACATATGCACATATTCACATGCATATGCACATGCACATAAACATGCATCCACATGCACATACATATGCATATGCACATGCACATACACATGCATCCACATGCACATACACATGCCTATGCACATGCACATACACATGCATCCACATGCACATGCATTCACATGCACATGTACATGCATGCTCATACATATACACATGTATAAACACATACACATACACATGCATATACATGCATACACATACATATACACACATATACACACATATACATATATACACACATACACATACACCTACATATATACAAACACATATGCATATACATATACACATACACATACACACAAATACACATACCAATACACACATACACCCACATGTAGAAATATAGATCTATACCTACATGTGCACATATGCACACAACTACACATACAAATATACATATATATATGGAAACACACATATAATATGAAAGAATTATACAATTGAAATAATAAATCACATGTTTAATATAAACTATAATAAAAGTCATTAGTACATTTCAGCCATATAATTCATACCATAAACACTCTAAAATTATTGAAGCTCACACCATAGACACAATTTGAAATGTAACTGATATATACATATATATATATATATATATATATATATATATATATATATATATATATATATATGTATGTATGTATGTATGTATGTATGTATGTATGTATGTATGTATGTATGTATGTGTGTGTGTGTCTATCAATGTACATAATAAATCCAATGTAAAGTGTCAATCAATTGAATGCCCTCCTTGATCATGATCACCGACATCATTATGATCATCCACATCATCATGATCATCTACATGATCTGATGTATTTAAAGAGGCATCATGAGTAGAGAGATCAATACCATGTGAGGATCGATATCATCCCTCTTGTGTTTGTCTCTCTAGCTCATCGATATCAGCCTTTCCATAATACTCCTGTATTACATGTAAAAAACATAAATAAATAGAACATATAAAACATCAACATAAATAGAATAAAGGATATCAAATTTAATAGTACTCAAAATCATCTAGATGATCTCTTATCTTCTCACTCAGACATTGATATCCACAATATGTACACTACAAGGAATAAGGAGGCATAGTGACGTCCCCAATTTATAAACAAAGCAGGTATCATCACTTATGCAAAGCTATTTCCACCCAGCATCACATAAGCGATGCTCAAGAGAAAAAAAGAAGAGTAAGTTGCATAAGTGAAGATCATCGTCACTTACGTGATAACTATAAATACCATTGCTAGGAACATCACACATTAGCAATGCTCCAAGCGATGTGGCAGAACTTCTTGCAATGAAAAGTATTGCATAAGCGATGACCTACAAAGAAAATAGAAAATGGATTTCTCCTAGCACAGTATCTGCCATGATCTGAACAGAGACCGAGCTTGAGAGAAAGAGAGAAAGGGTGAGAGACAACATGCTAGGAGCACCCTCCTATACACACATTTGGGTATGTACACACATGCATATATAGACACACAAATATACTCATGCATACACACCCACATATATATACATACACATACACACACACATTGTAATAAAGTAAGTGTATGATCTAAGGGTCCGATTGATTCAGATAGATATGAAATCTGATATCATTTTGTCACTCGTTAAGCCTTAAGGATGTGAAGGAGGAGGTCTTGTGTTCAATCCCACGGGATACATGGGGAGATTATCTTGCCCAAAGAGATCTAGAGCCTTCTAGAAGGATCTACTTGAATTAACTCACGTTAACTCAGACACTTGCTGCACATGTAGTTACACGGCTGACACATGGATGGTTAGTATCTGCTTGCCCAAGAAGGCAATCCCCTAGAGAGAGCTATATATAGAGGCATATGGTTGGGAGGAGAGTAATCTCCCTAGCATATGGTGGTCGTTGTGTTATCGTTAGCGTTCATGTGAAAGGCCAAATGGCCACCGAATACTTCTTTGTATATGCTCTTTAATAAAACCTATAGTCACCTAGTCAGCCATAGAGTGTAAGTTCAACCGCATTTGTAACACCTAAGAAGTCTGTGTTCATACTCCTTATATACTATGTTTTTTGCGTATTTTGCAGCCTCTCGTGTGGAGTACCACATACGACACTAGGAGCTTGGTTTTCTACTTTGAGGATATCATCGTGGAGCTCTCGACAAGGAGAATCCACCATTCACTTGCACCTAGCAGATAATGTTTAATTTATAGTATTAGACTCTTAAAGTGCAGAGGAGCTTTGGAAGAAGTCATGCAATACATATGAGAAAGAGATGGCATCAAATAAAGTCTATCTGATGAGAAATTTATGTGACCTTTGCATGAAGGACACATACAGTGTTGATGCTCATCTAAATGAGTTTGATGCTATATTCTCCAAGTTACATGCTAAGAAAATGGATATGAATAATGAAATGAAAGCATTATTCTTGTTATGCACCTTGCCATCATCATGGGATACGTTTTGCATAGCTATTAGCAATAGTGCACCTGGTGGTAAACTCATCTATGATGACATATGTAGAGCACTCTTGAGTGAGGAGATTTGTAGAAAATCTATGGTTGGCACTTAGAGTGGAGATGCATATAATGTTTGTGATTCTTACCAAGGAAAGAATCAGCAATGTGGTAGGAGCAAGAACAAGGAAAAGAATGGTCAACGGAATAAGAGTAGAAGTAAATCAAGGAAGAGGGACATCGAATGCCATTATTGTCATAAGAAAGGACACATGAAGAAAGATTGTTATGCATTAAAGAATGCTAAAGGTAAAGGAGTAGAATGTTGATGCGCATGTTAAACAAGTACATGTACCATCTACTTCAACTATGAAGACTGAAGAAATTAATGCTATTTCTCATGATGCTGATGTGTTGACACTTGATAGTACTATGCCAACTTCATGCTCTTATGGTTGATTCTCTTTCCCACACATGGCTACTAGATTTAGGTGCTTCTTTCCATGTGACACCACACAAAGAATGGTTCTCTAATTATGCAGCAAAGTCTCTTGGTACTGTGAGACATGGTGATTCTTATCAGTGTGACGTTGTGGGGATCGGAGATATGGTTCATTGATGGTTCAAAATTAACTATGTATAATGTACATCAATTATCACATAGTTTGATGTCGGTTGGTCAACTTGATGGCCTTCCTTACAAGGTGGTCTTCTATGCTCAGTCCTTTCATATATCAAAGGCAATATGGTTATTGCAAAAGGAAGAAAAGTTTTTATCCTTTATTTATATCACATAAAGAACACTTGTTAACTGTTATTAAACAACCTATGGCTTGTATTTGGCATGGTCCTTTGGGCCATATATCTCGTACTGGAATGGAAAATATTTCTCATTTTGGCTACTTACCTATGTTATCTTTCTCTGACTTTTCATTTTGTGAGCATTGTCAATATGGAAAGCAACACAAAAATGTGCATAGAATGCACATTGACTCTTCAATTTAGCCTTTAAATCTCATTCATACAGATGTGTGTGGTCCTATGCCCACTAGGTCTTTAGGTGGTTCTCTTTGCTTTGTCACTTTCATAGATGATGCTCATAGAAACATTTGGGTATATCCTATCAAATTGAAGGATGCGGTATTCCCTATTTTCAGAAAATGACTTGCTTCAATTGAGACTAAAAAAGGAACTAAGCTTAAGGCTTTACATTCAGATAATGGGGTTGATTATACCTCACATGAATTCAGTCTTTTCTATTAGTCTAGAGGGATTTGTAGAGAGTCTACAGCTCCTTGTACCCTAGTACAAAATGGTGTAGCTGAAAAGATGAATAGAACTATTCAAGATAGAGTAGTTTCTATGTTGCATCATGCAAACCTTTCACAAGGCTTTTGGGCAGAAGCAGTATTGACTATAGTTCATGTGATTAACCTTTCACCTAGTACTACCAAAGGTCTGAAAGTGGCACAAGAGTTATGGACAGGGAAGCCACCATATTATGATCATCTTCGAGTTTTTGGGTGTAAATCATATGTTCATATACCCAAGAATCTTAGACAAAAGTTGGACCATAAGTCAAAGAAATGCATTTTTCTTGGATATGGTCGAGAAGTACAATTTGGATATCACTTATGGGATCCTAGAACACGATCAATGATTAGAAGTAGTGATGTCATCTTCAATGAGTCTACAATGCATAAACAGCCCATTAAGGAGGTTGAAGTGAGAAGAGTGGTGTTTGAGGATAGTAGTCCTCTAGTTAGCACACATAAAAATGTTGCATATAGGGACGTTCAAGAGAATGTCTGATCAGATCAGTCTGCACATGTTCCTATTTAGCAACCATTAAGATGCTCTGCACGTGTCTAACATCCACCTGATAGATATGTTCCAGGTTTAGATTTTGTTATGCTAACACATGCCGATGAGCCTTCTTACTACAAAGAGTCTATGCACGCAGCCGATCGCGTCAAGTGGGAGCATGCCATGATGAGTGAGTTGGATTCTATTCACAAGAATGGTACTTGGGATTTAGTACCTTTGCCAAAGGGCAGGAAAGATTTACCATGTAAAATCGTATATAAACTAAAATTCACATCAAATAGTGCTTCTCGAAAGTATAAAGCACGACTTTTTTCAAAGGGTTTTAAGCAACAACATGGTGTTGATTTCAAGGAAATCTTCTCTTGAGTGGTCAAGATGACTACCCTACTCATGTTTCTTGGATTCGTTGCAATGGAGGACTTAGAGCTAGTAGAAATGGATGTGAGAACTCCTTTCTTACATGGAGATCTTAGAGATGAGATCTACATGGACAACCAGAGGGTTATGTAGTTCTTGGCATAAAGAAATTCTAGTATGTAAGCTCAAGAAGAGCTTGTATGGACTTAAACAGTCCCCTAGACAATGGTACCAAAAGTTTGATGCTTTTATGAAGTCTCAAGGCTATTCTCAAAGCAATGAGGATAATTGTCTCTACACAAAGAGATGCTCAGATGGTAGCTTGATATGCTTGATACTTTATGGCGATGATATGTTGATTGCTGGGAAGTCCTCTTATGACTTGTCCATTCTCAAAAAGAAGTTGATTCAGACATTTGATATGAAAGATTTGAGGGATGTCAAACATAGTCTCAATATGCAAGGTGGAAAGGCATTGAGTACGCCTTTACCCACATATGTGAAATTGAGCAAGGATGATTGCCCCAAATTAGATGAGGAAAAGGAAATCATGACCAAAATTCCCTATCAGTCTACTGTTGGTAGTCCCATGTTAACTATCATAGCCATGAAACCACACATTGCATTTGCCGTGGGACTTATGAGCAGATATATATCTAATCCTAGCAAGAAACATTGGGAAGTAGTAAAGATGGTTTTGAGATATCTGAGTGGCACTAAGGACAAGTGCCTATGCTTAGGTAGAGGGAAAGCATCAATTATTGGTTACACAGATTTTGACTATGCTGGTTGTGTAGACAATCTTAAGTCTAAATCAGGATATATTTTTCATTTTGTTGAGGAACTAAATCTTGAAGATCTCATCTTCAAGAATATACAACTATTTCCACCATAGAAGCAGAGTATGTTGCAGCAAGTGAGGCATGCAAGGAAGCATTGTGACTTTGTCATCTTGATTGTGATATGGGTTTACAGCAGCATGTACCTCGTTTTCTTACTGATAGTTAGAGTGCCATTGCTTTGCATAAGGACCAGGTCTATCATGCAAAGACCAAGCATATTGAGGTGAGGTATCACTTCATTAGAGATTGCTTAGCCATTGAGCGCATTATTCTTGAGAAGCTTCACACTCGAGATAATGCTATAGATGCTTTGACTAAAGCTCTACCACAAGATAGATTTTGACATTGTTGTCACTTGATGGGGGTTACTTGATTCATGATCTTGTATAGTCACTTGTATACTACGTAACATATGTTGGATACCACACTAGTATCTTGTGGTTGAATGATGTTTTACATTGGCTCTGAATCTTTGTGAGAGTCTAGTTTATTTCTCTTAAAGATAATAAAAATGCTTCAATACCTTGTTGAAAAAAGATCTCTGAGAAGTTCAAGCCTTGAGTCATCTAGAATTTGAATCATAGAACATTTATGTAACTGTGTACCTAAGTCACAAAGTCTTAGGGACTTGTGCCAAAGAGACTAAATCTGATTTGCCACACAAGTGCATATAGTGGTGGATTGACATACGCTTAATTATCAATCCGAAGAACTGACCTAACCAAGTGTATGAGGACATGTGCATACATGATGGAAAATGAAGTGGTTCAGCTAAAATGCCTGAGAAAAGACTAATCTACCTCTATACCTCACTTAACCTGTGAAAGTGTCTATCACGATACCACTTACAACAATTTTCACTAAATCAAGGATTTCTCCCAGCTCCGAACTCCGAATATGACCAATAGCAAGCTATTTCGAAGCTCTCGACGAGATGCTTCTATTGGAAGTGGTTTCACTTGATTGTGACAATCGCCCTTCAAGTTATGATAGAAATAGTGAAAGGCGGGAAACTTCCACACCCACTTCACCACTCCTACTTGCTCGCACACACACTATAGCAGCTCCAAGACAAGGTGATGGGGTAGATAACAACCTTACACACACATTCCAAGCTACACACACACACACATTCCAAGCTACACACACACACACATACAAGATCAAAGAGAAGATGAAAATCTGCAGGTAAGAAGCAATTTCGAAATTCTAGAGCTCTCCTTCTTCACAATGGCAAAAAGTTTTTACAAAGAGTCACAAAGTGACTTATATACATGTGCCCTAAAAATGGTCCTTTCACACAAGTGACCGGCACTTTATTGACTAATCTCTATTCTCCTACTATTTTACAAGAAATATATTACAATGATTTGGGATTATGCATCTAGAGGACTCCTCTAGTGCATTTACATGGCTTGAGGGAATTTCCTAAGAATTTGAAGAAGAAAAATATGCCCATTAATTTGAAAATTTTGGGGCTCCCCGTTTGTGCCTCTTTTGCTCTGCAACACTCTCCCCCTCTTTGTCTCTGTCATCCCTTGATAGGCTTTTGCTTCTCGTTTGTATCTTGTCTAAGGCTTCTGAATACACGCATCCAGTGGTCAAAGAAGCGATAAGGACCGTCAGGCAATTTGTTATTTTATCCGAGGTATATCCTTTGCTTCTGTTTGCCCCTTGGTATTCCTTATATCACAAATCTGGGTTGCTGTATTAAGTCGGGCTCCCATGCGCGCCATCAGTGGAAGGATTAGGATCTGCCAGATATCTTCTTGCACTTCTTCATGGATACTTATTGGCCTTGATCCTCCCTTGTTACTTACATACCTTCCCATATTGTATTGCTCTGAGCTTGTTTGCCTTCTTCCATCGCACGCCATAATTTGCTGACCTCTACTCTCTTTTAAGAGAGCGTTATGTTTCAAAGGCCCTATTTCTGAATCTGCTTTGTCATCCTTTAGGACCTGTTCCATTTCTTTCCACCACACGCATCCAGTGGATGAGGAGATACCTAGGACCTTCAGAGAATTGATTATCTTATCCGATGAAGAGTCCTTCGTGTGTTGTCTCTCTCCTCGACTTGTTTTGCTTCACCGCCAGCTCCTAGTGGATCAGGAAGCTGTGTGCAACCTCCCATGAAATGTCTTGGTTGTTGTCTTTCTTTAATTCCACTCCTCAGGACCTATATCTTTGGCCTTCTTGCCTGATGCGTGCCCCTGCAGGGCCTTGGGCAGAGAGTTCCTCTTTTTCTTGATAATCTTTATTTTTTATTGAGCAACTTTATTCTTTGATTTTCTTCTTCTTCTCTTTTTTCTTGATTCCCCTTCCACACGTCCCTCCTCCTGAACTTTGTCGTCCCCGACAGGCTTTTTGTGGTGACGTGAGTACGTTTGTATTGCAGCTTGCTCTCGTTGATTAAGTAGATTGGCGTGACATATCATGAACTCTTTCCATTGTCTTGACTTCACCCCATCCTCTGGTGCCTGTCGGTGATCCGCAAAGAAGCTTGTTTCATAGGCCACTAGTCTTGCACTAAGATTGGAAGTCATTTTTACAAAAATTTCTGAATCAATTTCAAAGAAGCTGGTGAAAAAGGCCTCTTCAAAAGTCTGCATATATGTGCTTGGCAAGAACATAAGTCGTGAATAGAATGCCATAATTTTTAATCAGCTCGGGATAGTCGAGAGATAAAAAACAAGTGCTTCGGATCCCTGAGTAATGCTGATGAAATTCAAAAAAGTATATTTGGCATGTTGGAAGAATTTGATGACTGTAAGTAGCATGCTTAGAATCTTATTAGTCATTTTGACTGCCAAATCAAGGACAGTGGCGTAGCGAGCAATCCAAAATTCCATGGTTTTAACCATGTATTCTTCCATCGGTAGATAGTTATGCGGTGGACTTGGTAATAGTGGATAGTTGAGCCACTGGTTATTTATGCTACCCTGGCGCTGTCACTCCAATGCATGCTATATAATTTCCCCCTACTCCTATCATATGTGCTTTCGTGGGTATTATAATCGTTTGAAGATCCGTGATGACTGTATTTCGTATGCAATTGAGTGCTGCTCCTGAATTTATCAAGGCGTCCGTTAGCTTGTACTCCGTCGTTCCAATTCCTAGGTTTAAGTACGGCTGTGACATGCAGACATTGGTTGTGTTGGGCTCATGAACCTGGTAATTAGCCATGGGAATAGGCATTTCTCCTTGTAGGTACCGTTCATCTCTTTGTCTTATCCACTCTTTCCGTTTCTTAATACGCTCTAGGGCCTCTTGCCGTGCTTTTCCTCTAATTCGTTCTTCCTCTTTTTTCCTATTTTGCACACCTACGAGGCGTGCTAACATTTCATCCATCAATGGCTCCATATATCGTTTCACTCGACATCCACTTATGTAGTTAGGAAGAATATCTCCACCCAGAGTGGCTAGATTAACTACTCCACTACTGAAAATCCTATTGATGATTAGAGGCCCATATCTGTGTTTTGTAACTTTTTAGCATGTTGTTTCAAGGTGTAGACCAGAACTAAATCTCCTTCTTGTAGTCCTTTGTCTTTTATGTGAGCATCGTAGTAGGCTTTTTGCCTTCTCTTGGCATAAATTCCTGCAACTACTTGTATTCTAGTCTCATGCAGCTTCTCAATTTGGTCTAGTTGTTTTGATAATTCATGTCTTGTCCATTCATATTGTTGGGGTACTCTCAAAGTGGGCACTAAAAAATCGATCATCAGGATTGCGTTCTATCCGTACACTAGATTGAATGGGGTAGTTCCAATGGCATTCTTGTAAGCAACTCGGAAGGCCCAAATTGCATGATGCAATTGTTTGTCCCAGTCGGACCTTCCACTATTGACTATCTTTGTCAAAACTGTGCATAACACCTTATTGGAACTTTCCGCTTGACCATTGGCTTGAGGGTGGTATGGGGCTGATTTTTTATGGATCACCAAGAATTCATTCATTAAAGACTCTATTACTTCATTAATGAAATGCGTACCTCGATCACTCACAATCTGAATTGGTAATCCGAAATGAGTGAAAACGTGCTCAAAATGAAACTTGGCAGTGGTCTGAGCATCATTCTTTCTAGTAGCCTTTGCCTCCACCCATTTTGTATATTCGGCATATGACCCTTTGGTTGGTGGGTTAATGGGTCCTATGAAATCTATACCCCATTTGGAAAATGCTCTAGCGTAGACCATAGGTCTCAATGGCATGTCATCTCTCTGTTCGGGTATTTAGCCCTTTGGCAGGTCTCGCAACTTTGTACATAGGTGTCTGCATCCATATGTAGAGTGGGCCACCACAAGCCTACAAAGAGGATCATTTTTATAGTTCTCTCGGCTGAGAAATGACCCCCTGCCGCACCTGCGTGTGCCATTTCTAATATGGGTAATTATTTTCCTTCGTGCATGCATAACCGTAACTAATTATCTTTTCCTCTCTTGAACAATTGTCTTCCCAAGGTTACATAATCCTTGCTCATTTCCTCTAGGGATCGCTTCCTTGCCAAGCTAATTCCCTCCTCATGTTCCCTTGTCTTTAGGAATTTCACCAATGTTTTACTCCAATTGGGTGCTATTGTTGAGACAGGTAAGGATGTATGATCCTCCCGGATGGTCTCTTGGCATTCTACGCAGTTACTAACATAATCATGGACATCTTTAGGCATATCAGGCCAGTATACTCCTAATCATTTCAATTCTCTTAGAGTTCCGTGAATTCCTTTTATGTGTCCTCCATTTGTTTACATGGGCTTGTTCAATCAGCTTCATTTGTTCATCTTCCTCAACACATCTCAGTAATACACTGCCGGGTTCCTTATAGTACACACTTCCCACAATAATGTGCAAATTCCTTGACTGCAGAATTTCCTTTTTACTCTCTTTATTGATTGAGTGTTGTGGGCTATGAGTGAGTATCGGAATTAGTTTCTTTGCCCACTTTGGACACACTTCCAAATTAAAGAGATAAGTTTCTGGCAGATCGTCTGGTACTCCACTTGGTGGTTCTCCATGTGCTAATCTAGAGAGGTGATCTACTCTTATATCGGTATTTACCTTTTTCACTATTACTTCAAAGTCGAACTCCATCAATAGCAGAAACCATCTCATAAGTCTTCCCGTGTTACAAGGCTTATTGACTAAGTACAATAAGGCTTGATGATCTATGAAGAACTTGAATTTGTTGGCCAAGAGATAGTTTCTGAATTTCTTTACATCGTACACCATTCCTAATCCTTCTCGCTCTGTAGTTGTATAGTTTCTCTCGGCTTGATTCAGTTGTCTACTCGCATAGGTGATTGGGTGATCTAACTTTCCTTCATCTATCGACTGAGCTAAGATGCATCCTATTGCGTAATTTGAAGCGTCCACATGAAAATGAAAAGGCTTGTTCCAATTAGGTGTTTTTAGAATTGGGGTCATGCTAAGTCGCATTTTTAACTCGTTAAATGCCTTTTCACATTCATCAGTCCAAGTAAATTGGGTCAAAATTCCATACAAGGGTTTGGCAATTATGGCATACATGTGGATAAATCGAGGATAGTATCCACAATGTCCCATGAATGCTTGCACTTCTTTTGCATTCTTTGGTCTAGGAAGTTCTAAAATGACCTTGATCTTGTCTTCATCTGTAGATATTCCGTTCCTAGGCACTATGTGTCCTAAGATCTTCCCTTGTCTTACCATGAAGATACACTTTTTGGGATTCAAGCTGACTCTATATTGTCGGCATTTATCAAATATCTTTCGCAATTCAGGAATGTGGTCTTGCCTTTGATTTGAATATGTACATAGGTCATCTACATACGCTTCCATACTCTTCTTCAGGAATTCTTTGAAAACATGACACATCAATCTTTGGAAAGTAGCAGGCGCGTTAGTGAGTCCAAAAGGCATCACTCGAAAAGCATAGACTCCCCATTCAGTCGCGAATGCAGTCTTATGTTGATCGTCAGTAGCAATAGCTACTTGGTTGTATCCAGAGAATCCGTCTAAGAAGCTATAGACTTCTTTTCCTCCAACTCTTTCCAATAGGTGGTCGGTGATAGGTAATGGATAGCTATCACGGATCATGGTTGCATTCACTTTCTTCATGTTAATGCATACTCTGAGTTTTCCGTTCTTTTTAGGCACAACCACTAGTGGTGATACCCATTCAGTGTGTTCTATTTCATAAATGAATCAAGGTGCTAATAACTTGTCTATTTCTTCTTTTATTTTCACAGCATAAACCTCGTTATAGGTGTAAGGGCATTGTTTAGATGGTTTTGCCTCCGATGTTATTGGTATTCTATGGGAACAAATGGAGGGTTCTACACCCTTGAGATCCTTATATGTCCAAGCAAATACATCTCGATATTCCCGGATCAATTGTATTAACTCTTCTTCCTCCTCGGTTGACACGTCTTTCCCTATGTATGTACATCTTTCTTCTCCATCTTCTACAGTTACTATGTTCTTTTTCGTTTGTTCCTTGTTGGCGTACGCTTCTCCTTCTCTTGCCTCTCTCTTAGGAATTTGAATAGCTATTTTTCTCTCTTCTATTTCATATCTTTTAAAATGCTTCGGAACCTCAAAAAGGTCAGCATTTGGTTCGATCTTGCTCACACTTTCCTCCTGCTTTGGTACTATGGGGGCTGCTTCTATTGATAACACTTTGTTCCATACTTGTCTTTGGTTCGAATGGATTCTAGGTAACATTCTTCATAATCAAATTCCGGTTCCATCTCTAGGCTCTCGTATTCTTCTTTCCATTCCTTTTCCAGTATTTCTCCTGCTTTGACTTCTTGTAAGACCATCATATACAAGTTTACATCATAGCCTTCTTCATCCACACATTCATTCATCGTCAAGAATTCTTCATTCACACATACGTCTAAGGTTGCTAGGATCTCCATCCATCCGTGGGGTTTAAATGTTTCATCAAGAAAGATTTGAGGCATGTACATTGGGTCTTCTATTGGCCAATAATTTGGATGTCCTAGGGGCCATGCCTGCCTCTTGTTATCCTCTTTCTTGGCTTCTTTACACATCCATAATTGGGCATCCTCCTACATCCATGATTGATCGCTTGATCTAGAGCTATGAATAGATAGATCATCTTCTTCCTTGTGTATAGGATTCCATTGAAGTGGGGGTACATCTCGATATGCAAAAGTATGTAAGTTTATCTTAGTGGTATTTCCTTGATGTTGAAGGTATAATGAGTCTCGTCCCCAATCTTGTACTACCCTAAGCTGTCTCATGAAGGGTCGTCCTAATATCCTCTCATAATTGTTTGCTTTTCCAAATTGACAGATGGCTAAGGTATGTTCAAATTCATCTCCAAAGTGGTTAATTTGATCTTTTCTAATATTCCAATGGTTTCTCAACATGGCGATCTGCTAATTGAAGCTTCATGTGAGTGGGTCGTAAAGCAGGTTTCCCCCATTTCTCCCAAATTTCTTTGGTCCCAATACCTACTCGTGCTCTAGTGTCTAATATGGCTTTGGTCATATAGCCATTGTAAGTGACAGGTAGACACGTGTTACCTTCATCTCCTTCACTAAATTCTCCCATCTTATCCACAGGGATTTGTACGTTAGGTGGGATTTCCTTTCCCTTGTTTTCCTTCTCATTCTTCTCCCGATTCAACTCCAATTGTCCCACTATTTGTTTCCATAAGTGTGGTTTGACACGAAGTAGTTCTTCCACAGTCAAGTGGCATTGTACTTTGGTCTTCTTTAGTTCGGTTAAGTTGTGTGAACTCTTATCTGAGATTCCTTTTCCTTTTCCTCGTACCGTGGGTGCATGGAAGATTAATGACTCTTTTCATATTCTCCTGTGTAGTTAGGTAAGGTGGAAATGCTTTGAGTCTCCTCTCTGTTTCGGTCTAGTTTCGAAACTTCTTAATATATTTCCTCTAAGTTCCGTTGGGGTTGATAATCTTCCACGTCTAACTCCTCCATTCTTTTTCCATTGATCCTCCCGAATTCTATTCCACATTTCTTTTGGCCAATCAGCTTCTAAGTCCGGGATGGTGGACATAGCTTTTCCCAGTGTATTGGGTAATTCTTTCCCTTCACTCCTCTCTTCTGGTTTCAGGTCTTTGGTTTCCATACAACTCTGATATTGAGTTTCAGGCATTCTTGTTTTAAGGAGGGTCGGGATGGTCTTCTCTAGGGTGGCCTGAGCTACCTGTATGAGTTTTTTGCAAATAGCTAGCCTCTCCTTTTCTAGTTCCCCTTGTGGGTAAAGTTTTTCATGTTGTTCTAAGTTTGGTCCATTCTTGATTTTAGCTTGGTAAGCTTTCAACCACATGTCTAAATCATCTAGTTTTGGGTCAGCTAGAATCGATCCTGTTTCTCTGCCTCTCATGGCTATGGTGGAATAGAAACTTCTTCTTGAATCATAGGTTCTTTTGATGTCTTATTGTTGCGTGTATGTCTCTTGTCTTCCTTGTTTTTGTTTTTCATCCATTTTTCCTTAATTTTTCTCTCTTTCTTTCCACTTTCGACTCTTTGTTGCTTCGGTATTCTCGTGTGGGTCCTCTGAATCTTCCTACAACTTGAATTCTGGGTTCTAGGTTTTTACCCTTCCTTTGTTCCAATTGTGCTCGTGGTTTTTCTTGCTCTTTCGTTTGTGCTCGTGTGATTGCCTTCAATGGTACTGTGTATTCCTTGCCACTTCCTAATGCTTCTATGACTTTGATCACATTAATAGGTGTTGTGTCTTGAGCCTTGTTGGGGTTTTTTGGGAAATCTCATAAGAGATGTTCCTTTCCACAATCACTACAATATCCTTCCCAAGTCCTAAGAGGTGGTGGGGGGTAAGGCCGAGTGCATTCTCTAATAAAATGGTCTCCTCTGCATCTATAACACGGTCCTCTTGGCATAGGTGGTCTGAGGGGTGGTCTTAAGGGTGCCTTAGCTTTAGGTGCAGTGTACATTAGTGTCGCCACCTCTTGTCCATAGACATTGTCATACCCTTCGTACCCATAGTAGTGTGGATCATAAGTTTGTTCCTACTCAGACATGTTAGCGTCATAGGTATAGTACTCTCCCTGGGATGGCTCGTAATCTGGGTTTGTCGACTCTAAGCTGGTCATAGGTGATGCTCGCACGATGGCTTTTTCTAGGTTTTCCTCTAGTTGAGTGTACTTGACCGGTATCACATGTTGAGGAAGTGGAGGTTGTGGTCCTAACACTGGTTGAGGGTTTCCAAATTGTGCTGGTTCATATGGCCTAGGTGCTCCTGCTGGTCCTAGGTAAGGACTATACCTAGGGATCTCCCTTCGCGGTTCTCTCGGTGGATATCCATATGGCCAATAGTGAGGTGGTTGTAGAGGACGGGTCTCCCTATTGAATGGGCAATTTTTCGTGGTGCGATTGATGTATTTTTCTTCTATGTGACAATACAGAGCAGCTCCCTGATAAGGCTGTCTATTGTAGGGGTAGGCCTGAGGCACTCCCGTTCCTCCTCATATACACATATGAGTTGGATGTTCTCCCCCACATAGGCTACATCTCCGTAGCATAGGTACCCTTAAAGGTGGGTGCTGGTAGTTTCTCTGTCCTTGGACTCCTAATTTCTTTGCCACCAGATCCGCTAATTCCTCCACATTACCGGAGTTGGATGTAACCGTACTCTGAGAATCTTCTGATTTAGTGGGGCTGGGCGTGCTCTTGAGATCCTCTGCTAGATTGTCTTCTAGGTCGATACACTCTTGAAGACATTCACTCAGGGTCTGTAACCTCTTCACATAGACTAGCGTTCTTAGAGTCCCATTCGTTAATCCATCCAAAAACAATGATATCATTTTTTGTTGTGTATGTCTTTATGCTACGGGACATCTATCCACATACTGGTTGAATCTTCGGGCAGTTGTTTTCACATTTTCATTAGGTTTTTTTTTAGAACTATGGATTAAAGACTAAGAATTGTGTTTAATCCCTCTCTTCGTGAATTCCCCTATGAATTCTTGAAAGAATTACTCCATGTCTCCAAATTGGTTAGGATCTAGTTGTTGGAACCATGTCAAAGCCATTCGTGTGAGGGTGAGCCCAAAGGACTCATACTGCACGAAGAAATCATCTACTTGCTCCGCCCTTAACACCTGCTTAAACTCAGCAATGTGGTCGAATGGTTCTCCCAATCCATCATAATGATTCCTCACACATTTGGCCACCAGAATAGGTCTTAATCCTCTTATGGGTTCTGGCTGTCTAGGCATTACTGGGAAGGCGGGGATTGCTGGTCTAATTGGGGGTATTACGGACTGGACTCCTATTGGTGGTCGTGGCCTTACTGGTGGTCGGTATTGGTTACCTACTCCTGGGTGGGTTTGATTGTGTGTTTGCACTCAGGGCGTTGCGAATTGCACATGAGTTCGGTTTGGAACACTCCATTGGCTTGTTTGTCCCAACATTGTATGCTCTACATCTTGTTGTGTTGCGAAGGGGTTCTGAGAGGTGGTTTCTTGCTCTCTCTGAGGGAATACAGGAAAACCCATATACTTTAGTCGAGATCTGTCTATGGCATCCACCAGCCAATACCTTCTTTGGTTTTTGTCTAGGTATGTTACTCTAGACTCGTCTTTTGGATCTTTTAGCTCGTAAAATGTGATCGTACTTTCTTCCCTTCCTTGAGTAGGTGAGTCAGTCTGGAGTAACAAGTCTGATCCGTGGATCAAATAAACTTCCAGTAAGTAATCATCTTGAGGTATCAAGTCCGCTCTCAAGACTCGAGTTGCTATTGACTTGCCTCTAGGGGTAGTCACTAACTCCTGAGGGTTCTGTACTACATAGATGTGACCCAGCTTATCCACATACATCACTCCTTCATATTTGACAGCTGGCCTGGTCACAATTGTGACATTGGTGGAGATCATCATCCTAGCAACTGATCTATTTAACCCGTCCAGGAAGATAGGAATCTCGTGGGCATTAGTGGACACATATTGCAAGGAGGTGTGGTACTCCCCTTCCACCACAATCATGAAGTTTCTCCCGGGAGTAGGACCCTGCATGTCTTCTGAGGCCATGGGTATCTCCTCCTCTGAGTCACTAGAGGTGTCTGAATAGAACGAGCGGTGACTGACCTGAGTGGTACTTCCTATGGATGATATGACACTTCTCCTGCTACTTAGAACCCTTCCTGAACTCAAGTTCATCCACCCTCCTGGGGCTCTCTTGACCTCTAATACTCTCCCCAAGTGGCTCCTCAAATGCCTCAATTTCACCCTTGAAAATGCTCAAAGTGTTCTCGACGATACCACTTTGGCGATACTGCACTAGGCGATACCAGGTTGTCGACGATATGATACCACTTCAGGACACGATACGATACTAGTCTTTGTCACGATATGATACCAAGTATGTTCACGATACGATACTAGGGAAATCCACGATACGATGCCAGAAGACTAGACGATACGATACTATGAAAAACAGGCGATACGATACCACTTTAGAGTACGATACGATACTGGAAAGTCATGCGATATGATACCAGTGCAGCTGGTGATACGATACCTCAAAACTGCACGATACGATATCTGACTTTATCACGATACGATACCAAGTATGCTCACGACACAATACCACTTTATGGACGATACGATATCAAAAATTAGCCATGATATGATACTAAAATTCGACACGATACGATACCAAAATTAGCCGCGATACGATACTGAAATTCGACACGATACGATACCATGACCAAGACGATATGATACCAAAGTGGACCACGATACATACCACTTGGCAAATCGCGATCGTGATACCAACTAGGCAATACGATACCAAAAAATGGTATCGCCATACCACAGCTGGCAACCGGCGATATGATACTTTGGCAAGTATCACGATACAAGGGAATTTTAGGTATTGTGATACCAAAAGCTCAACCGTTCATGATACTCCAGCCAAATCACCTCCAAATTCAAAAATTTTTTCACCTCCTAGCTCTTCTCTCACCCCTCTTCACTCGCACACCCTTGTTTCACAAAGAGAATTCCTCAAAACACTCTATCCCACCCCGCGATACCATCCAGGACTTTAATCACGTGTAAATGCAAATTTCAGATTTTTTTTGGGATTAAGGTTTGAATGTAACTTACCTTTAGGTTGCTGTGCTTAAGCCTTGAGCTCACTAGGTAAGTGTGGGGGCCCTATTTGCATGATACCAAACCGGTGTGGAGGTGATCGCAATCCGGGTGGATCAGGTCCGGTCGTGGCACACACAGGGTGTATGAAGCTAATGAATGTTGGATGGTTTAAGGACATGAAAGTGAAATTAATGTTGAGTATGGAGAAGAGAGAGATGTTGAAATGATTATGGGAATGGGGAAGTAGGAGTGCAAGTTAGATTTATGAACATGAATGATAAGAATGAAAGAGAACCATACACACGAATCAAATTTGGAAGGAAGAATGGTCCATTGAAGGAGCTTAAACACTTCCTAATTCTAATTCATATGCATAGTCTTCTTTGGATGATATGTATGCATGACGTGAATAGATGGAATCCTTACACATAAACCAGTTTTGAAAGGAAGAATGATCCAATATTGGAGCTTCTTATACACTTTCAGAAACTAATCAATATGTATGGGATGTATGGATTATATGCATGCAAGTGAATTATGATAATAGAGTTTACTCACAAGCTCAAAGAAACATCCTCACTGGTTCAACGCAATACTGTGGAGCCTTCTCACACATAGAAGAAATAGAAGACATGTAAAAATACTTAAGAGATAAGAGAGGAGACAAGAGACAAGTGACATGAATTAAAAGGATTTGAATTAAGATACATGTATAAGATCGTCGTGGTACGTCAAGCTAAGTAGTCTACTGATCAAAGGTGGTTTCGACCCTCAAACCATGACAGTTCAACCGAATGTCACACGTAAGAAGGTGAGTTCCACTCCAGTGACCCTATGTATGTCTAGGCTCATAACGTCTAACTAAAGAAGTCTAAGACTCATTAAAATCAGCTCTAACTCACTCACACGCTCCATCGAGGGTGAGTCAAGATAGAGATGCTAGTTTCAAGAGCCTATCCTAGATTGGAGTTCTAACTTAAATTTGAAACTAGGTACTATACTCATACTAGCTCACCTTGGATCCTCACTCGCTCAACCGAGGGTGATCGTCTCAAGGAAACCGTAAGCTAGCATGAGCCCTATGGATGCCTAACAATGATGCTCTAGGAGTTTGGAGGGGGGTTTATATAGTTTTTTGAATGAATTTGGGCCATTGGATCTAGAGAAATCAACTCTCAACTCTAGGATCACTACTTTCGATTACAACCATTTGATTAATCAAATCAATGGCTTGGAATTGTTCTTACTGTCAAATCTAGTGTAAAGAAGTGAAATTTAGGCACCCTCATTCTCCACCATTGGATCTGGGGATGATCTAGACCGTCGGATCAGTGCTGACATCAATTCGGATAAGATAAGCCACTATTTTTGGAGAAACACTGCATTATTGATCTTTAATTGTAAAAAAAGTCTTCTTTTATGGAAAAACTCGTGGATCCTCCTTGCTTTAAGCATAAGTGCATCTCCACCCTTGAGTATGAGCTCATCTTGATCGTACACATGGCTCAATCAGCTTTCGCCATGTGGTAGCCCTTCAACCCTTCAATTTGCTTAAACTAGAAAACTGCAGTGATCCTGAAAACTGGACTTTGTACTCTTTGACCCTCCAAATAGGCTTTGATGAAGATGAAACTTTGCAGGACTATGTTTCCAAAGATCTCCTTCAAGAATATGCAGAAAAAACTCCCATCTGAATCTCCCTTGTACAAGTTTGATTACATTTGGAAGCTTGCAAGGTGGCATTAAGGTGACTAGGAAGCTCTGATAGCCTTGAAAATTTGTACAAATATGTAACCACATATGATGTTTATACATGCCAAACCATAGGGCTAACATAAATTTCTATACAAGAATTTGTAGGGTTAAACTAGAAAATTACATTTTTACAAAATAAACATAGCATATCAATGTGCTACAAAATCCATTTTTTGCTGAAGTTTGGGCTATATCTTTACAAGTATATGAATTTTCATCTAATTTGGTGACAATGAAATTTTTGCCCTAATTTCCCAACTTTGACCAGCTTTGACCAGCTTTGATCAGCTTTGACCGCTACCATGGACTTTCTTGATTTCTTTGAAACTTTGTATGTGACCTTCCTTTGACATCCTTGATGCATCCTGGACTTCTCAGGGAATTCTGGCTACCTTCACCAAATATGTTTTTTGTAGGCCTTCACAAGTGAGAGAGGAGAGAAAATCTCGACGACATTCGCCCCCACTAAACCTGCGATTCCTCCGGAAGCGCCACTCTAGCATCTGTGAAAAAAAAAATGTTCCAGGCATCAAATTCTTTTATAGGTAACATAAGAAACATGGAAGGAAAATTGATTATATGCATGAATAAGTAGGTAACGTGACATGAAGCAAAATTTGCATGAAAGAAAGAATTGAAACAGGCAACATGAATATGCATGAACAAATAGGCAACATATATGCAAATGAACAAGCAACATTGGCAACAAGAAAGAAAAAAAACAAGCATCAATATGAAGTGGAAGTGGATGTATTGAGTCGTTTTAAGCATCAGTTCCTCTCATCTTGAAGAAAATTTTGTACCTTTTTCATAAAGCAATCTACCTTAAATATGATTATAAACAAAGATTTAGGATTTTCAAGAGACATCTTTCATCTTTAGCTTATTTTAGATCAACTCCTTTCCTACATAAATATGAATATGCTCTTTCTCTAATAACATGCAAGGAATCTAACTAAACTCCACTAATGCATAAATCTGCCTATATAGCCCGTGATTTATTCTACTATGCCTCTTTATCCTCCTTTGGCTTGCTCTCTCTTTTTTTTTTTTGATGACGATGATGATTAGGCAACTTTATGGTTACAATCACTTTTTTGGGGTGGAAGAAAGTGTAAACTTCTTGGTAACATGTAGCAACTTTTTTTGTTTTTTTGTTTTTTTTTTGACGGGGATAAATTAAACCCTGATACAAGGTACAACCATTTTTTATGACGGAGAACAATCGTTTAAACTCCGATACAAGTGCTGTGAGATGGACTAAGGAAGTAGAAACATGCGATAGCAGGAGCTAGGATTTCAACAAGTATGCTTTCGATACAGGATACATATGCATGTTTATATATGAAAGTCATGTCAACAGAATAAACCTCCAAATCTACATGCCCTATCTTTCCACAATCCTAGATTATAATCAATTTCTTAGTAGATAAATTACTACTTAAGATACAATTTTACACAAGTAGAGAAATCATCATTTGCCCTTTTTGACTCAAGTGATGTGGATATGAAATGCAATGCAAAGACTGAAAAAAACATGCATGAAACAAGCATGGAAAAAAAATAGAATGAACTTGAAAAAAAACAAAGCAACATGAACTTGAAAAATTAATGATATTTTTATACGTTTTTTTTTTTATTTCCTGTTTTTTTATTATTTTTATAACATGGATACTCCTGTTTATGAATCGACCTCATTGTTGTCATCTTCTTCAATGTCCTCATCCAAAATGTACTCATCATTATCACGTTTCTTGAATAGCTTTATCCTTTTACCTGCAATCAAAGTTTTTAGTGCAACACCATTTAATTCACAAAGAGCATACGTACCATTGTTGTTGACTTTTGATACAATGTATAGCCCAAACCACCGTTGAGTGAGCTTTTTGCGTGCATCATATTGAGAGTCAAATGTACTATCATAAATGAGCACCCAATCCCCTACTTCAATTGGCTTAGGATGCAATCGATGAGTTTTATCAAAATAATGCTTGTTCTTCATTCTAGATTCTCTTAATTTTTCAACGGCATCATCAAGTCTTAATTTACCTTGTTCTAACTGTTTAATGCGCAAATTCAAAAAATCATCAGTAGACATGTTTTTAGACCAAGGCAAATTTGACCATGCAGAAATATGAGACTGAATTGGAAACAATGGTTTTTGACAATACATGAGTTCAGCAGGCATATACCCAGTAGTGCGTGTGCAGGTCATTCTATCTGCCCAAAGTGCAAAAGGTAAGAATCTAGGCCATTGTTTGATGTCACTGTTACATGCTTTAGATATAGCTTTCACAATAGGTGGATGCCCTCTCTCTATTTTACCATTGGCCTCTAGATTATATGCAGTAGTGAGAGACAAACGAATATCGTGACGCTCAAAGAACTCTTTAGCTTCTCTCGCATTTAACTCTCCACGATCAGCAACTACTTTCTCTATGTACCCAAAGCGACTTATGACATCTTCAAGCAAGAATTTGCAAACATTGTAAGTGGTCTTAGATCGTAGTGCGCGTCCCTCTACATGATTAGTTAAATCTTCTCTTGCAAGTACAATGTAATGCATTTTGTCAATACCTTTAGGCATAGTTACAAGATCTACTACCCACTTGTAGTGAATACAAGGTGGATAAGTAGGATGCAATGGATCTCTATGTTTGACTGATGAATGAAGTTGACAAGTAGAACATGTAGAAACATAGCTACTAATGTCAACATACATCCTAGGCCAATAATAGGTACTTCTTATTTTTTCATATGTTCCAAAAAATCCTTTATGACCTGTCCATAATGTCTCATGCATTTCCTTCATTACTTGCAATTGAAGCCCTCGTTTTCCTAGGAGTCGTTGTGGATTCTTAACCTTACCCTTAGCATGTCTCCAAAGATAACCATTACATAGGAAAAAGTTATAAGCTCGTTTCCTAATGTTACGGAATCTATTTGTAGTCCAGCTAGGTAATGGTTGTAGTGTACTGAGATACTTTCCTATGTCTCTCCATTCATCTTTGTACTCAAACTCATGAAATTTCTCATACTCATATATATGTGGAACATAGTCAACTAAATTCACAATCTTTATTAGATCACTTTCAAGATCATCATCAAATCTAGCTCTCGATAACATATCAGCAACTGAGTTTGACTTACCTGAAATATGAACTAACTCAGGATTTATGAACTTAATATATGAGATCCATCTAAGCATGGCTATATCAGGAGATGAACAATTGGCTATCATTCCAATGAGAGGCAAACAATCAGTCTCAACTTTGACATTTGCATCAATGAAATATTCTTTGTCTGTTTTCAAAGTTGTTACCATATCCCATAGTTCTCGTTTGATCTGTGGATATTTTCGTTGTGTTTCATGTAGAATTTTGGCACCAAACCTAATTGCATATCTATTCCCTTCACTATCATCTTGACTTATGACCCAACCTATACCAATAGGACTAGTATCAACAGTCAATATAATAGGTTTGTTAGCAGAATAGTCTACACGCTTAAGGATGGGAGCTTCAAGCAATAATTTCTTCAACTTACGCATAGCTTGAGTGTGTTTGTCAGTCCAAATAAATTTTTGTTTCTTCCTCAACAAGTCATAGAGACAATCAGCAACATGAGCAAAGTGTGGGATCCAAATAACATAAAAGATGCAAGCACCAAGAAATCTACGTACCTCACTCACGTTGTTACATGTTTCAGAAATCTTGCTAATGGCATCAACTTTTTGTGGGTATGGCTTTCGACCATAATGGCCACATAAATGTCCAACAATAAGAACCTCGTTGACACCAAAAACAGATTTTTCTATGGAAAATGTGAGACCTACCTCTTCAAATTGTTGAAATATTCTTTCACAATCAGAGATATGGTCCAGAACAAATTCACGACATCCAGATGAATCTAAAGTAATGTCCTTTACACGTTCCTCACTCCCTTTAATTGGAATATCATCAATGAATGGCATAGTTATATGAGGGATAAAATCATGTAAGACCATATTCATAGCACTCATCATATGAGCCACAGAATTAGTCGCTCCTTGAGGTAAAGTACACATTCGCACTAAGCCTAAAGGAGTTTTCATTGTGGTTATGTCACGACTATCAATTGCTAATTGGAATTGGTCATATCCAGAATATAAATCACCCATTGAATAGATAGAATATCCTGAAAATGATTCAGCAAACTCATCTACAATGGGTCCTGTTCCTACATTCCTTATGGTGACTTTATTGACGGGTTGGAGATCTTGAATAAAACATAGTTTCCTATTCTTTTTAGGCACAGTGAACCATCTGTTTGAGTAAGATGCAAAAGATGGCTCTAAAATTCTCATGTTTATCTTCTCCTTAAGTAGTTTCATTAGCTCAGGTAAGTGAGCCTTTGGAATAGGTATAGGACGAAGATTCCATGGAATATGTGGAATAGTAAAGATTATCATGGGTGCAACTAGCTTAGGATCTACACAACCAATCTCATGAGGATACATAGTAAAGGCTTTTCCATGGCTACGTATGACTCCCTCAAATTTATCTCTCTCTACTGGCAAAAGAAAGTCATCATCTCTACCAATTTTCACCTGTTTGATTGTCTCATCCGTGAATGTATGTCCTATGTTTTTCTTATCCCGAAGAGTTGGATCATTTTTCACATCAATAATTTTTTCATTACTTCCTTGAGGTAATGGTTGAGCTATGGGTTTGATTTTTTTGTCTATAGTTTTGTACTTTGTTTCAACTAAGGCATCATGTGTCTGGTTAAATTTTGAGCACTTGTCAACATTGAGAGCATACTCTTGGATTAGAGCATACTCATCAAGGGAAGAAAGAAGAATAATATGGGAATTAGAATTTTGTTGAAGACATAACTCTAACTCCTCAAGAGTAGAGAAACAATGAGATGTTTCAATCACATGCTCAATGTTCTCATCATGTTCCATGATTTTGTTGTTTTTATAATTTTTTTGGGTTTTTTGGATAAAAGACTTGGACAGTTGACTCTTATGAAGAAAATCTAATCTAGAATGTGGAAAACAAAGTGACAAACTATTGTACATGTTGGTTGGATGCGAGATGTCAAACCAATATCCACTGTTGTCCCGCTCAACAATGGATTCTATCCGAAATTTTGATCATATGTAGCTCCAAACATGAATCGAGGTGCACAATCACTACAAGCATGCTCATGACCCTGAGTAACAATAGGTTTCTTTCTAATTGAGAATCGATTCCTAAAATGATTCACTCCTACCGTCATGACTTGAAGTGATTGCATTCCATCCTTAGACTTAAATCTAGCATAGGTAGACCCATTATCCATGGCTTTAGTTTCCATACGACTCTCACAAATAAAGGGTTGACCTAAGAGAACTTCATAGGAGCAATTATCTTGAATAAAAAAGTGAAACTCTTCTGTGATTCCTCCTATGGATATGGGCACACTAGCACAAGCTCCATACAGGGTACCTACACCATTATCTGCAGTTCTCATACGCCATCCACAATCTTTATCTATGGGCCATCAAAACTTATCATAGACTTCTCTTGAAATCACATTGATTTCAGAGCCAAAATCTACTAATGCATTTACAGTGATAGTGTTCTTATCATTTCCTATTTTAACATGCATCTCTGGTGTACCTCTAGACCAAAATGTTCTTTGAAAGTGACTTTCAGGATTGTTTTCATGATTTTCATGGTCAGGTTGAATAGGTCCTAAGAAATTTTTATTAACATTTACTTCATCATCATCAAAGTCCTCTTCATCAGATTCATCAAAGTTTAAGGCTTCATTCATAGCTTGATCTTGATCTAGAGAATCTTGCATCTCAGTATCTAGATTAAGCGGAAACCTCTTCCTTTTAATTAGGCCGATAAAGTTATCTTTAAAAACAGGCTTTGCAATAGAGAAAACTTGTTCTAAAGACATAGTCACTGGACTCTTAAGCAAAATGTCATCTAAAATCTCCATAGGATCTATTTTTCTCTCAATTTTTGAAATCAAGATGGCTTTAGGTTTTCTCTTTGGTTTCTTTTGTTTTTGCTCAGGGTCTTGTTTTTGTTCATGTTCTCGTGTTTGGTCTTCAGTTTGTTTTGATTGTTCTTGTTTATCTAAAGGCTTTGGTTCTGTTTTTCTTTGCTTTGTCTTCTTCCCTTTTTGTTTCTCCTCTTGTTTTTGTTCATTGGGTTGTGATTCTTGTTTTTTATCTTTGGATTGTGATGTTTCTCCCTGCTCTATGATTGTTTCTATCCCTCTGAGGTTTGTTTTCGTGTCACTCTTCTTTCACTAGGCTCAGCTTCATCTCTTTTTCGTTTTTCTTCTACATTGGATATGTGAGAAATAAGAGATTGATCTTCTATTGGTGATTCCCAAGCCGTTATTCTCCTAATCTCATCTCGTGCTCTTACTAAAGCCTCTATGGAAAAATCACCTTCCTTTGTGGGTTTACTTGATTCCACTTGTTCATCAAGAGCTTCTAGTTTCACTCTTCTAGTTCCTACATCCATTATGGTTATATTTTCATAGTGTTTTTTCATTCCTCCCTTACCATAATTTCCTTGCAAAGGTAGCCTAGATCGATAGTCACAGATTTTCTTGTCTATGTCTATTACTAGTCGTTGCTCCTTAGCACAATCTCTCAAAAAGTGCTCTAACGAATCACACCAAGGACACCTACGAGGGCCATGCACAAAAGCATTTTGATTTTGAGGATTTTGATTAACTTGTGGTGGGAAATTTTGAAATTGAGGATTTTGTTGATAAGGTATTGCTTGAACAAGATAATTAGGATTTTGAAAAGGCAATTGATGTATTTGAGGAGCTTGGGGAGCAACATGTGGTACTTGAGGTGCAAGAGGAGCTTCCATATTATACGGTTGATGATTTTGAAAATTTTGATTTTGAGGATTTTGAAAAGCTATTTGAGAAGCTTGAGGATACATGTTTTGATACATTTGAGGATTTTGCACATGAGGATGAGGATTTTGCATTGAAGGATTATGCATTGGAGGAACTTGATATGTTTGAGTAGGAGCTACTTGTGGATTTTGATTGGTAGCTATAACATGTTGATTAGGTTCTTGAAAAGTCATTGGGATCATTTGATTTTGGAAAGTTTTGGTGTAATTAGATTGTAAAGCATCTATAGTCTTGGCCAAATTGGATTGTGTAGCAATAAGACTTTCCATTTGCTTAGTGAGAATATCCACTTGAGATTGTTCAATTACACTTTTATTTGGCTCTACTTTAAAACCTTGAGTAGGCTCCATCATTTGAGGAATAGGAGTAGAGTCAAAAAGCATAGCATGGGATTGTTCTCTAACTTGCTCCTTAGTTTGTGGAAGGCTAGCTTGAGGAAGAATAATTTTCTCATAAAGCATGGATTGTCTTTGATGTCTATGGGCTACAGCCTCTACTACTTTACGCACTTTTTGCCAATTGTCAGTAAGACCATAGCGCTTATCCGGCTCTTCTAATCGCCGTTCAACTTCCCTACGAGTTTCAGGATGAAGAAGCTTAAGAAAATTGATCACAAGATCAGGTTCCAAAGTTATCTTATCCTCATTAGGAAGTTGTTCATAGCGTCTAATATACTCATTTTGTAAGTGAGTAATAGAGCTACTAGGCTTTGGGGAATTGACCCATCGTAAGAATCCATCCCGATTATGTTGGCTATAATCTTCAAGATAGAATTCTTTGAGCATCTCCTTTCTAAAATCACTCCAAGGAAGAGTATCATATTGAGTGACACGGTTTATGATAGAGCTATCAACAATTCGTTCAAAGAATAATATCAAAAGATCTTCAGGAAGACCAAAAGTCATAGCTTGCTCTTCAAACAAATCTAAGTAGCTTGTGATGTTGATGCCATTGAATTTTCCCTTCTCTCTCAACATAGAAGAGACTATTCTTTGGCCTTGTTTCTCAACAATAAGGGATTTGAATCCTTCCTCCATCTTATGTGAATAAGCAAGTGATGTACGATGCTCTAGATCTCTCACAAATGTGTTTACTTCACGATGAAGATGTGCACGATACTTTGAGAAATCCAGTGCAACACTCAAGACTAATGATGATGATATGATGAGGATGAAAAATATGAAACAAAGGATATGGATCACAACCTCCCAACAAGATCAGAAGCAAATGCCACGAAGTGTTTCACGTCGGGTTCAAATGTGGAGGTGATCACAATCCGGGTGGATCGGGTCCGGTCGTGGCACACACAGGGTGTATGAAGCTAATGAATGTTGGATGGTTTAAGGACATGAAAGTGAAATTAATGTTGAGTATGGAGAAGAGAGAGATGTTGAAATGATTATGGGAATGGGGAAGTAGGAGTGCAAGTTAGATTTATGAACATGAATGATAAGAATGAAAGAGAACCATACACACGAATCAAATTTGGAAGGAAGAATGGTCCATTGAAGGAGCTTCTTAAACACTTCCTAATTCTAATTCATATGCATAGTCTTCTTTGGATGATATGTATGCATGACGTGAATAGATGGAATCCTTACACATAAACCAGTTTTGAAAGGAAGAATGGTCCAATATTGGAGCTTCTTATACACTTTCAGAAACTAATCAATATGTATGGGTATGTATGGATTATATGCATGCAAGTGAATTATGATAATAGAGTTTACTCACAAGCTCAAAGAAACATCCTCACTGGTTCAACGCAATACTGCGGAGCCTTCTCACACATAGAAGAAATAGAAGACATGTAAAAATACTTAAGAGACTAAGAGAGGAGACAAGAGACAAGTGACAAGTGACATGAATTAAAAGGATTTGAATTAAGATACATGTATAAGATCGTCGTGGTACGTCAAGCTAGGCAGTCTACTGATCAAAGGTGGTTCCGACCCTCAAACCATGACAGTTCAACCGAATGTCACACGTAAGAAGGTGAGTTCCACTCCAGTGACCCTATGTATGTCTAGGCTCGTAACGTCTAACTAAAGAAGTCTAAGACTCATTAAAATCAGCTCTAACTCACTCACACGCTCCACCGAGGGTGAGTCAAGATAGAGATGCTGGTTTCAAGAGCCTATCCTAGATTGGAGTTCTAACTTAAATTTGAAACTAGGTAATATACTCATACTAGCTCACCTTGGATCCTCACTCGCTCAACCGAGGGTGATCATCTCAAGGAAACCGTTGTCGGAGAGATTTCTCTCTCCTCAATCAGTTGAAGAACTTATGAAGATATAAATTGATTTGTGGATTCATACACTCAATGAATTCTTAATGCATTTTCTAGGATTTGATGGATCAAGTTTTGAAGGGTTCAATTGGACAAGGGAGAATTCATTCGACAAAGGGTACAAAAATTCCGAATGACACATGAAAGCGTACTTCTTATTCCAATATGTTCAAAATTTTGAACGATTTATCAATCATTGAGAGTTTTGTCAAGTCAGAGAAAGTTTGAAGCTCATTGGTCAAGCATTTGAAAGCTCCATTAAATATGTTTTATTTTGGAAATCATACAAGGTGCAAGAAAAGAGTTAAGTGATCAATAGCAGAGTAAGAGTGAAACTGATGGGAAAGTCAGGTGAATTGATGGAATATGTCAAACTCAAGTTTTCAAGGAAGTCGACTGAGAACTTGCATGGGAAATCAGCAGATAACTGGCTGCGCATTCAGGACATCGAGTGGAGTAGAGTTGCAGGTCTATAGATCTGGGACCACTGGAAAGAGGTGGCGGGGGGGGAGACGAAATGCATGTGCTCGATCATGAAAAAGGGCATGCATGAAGACAACTGAAGGGGGGGCAGTTACCCTTCCATCAGAAAAGCACGGAGCTCGTCACTTCTGGGGGAGGTGGCTTCAGCGTCCGAGAATTGGTGGAGGCAACAAAGCGGCAGCTACGCTCAATCGTTGATGGGCACTTTCTAATAGAGAGAGAGCGTTAATTTTTCTTCTCTTAATTTTTTCTGGCGCAGAAACTTCCATAAATAGAGAAGGTGACTGCTGTCGGAGGGGGGAAGAGCTCAGACGTTCTAGCGTGGAGGGGGGCAGCCAACGACGGGAAGATCTTCGCTTCGGGAGGATACTTCATGTTCTGCTCTGTCAGACAGGAGAGAAGATGGACTACAAAAAAAAACTCTGATAATCGTAGCAGAAAGAAGTCTGATATGAAGTGCTGATACGTGTGACTAATGAATTTGTACGAATTTATTTGTACTTTCAAATTGCGCATATCACAGCTTGAAACTTCCATAAATACAGAAGTTTGCATTGCACTGGATGCTGAAAGATCAGAGGGGAGCGCCAATCAGAATTTATGTCGGACATGATCTATTTCTGATTCTTCCATCTGAGAAAGCGCGGAGAGATTCATCCGATGCAAAACTGATGAAAGCAGACATTGCTGACAGCTCGTTTGTATTCTTCAACTATGCTTTACTACTTTGAAGATTGTTTGCGGATGTTCTGACGTACCTAAAGGTATCTTCTTAGATTGTTTTTCATTGAACTCTGTCATATGGAATGATGATTATTACCTCTAAGGCCATACAACTGTCGCATCTGATTTTTGCATGAAGTGTCTAACTCTCATCCGTCATCGACTTTAATGCTCATCTATCATCACTTCGGGCTCTGAGTAAATCTGAAAATAAAGAGTTCTGGATGCGAACAAAACTTTGAAAGAATTAATTGTCTCAAAAGTTTCGGTGAATTTTGAACTGCTTTAATGATTTGCTCACAAATATTAAACAAATTATGATCGTGCGGCTATTATTGTATTGTGTTCTGTATAAGGCAAAGACATTGCCATTCACATAAAACATTTAGTGTTGCATAGCACGATGAATTCTATAGTTTTCGCTTTACTTGTAATTGAGTAAAAGCATAATTATTTATTATAAGCTGTGAACTACTACGAGCGGTTGTTCACGTGTAGATGACGGCATCAACGGAATAGTTATTTAAATCATAAGTGCTTCAGTCTAATAAACGCCATCGTGGCAGTAGCAGTGACGACATGATGTTTCTTTATACAATAACGGCAGTTCATACTTCTTCATCAACTTCGAATTTTCACGTAATCTTGTGTTCTAAGTCAATTCTATCACCAGAAATACATTCTCATCGGTTGAATCGTATGAGGAAGAACCAAAGACATATGTTGTTTTGAACATGAACTGTGATTTAAAATTATCCTACAATGTGCTTACTCATTATATCAATTAATGTCCTGTTACCTGAATCGGAATGACATGCGAAGAACCATTAGCGCTTCAAATTCCCTTTGTTATCATATAATTGTAGGAACAGAATTTATTCAAAAGTTGATTTTGAAAAATCAAACTATTGTTTAAAACGTATGGTTAGGGACGTTTCACATTGTTTACTGAATTGACAGAATTGCATAGCACTCATAGATAAATAATTTGAAATTGCTCGATCTTACCACACTGCCTTTCTATTTGCATGATGCAACCGTTTTACCGATGGGTATGATTGGCTTAAATCGATGATTGGCTACAAACTGTTTTTGTGAAAAAGATAGAGTTGAGCTCTTGAAAACAAACGTTTATATGTTCGAATGTGCTCATTAAGCTTATCAATTTGAAAGGTTGATGATACTATAAGTCTTTGAGGTTGATCAAATTATTTTTCTTGAATTTATCTATGAGTCTATGACATCATTAGTCTCCAACAATTACCTGAGTTCGCTTCAAGCACCCTGCGTGCGCCGTATTTTGGCGGCCGCCCTGATCCACCGACCGTCGTTTTCGCTCCGACACCGTAAGCTAGCATGAGCCCTATGGATGCCTAACAATGATGCTCTAGGAGTTTGGAGGGGGGTTTATATAGTTTTTTGAATGAATTTGGGCCATTGGATCTAGAGAAATCAACTCTCAACTCTAGGATCACTACTTTCGATTACAACCATTTGATTAATCAAATCAATGGCTTGGAATTGTTCTTACTATCAAATCTAGTGTAAAGGAGTGAAATTTAGGCGCCCTCATTCTCCACCATTGGATCTGGGGATGATATGGACCGTCGGATCAGTGTTGACATCAATTCGGATAAGATAAGCCACTATTTTTGGAGAAACACTGCATTATTGATCTTTGATTGTAAAAAAAGTCTTCTTTTATGAAAAACTCGTGGATCCTACTTGCTTTAAGCATAAGTGCATCTCCACCCTTGAATATGAGCTCATCTTGATCGTACAACATGGCTCAATCAGCTTTCGCCATGTGGTGGCCCTTCAACCCTTCAATTTGCTTAAACTAGAAAACTGCAGTGATCCTGAAAACTGGACTTTGTACTCTTTGACTCTCCAAATAGGCTTTGATGAAGATGAAACTTTGTAGGACTATGTTTCCAAATATCTCCTTCAGGAATATGCAGAAAAAACTCCCATCTGAATCTCCCTTGTACAAGTTTGATTACATTTGGAAGCTTGCAAGGTGGCATTAAGGTGTCTAGGAAGCTCTGATAGCCTTGAAAATTTGTACAAATATGTAGCCACATATGACCTTTATACATGCCAAACCATATGGCTAACATAAATTTCTATACAAGAATTTGTAGGGTCAAACTAGAAAAATTACATTTTTACAAAATGAACATAGCATATCAATGTGCTACAAAATCCATTTTCTGCTGAAATTTGGGCTATATCTTGACAAGTATATGAATTTTCATCTAATTTGGTGACAATGAAATTTTTGCCCTAATTTCCCAACTTTGACCAGCTTTGACTGCTACCATGGACTTTCTTGATTTCTTTGAAACTTTGTATGTGACCTTCGTTTGACATCCTTGATGCATCCTGGACTTCTCGGGGAATTCTGGCTACCTTCACCAAATATGTTTTTTGTAGGCCTTCACAAGTGAGAGAGGAGAGAAAATCTCGACGACACCGGCGATACCAGTCGTTGCTCTCAGACGATACCAAACTGAAGCAAGTGGCAAATGAACTTCTATTTTTCGGCTTTTATAGTTTTCAGTGACTGAAGCTTAACTACACTAATTTGGCAATTTTTTTGGAAATTTTTCTTGATAATTTTGACTTACTCCTACTCCACTTCTCTTCCTAGCCTAACCATAACTCTTTCTGCTCTCTCTATCCAAACCCTAAACCTAAAAACTCATTACATACATCTCCGCGATGTGAAGTAACAAGTGTTGAAGCATCAGACTACTTGCCACTGAACGAATTCACTCCTACAAGTACGATTTCATCACTCTAGAACTATAACCATCACGAAGGCACCTTGGTCGAGGGTGTTCCCCGGCAATGGTGTCAAAAATGTGTGTATCTAAGTCACAAAGTCTTAGGGACTTGTGCCAAAGAGACTAAATCTCATTTGCCACACAAGTGCATATAGTGGTGGATTGACACACGCTTAATTATCAATCCGAAGAACTGACCTAACCAGGTGTATGAGGACATATGTATACATGATGGAAAATGAAGTAGTTAAGCTAAAATGCCTGAGAAAAGACTAATCTACCTCTATACCTCACTTAACCTTTGAAAGTGTCTATCACGATACCACTTACAGTAGTTTTCACTAAATCGAGGATTTCTCCCAACTTGGAACTCCAAATATGGCCAATAGCGGGCTCTTTTCGAAGCTCTCAATGAGACGCTTGTATTTGTATTGACATGGTTTCACTCAATTCTGACAACCGTGCTTCAAGTTATGATAGAAATAGTGAAAGGCGAGAAACTTCCACACCCACTTCACCACTCCTACTTGCTCGCACACACACTACAGCAGCTCCAAGACAAGGGGATGGGGTAGATAATAGCCTTACACACACATTCCAAGCTACACACACACATACAAGATCAAAGAGAAGACGAAAATCTACAAGAAAGAAGCAATTTCAAAATTCAAGAGCTCTCCTTCTTCACAATGGCAAAAAGTGTTTACAAAGAGTCACAAAGGGACTTATATACATGTGCCCTAAAAATGGTCCTTTCACACAAGTGACCGGCACTTTATTGACTAATCTCTATTCTCCTACTATTTTACAAGAAATATATTACAATGATTTGGGATTATGCATCTAGAGGACTCCTCTAGTGCATTTACATGGCTTGAGGGAATTTCCTAAGACTTTGAAGAAGAAAAATATGCCCATTAATTTGAAAATTTTGGGGCTCCCCTTTTGTGCCTCTTTTGCTCTGCAACAATACCTTTGAAGTTTGAATTGGTTGTACAAGCTTTTAGTTGTTTCTTTGTGCGAGTCTTTTGGATTTGACTCGCATATGGTATCTAATTCTTTTCTCAAATGTCTAGGGTTAGTCAATTAGAATCACGCACTTAAATTAAACATTCCAGAAATAGGTTTTGTACAAGAACCCTTTCAAAAGATGATAAGTCTAAATTGACATTCATTTTATTTTGCTTTCAATTTCCTAGCATAACTCTGATAAGTTTCTAGATTCGAGTACCCTCTAGAATAGAGAAGTTACCAATTTCTTACGAAATTGACAATTCCCGAGAACTTTTAGCTAAATTCTTTGAGAAAAGTATCCTAAGTTGGATAATTTTCATTTTAGATTTGACTTTGTCAATTTATAATACAGTTGAATCAAAGTAAATGGAAAATTTTCTCCTAAATTTTACATAGGATTTTTTAGCCCATTAGGACAAAGTAGTCCTCTAGGTGGGTGAGAAAATCAAGTAGATGTTGGTTTGGAGTAACTTACCACTTCAAGAATTTTGAAGTTTCAAGCATTACCTCTAAACTAATATTCTAGGTTTTGATTCCTTCACATGATCGTTTCGTGATCTCATGCTTTACTTTCGAAACTTGAAAACGGTTTATTCTTGACCAATTTGTAGCGACAAGAGCTTTTACTTCTTGTCTTTAGATTCCTTTCTTATTGATGCTTTAGGTACCTACCCTAGTCGGGACTTTACAGGAATCTCTCTACTGCTTAAGTCTAAGCATCCGCTTGTGCGTCTTGGATTGTACCGAAATCCCTTTAATGATAGGTCAACCTTATGTTATACCTTCCATAGACTCAATTACCATTGACACGATTATAAACTATATACTTGGAAATTTTATTCTGTTCAGACTTGGAACAACTTACTCTCTTCACAATTTTCCATTGGATAAATGGAACCTGAGCAAAAAATTCCCAAAAGGAATTTTATTACCAATACTTGGGAAAAATTCATAGTACTTCCAATCGCAAGTACTTGGACAATCATGGCCAAGCTTGATCAAGTCTCGTTGTCCTTGTGACAAGAATAAAGACTTACTACTTATCTTTAAGATCTCTTGAACTATTAGTAAAAGCATCTTTGCTTACCCATGGGATTTTTTAAACACCTTTTCCTCAACTGAAGTCCAAGCATTTGTTGATAAGCTAAGAATCTTTGATAAACATTTAGATTATATCAGTCTTTAGACTTAAGTACCAATACTAGTAGTTTGGGAGTTCTTGGGAACTACTTGCTACCAAAGGATCTTGAAGAAGTCCATTCTCACTACTAGGGAGAATTTTATTCTTCAAGTAATTGAGATTCCTTTCAAGGAATCAAATAACCTGAGCAATTAATTCACTTAGGAATCTTTTGCATTACTATACTAGTTTTTTAAAGAATTTCTTGACTTTTCAATGTGAATGAGTACATCCGAACTAGAATGTCAAAAAAGCTAATGTTTTGCTCCATGTACGTAGTAAACATCCACCTTTAGAATTAAGCATCCCATCTGTTTCTAGACTTTAGCATGTCAAAAGTTATTTTCATGATAACTTTCTTAAATAAACATCTATATCTTGAAGACGTTTACTTTCCCTTCTGATGAAGTTTACTTTCCCTTCTGATGAAGTTGATCCCAAGTCTACAAATTGCATTCCTCCACATTCTCAAGGAGAAACTTCTTTTTGAAGAGGTGGGTGAATTCATCCTAAGTTGAGGGTTTTTTATGAGTCTCAGAGAGACCCATCCACCACTTATAGGCCTTAGGGCCTAATGACAAACTAGTCTCTACCACTTGCATAAGTTCGGGGTTATTCTTGAGTAGGTGGGCATATTTCCACTTGTCCAAGAATGTTAAGACTGTATCCTAAATTGTGATCCTTATCTTCACATGAGAAGTAAGGAGGACATCGATCTTTCTCCAAATCAAGATCCGATGGATGGCTTATAGCTACTAATTGCTCCGAAGTTTCTACAAAAAGCCAAGTGGTAGGAGTCTCGAAATTGAGATCTGTTAGCATAACAAAATCTAAACCTGGAACATATCTATCAGGTGGATGTGAGACACGTGCAGAGCTTCTCAATGGTTGCTGAATAGGAACATGTGTAGATTGATCTGATCAGACATTCTCTTGAACGTCCCTATGTGCAGCATTTTTATGTGTGCGAACTGGAGGACTAGTATCCTCAAACACCACTCTTCTCACTTCAACCTCCTTAATGGGCTTTTTATGCATCTTAGACTCATATAAAATGACATCACTACTTCTAATCACTCACCATGTTCTAGGATCTCATAACCAATATCCAAATTGTCCTTCTTGACCATATCCAAGAAAAATGCATTTCTTTGACTTATGGTCCAACTTTTGTCTAAGATTCTTGGGTATATGAACATATGCTTCACACCCAAAAACTCAAAGATGATCAAAATATGGTGGCTTCCTTGTCCATAACTCTTGTACCACTTTAAGACCTTTGGCAGTACAGAGTGAAAGGTTAATCACATGAACTGTAGTCAATATTGCTTCTACCCAAAAGTGTTGTGACAGGTTTGCATGATGCAACATAGAAACTACTCTATCTTGAATAGTTCTATTCATCCTTTCAGCTACACCATTCTATACTGGGGTACAAGGAGTAAACTCTTTACAAATCCCTCTAGAATGATAGAAAAGACTGAATGCATATGAGGTATACTCACCCCCATTATCTGAACGTAAAGCCTTAATCTTAGTTCCTTTTTAAGTCTCAACTAAAGCAAGCCATTTTTTGAAAGTAGGGAATACCTCATACTTCGGCCTGATAGGATATACCCAAACTTTTCTAGCAGCATCATCTATGAAAGTGACAAAGTAAAGAGAACCACCTAAGGACCTAGTGGGCATAGGACCACACACATCTATATGAACGAGATCTAAACGATTCAATGTGCATTCTATGCACAGTTCTAGTTTGCTTTCCATATTGACAATGCTCACAAAATAAAAAATCAGAGAAAGATAACACAAGTAAGTAGCCAAAATTAGAAAGATTTTCCATTCCAGTACGAGATATATGGCCCAAACGACCATGCCAAATACAAGCCATATGTTTTTCACTAACACTTGACAAGTGTTCTTTCGATGATACAAACAAAGGATAAAGTGAACCAACTTTGCTTCCTTTTGCAATAACCATATCGCCCTTTGATATACGAAAGGACTGACCATAGAAGACCACCTTGTAACCTAGGCCGTCAAGTTGACCAAGTGACATCAAACTAGGTGATAACTGAGGTACATGATGTACATTATTCATATTAAATTCTGAAACATCAATGAACTCCACAACCACATCAGCATCATCAGAAATAGCATTAATTTCTTCAATCTTCATAGTCAAAGTAGATGGTGCATGTAACTATTTAACATGCCATCAACATTATGTCATTTACCTTTAGCATTCTTTAATGCATAATAGTCTTTCTTCATGTGTTCTTTCTTATGATAATAATGGTATTCGATATCCCTCTTCCTTGATTTACTTCTACTCTTATTTCATTGACCATTCTTTTCCTTGTTCTTGCTCCTACCACGTTGCTTATTCTTTCCTTGGTAAGAATCACGAACATTATATGCATTTCCACTCTGAGTGCCCACCATAGATTTTCTAGAATCTCATCACTCAAGAGTGCTCCACATATGTCATCATAGACGAGTTTACCACCAAGTGCACTATTGCTAATGGCTATGCAAAATGTATCCCATGATGATGGCAAGGTGCATAATAGCAATAATGCTTTCATTTCATTATCCATATCCATTTTTTGAGCCTATAACTAGGAGAATATAGCATCAAACTCATTTAGATGTGCAGCAACACTATCTGTGTCCTTCATGCAAAGGTCATATAAATTTCTCATCAGATACACTATATTTGATGCCATCTCTTTTTCATCTGTATTGCATAACTTCTTCCAAAGCTCCTTTGCACTTTCATAGTCTAATACTATAAAGTAAACATTATCGGCCAGGTGCAAGTGAATGGTATACCTTACCATTTCATCTAACTCATCCCAATCATCTTCATCCATGTCAGGAAGCTTCTTTGAAATTCCATTTACTAGCCTCCATTGCCTCCTTTGAATCAGCACATCTTTAATCTGATTCTTCCATAGAGCAAGGTTTGTGCCATCAAATTTTCAGATCTCAAAATGTTCTTTGCCATGCAAGTTATAGCTCCACCTCAAAACACTACCATTAGACCCTGATCCACCAGATGTGCTTAAGACCTCTAATGCCATGATGGTAGAGAACTGAATAGAATGATAATGGAGCTAGAAGAGTCCAAACACCAAGGAATAAGTGTATCAAGGAAGGAGTAAATCCATCACTATATAGTTGACAAAACCAAAAATTTGGAAATATTTTGCTAGAGTATCCTCTACAAACAAGCATATAACCAGTGTCAAAATATCATAAAACTACAAGTATTGACATGTTTATCTGCATAGTGAATCAGTGACTCCACTGCATATGGTCAATTACCAAATAGAAGCCAACTAGGTTTCTCCAGCACCTATAAACAACTATCATACATCTCCTATGGTGAGGCTGGGTAAGTCTTCCACCTACATCACCGAAGAGACCATGACATCTGGGTGTCTCTCAATTGAGAAAACCTCACTACAAACCCTCTTTATCAAACGCAAAAGGCTTTATGCAAAAACCTAACTGCTATATCAATGACCACATGGGCGTACATAAGCGGTATCCATAGAAGCATACATGGTGTATATGTTCTCAATATAAGCAGTAAAATGACACTAAAAGGCTAAATGCACAGCTCAAAAAACTAGCCAACAACACTTGCAAGTGTCTATCAACTTTGATGTTTTAGGCTTAAAAAACCTGCATAAATTTGCTGTTGTTACTCCCACCAAAATTAAAAAGCTTTTGAGAAACCTATAGTTTTACAAGTGTGGCTAAAAAAAGAGCCCCAAAGGTTGATACTTATTATTGGTGAAGTACAAAGAACACTCTTCTTGATGTTCTTGGACATGTGTGAAGAGAACTATGCACGAAAGTACTCCAAAATGGCTCAAAGAGACAACCCAAAAAGTTTCAAAAATAGGCTTTGAAAGCAAAGAATCAAGCTTTAAGGGACGAAAACATGTTCAAGGTAATTTTAACCTTAGTCTTTCCCCTTTTTCAAACACCACAAGAGTGTAGCTTAGTGGCAAGAGATTGCCATGGTTAAGTGAGCTCGGGGGCAACAGTACTAGGATGGGTGACCTCCTGGGAAGTATCGGGAACCTATATCTTCCTTGATTGTTGACATCCTCCCTCGCGTGCAGCTAATGGCAGCAACAATGACTTTGATGACTTGGATGACAATGTATTCCAAGGTCTATTCCTTGGTCTCTGCCTTAGTCATAAGACTTGGGTGGGTGGGCAGGTGCTCGCTTCACTCGCACAAAAGGAACGAATCGCTTGCATCCAAATGCTCTAATTCTAGTGAATTATTTCGATGGCGATGCACCATAGTGTGCTCTCCTTGTCCACAGCTCCATGACTATATCCTCGAAGTAGAAAACTGAGATCCTAGTGCCGTACATGGTGTGAGGGGAGCACTAGATTGTGCTCTCCGACTACACTAGACAAGATTTCAAAAATACACTTCTGATTACAAGAGCACCCATGAAGGGAAAATGATACAAGAATATGTAACTGTTACAAGACGTCCCACAACCCGGGACCGATAGGTATGGAAGACTTGACTAGAGATGATACAGGAGATCCCAAAACCCGGGACCGTAGGTATGGAAGAAGATATCTCGATTACAAGAATTCCCTTTAGGGACATGAACTAGATACAAGAAATAACTAGAGAGGATCTCGTACTACGAGATTACAATAGGACAAGAAAAGATGTCCACAGTACAAGACTAGACAAGACTAGGGCAAAAGACAAGACTAGAACTTGAAAGTACTTACTTGGTGATCAGGATTCCTTGAGCTCCCAAGACTGGCATCCCCAACACTGATTATGAATGTGGCCAACCCCTCCTTATATAGTTTTCCCAAGGGCGGTTATGAGTTGATGATGTTATCATGATGTCATCAATTGGAAGCAAGACCTCTAGGTGTCAGAATTGAGCAAATAGACAGTCGATCATGGGGTTTTGGCACATTCCGGACGCAATGGAGGCCTTGGTTTCTCCGAATTCTGAACCAATCATGAGATATAGAAAGTGATATGAAATCTAAGGTTCAAGATGGTTTCCTTTGTGTCCATGATATCACCTCCCCCTCAAGCGACCAGTTCCATGAGGAGCCGCCATGTACTCTAGATTGGGTTTCATTGGATTCTTCTTATGGAATTCATGAACCTTGAACTTTGCTCTTTGAAGATTTTCTATAAGTTCCCAGGTACGATCAGTGATGTCATATGCTTTCCAATAAATAAAGCATTCCAATCTTCCTCGAGAGATCCTTGAATCTAATACATGCACGACCTGGAATTCTTCATGATCCTCAATCTTGATAGGTGGTGAAGGACTAGGTATCTCTTGAGCTTCCTTGGGTTCTTCATGCGGTAGATCCTTTAAGCTTCTAGTGGAATGTTATACTCTTTGTAAGATCTTTGATGGAGAGCATTGAGTAAGCACACCTGCTTGAGTGAACATGAATTCCTCCTTATCCTTTACCTTCTTGATATCTTCATAATGTGTATACTCCATATCATTTTTAATTACTTTTTGGGCTTCAAAAATTCTTGATTTGGATTCTTGAGGAACAATGTCTTGATTATTCAACACTTTAGCTTGGACTTGGCTTTCTTTGAATAATTCATTCTCACATTGAATTGCCTGATTGATAACATCCTCTAACGTATTTGCTTGAGGCATGGATAGCAAGAGATATTTGACTTCAGGATTGAGACCACTTCGAAATTGATTAACCATGTAGTCTTCTTGATATGTAGTTCCATGAAACAACATCTTGATATTCAAAGCATAGCTTAAAACTGATCGATCATCTTGTCGTAGCAATTTTTTCATCTCGTGGACATGTCCAATCATGTCCTTTATGGTAGATTGGATCTCCTTGCATAGGGAATTCATGGTGCCTAGTCTTGATGAAGATAGTCTTGCCAAAATGTCAGGGGAGCACTATATTGTGCTCTCCGACTACACTAGACAAGATTTTAAAAATACACTTTTGATTACAAGAGCACCCACGAAGGGAAAATGATACAAGAATACGTAACTATTACAAGACGTCCCACAACCTGGGACCGATAGGTATGGAAGACTTGACTAGAGATGATACAGGAGATCCTAGAACCCGGGACCGTAGGTATGGAAGAAGATATCTCGATTACAAGAATTCCCTTCAGGGACATGAACTAGATACAAGAAATGACTAGAAAGGTTCTCGTACTACGAGATTACAATAGGACAAGAAAAGATGTCCACGGTACAAGATTAGACAAGACTAGGGCAAAAGACAAGACTAGAACTTGAACTAGAACTTGAAAGTACTTACTTGGTGATCAGGATTCCTTGAGCTCCTAAGACTGGGATCCCCAAGACTGATTATGAATGTGCCCAACCCCTCCTTATATAGTTTTCCCAAGGGCGGTTACGAGTTGATGATGTTATCATGAGGTCATCAATTGGAAGCAAGACTTCTAGGTGTTAGAATTGAGCAAATAGACAATCGATAATGGGGTTTTGGCACATTCTGGACGCAATGAACGCCTTGGTTTCTCCAAATTCTGAACCAATCATGAGATATAGAAAGTGACATGAAATCTAAGGTTCAAGATGGTTTCCTTTGTGTCCATGACACATGGTACTGTGCATGAGAGACTGTAAAATACATACAAAAACACAGTATACAAGGAGCATGAACACAGACTTCTTAGGTAATACAAATGCAGTCAAACTTACAGTCTATGGCTCACTAGGCCACTATAGGTTGTATTAAAGAACATATACAAAGAAGTGTTCGGTGGCCATTTGGCCTTTGACATGGACATTAGCAGTAACGCAATGACCACCATGTGCTAGCGAGATTACTCTCTGCCTAACCATATGCCTCTATATATAGATATTACTAGGAGACTGCCTTCTTGGGTAGCTGGATACTAACCATCCATGTGTGAGCCATGTAACTACATGTGCACCAAGTGTCTCAGTTAACATGAGTTAACTCAAGTGGATGCTTCTAGAAGGCTCTAGATCTCTTTGGGTAAAATACTCTCCCCATGTATCCCATGGGATTGATTTCAAGACCTCCTCCTGCACATCCTTAAGACTTAACCAATAAGCTAAGTGGATCACTTGTTTACAAGAGCACATGACCTCCTATTAAGTCTAGACTTGAGATCTTTGGTCATACACAGGAGTGACCAAACGATGTCATATTTCATATCTATCTGAATCAATTGGACGCTTAGATCATACATTTACTTTATTACAATATATGTATGTGCATCTCTATGTGTATGTATATATATATGTGGATAACTCTATATGTGTATGCATGAGTATATGTGTGTGTCTATGTATGCATGTGTGTACATATTCGAATGTATGTATATGGAAGTGTTCTCCTAGCATGCTATCTCTCGCCCTTTCTCTCTTTCTCTTTAGCTTGGTCTCTCTTCATATCATGGCAGATAATGTGCTAGGAGAAATCCAATTTCTATTATCTTTGTAGGTCATCACTTATGCAATACTTTTTCATCGCAAGAAGTTTTGCCACATCATTTGGAGCATTGTTGATGTGTGATGTTCCTAGCAATGGTATTTATAGTTATCACATAAGCCACAATGAATGTCACTTATGTGACGAACTCTTCTTTTTTTCTCTTGAGCATCGCTTATGTGGAAATAGCTTTGCATAAGCGATGATACCTGCTTTTTTTTAAATTGGGGATATCACCATGCCCCCTCATTCCTTGTCATGTACATATTGTGGATATCAATGTCTGACTAAAAGGATAAGAAATCATCTAGATGATTTTGAGTACTATTAAATTTGATATTCTTTATTGTATTTATATTGATGTTTTATATTTTTTATGTATTTATGTTTGTTATATGCTATACACGAGTATTATGGAGAGGCCGAGATGGATGAGCTAGAGAGACAAACATGAGAGGGATGGTGCTGTGGTTGATCATGATCAAGGCGGGCATTCAAATGATTGACACTTTACATTGGATTTATTATGTACATTGATACACTCACACATACACACACACACACACACACACACATATATATATATATATATATATATATATATATATATATATATATATATATATATATATATATATATATATATATATATATATATATATATATATATATATCAGTTACATTTTTAATTGGGTCTATGGTGTGAACTTCAATAAGTTTAAAGTGTCTATGGTATGAATTATATGATTGAAATGTATTAATGACTTTTATTATAGTTTATATTTAACATGTGATTTATTATTTTAATTGTATATTTCATTCATATTATATGTGTGTTTCTATGTATATATTTATGTTTATGTGTGTAGTTATGTGTATATCTATGTATGCACATGTAGGTATAGATCTATATTTCTACATGTGTATGTATATGTGTATCAGTGTGTGTATTTGTGTATATGTGTATGCGTATATGTATATACGTATGTGTTTGTATATATGTAGGTGTATGTGTATATGTGTGTATGTGTATATGTGTGTATATGTATGTATATGCATGTATATGCATGCGTATGTGTATGTGTTTCTACATGTGTATATGTATGAGCATGCATGAGCATGTGCATGTGAATGCATGTGCATGTGGAGGCATATGCATGCATGTGTATCTGCATGTGGATGCATGTGTGCATGCATCTGTATGTGCATATGCATATGCATGTGTATGTGCACGTGGATGCATGTGCATGCATGTGTATGTGCATGTGCATGCATGTGTATGTGCATGTGCATATGCATGTGTATGTGCATGTGCATATCCATGTGTATATGTGCATATGTATGTGTATGTGAACAACTATGTGTTTATGTGTGTATGTGCATGCATGCATGTGCATGTAGATATGTTTGTGCATATGCATGTGTATGTGTATGTGTATGTGTATGTGTATGTGTATGTATTTGTGTATGTGTATGTGTATGTGTATGTGTATGTGTATGTGTATGTGTATGTGTATGTGTATGTGTATGTGTATGTGTATGTGTATGTGTATGTGTATGTGTATTTGTATGTGTATGTGTATGTGTATGTGTATGTGTGTGTGTATGTGTATGTGTATGTATGTATGTGTGTAAGTGTATGTGTGTGCATGTGCATGTGTATGTGTATGTGCATGTATATGTGTATATGCATGTATGTGTGTATGTACATGTTTATGTGTATGTGTATATGTGTATGTGCATGTGTGAGCATGCATGTGCATATGAATTGGTATGTGTGAGTATGTTAATTAATGAAAATAAAACAATTTTAATGATATACAAACAATGAAAATTGTACTCACAATAATTAGCCATAGATTATATGCGATAAACTTCTTGAATAATCTACAATAAAGAAAGAGAGAGAGAGAGAGAGAGACAGAGAGAGAGAGACAGAGAGAGAGAGGGAGAGATAGAGAGAGAGAGAGAGAAATGAAAGAGAAATAGGAAGAAAAAGGGAGAAAAAGAGAGAGAGAGAAAGAGATAGAAAGAGATAGAGAATAGAAGAGAGAGGGAGAGAGAGAGCTGAGAAGGAGAGAGAGAGAGAGAGAGAGATCATATGCACATCATAGACATGTATGTTTGATTGTCCTTCGATCATATGCACCCAAAATGACGATCAAAGACCCATGCAATTTTTTTCTTTTGGCCAGCATGACATAAGCGATGTGCATGTGTCGTATATGTCATCTTGTGAACCATCGCATATGCGATATTATTGAGTTTCGTATATGTGATGCTTTTTAGCATGGTATATGCGATGCTTTTTAGTGTTGCATATGCGATGGTCCCAAAATGTCACATGTGTGACTCTCACATATGGAATGCTTTTTAGTGTTGCATATGCGATGGTCCCAAAATGTCACATGTGTGATTCTCACATATGGCTGCAAAATACGTAGAAAAACATAGTATACAAGGAGCACGAACACAGACTTCTTAGGTGTTACAAATGCAGTCTAACTTACAGTCTATGGCTGACTAGGCCATTATAGGTTGTATTAAAGAACATATACAAAGAAGTGTTCGGTGGCCATTTGGCCTTTCACATGGACACTAATGGTAACACAACGACCACCATGTGATAGAGACATTACTCTCCACCTAACCATATGCCTCTATATATAGCTCTCTCTAGGGGACTGGCTTCTTGGGCAGGTGGATACTAACCATCCATGTGTGAGCCATGTAACTACATGTGCACCAAGTATCTCAGTTAACATGAATTAACTCAAGTGGATGCTTTTAGAAGGCTCTAGATCTCTTTGGGCAAAATACTCTCCCGATGTATCCCATGGGATTGAACTCAAGACCTCCTCCTGCACATCGTTAAGACTTAACCAATAAGCTAAGTGGATTTCTTGTTTACAAGAGCACATGACCTCCTATTAAGTCTGGACTTGAGATCTTTGGTCATACACAAGAGTGACCAAAAGATGTCATATTTCATATCTATTTAAATCAATTGGACCCTTCGATCATACACTTACTTTATTACAATGTCTGTGTGTGTCTATGTGTGTGTGTGTATATATATATATATATATATATATATACATACATACATACATACATACATACATACATACATACATACATACATACATACATACATACATACATATATATATATATATATATATATATATATATATATATATATATATATATATATATATATATATATATATGTGTGTGTGTGTGTGTGTGTGTGTGTGTGTGTGTAACTCTATATGTGTATGCATGAGTATATGTGTGTGTCTATGTATGCATGTTTATACATACCCGAATGTGTGTATATGGAAGTGTTCTCCGAGCATGCTATCTCTCGCCCTTTCTCTATTTCTCTCAAGCTCGGTCTCTCTTCATATCATGGCAGATAATATGCTAGGAGAAATCCAATTTTTATTGTCTTTGTAGGTCATCACTTATGCAATACCTTTTCATCGCAAGAAGTTTTGCCACATCGTTTGGAGCATTGCTGATGTGTGATGTTCCTAGCAATGGTATTTATAGTTATCACATAAGCCACAATGAACGTCACTTATGTGACTAACTCTTCTTTTTTTCTCTTGAGCATTGCTTATGTGATGTTGGGTTGAAATAGCTTTGCATAAGCAATGATACCTGCTTTTTTTTTAATTGGGGATGTCACTACGTCCCCTTATTCCTTGTCGTGTACATATTGTGGATATCAATGTCTGACTTAAAAGATAAGAGACAATCTATATGATTTTGAGTACTATTAAATTTGGTATTCTTTATTCTATTTATATTGATGTTTTATATGTTTTATGTATTTATGTTTGTTATATGTTATACATGAGTATTATGGAGAGGCCGATATGTATGAGCTAGAGAGACAAATACGAGAGGGATGATATCGATCCTCATAGGGTATTGATCAATCTACTCATGATGCCTCTTCAGATACATCAAATCATGTAGATGATCATGATGATGTGGATGATCATGATGATGTGGGTGATCATGATCAAGAAGGGCATTCAAATGATCGAGACTTTACATTGGATTTATTTTGTACATTGATACACACACACACACACACACATATATATATATATATATATATATATATATATATATATATATATATATATATATATATATATAAATTGCATTTTTAATTGTGTTTATGGTGTGAACTTCAATAAGTTTAAAGTGTCTATGGTATGAATTATATGATTGAAATGTACTAATGACTTTTATTATAGTTTATATTTAACATGTGATTTATTATTTAAATTGTATATTTCATTCATATTATATGTGTGTTTCTTTGTATATATGTATGTTTATGTGTGTAGTTATGTGTATATGTATGTATGCATATGTAGTTATAGATCTATATTTCTACATGTGGATGTATGTGTGTATAGGTGTGTGTATTTGTGTGTATGTGTATGTGTATATGTATATACGTATGTGTTTGTATATATGTAGGTGTATGTGTATGTGTATATGTGTATATGTGTATATGTGTGTGTATGCATGTATATGCATGTGTATGTGTATGTGTTTATACATATGTATATGTATGAGCATGCATGAGCATGTGCATGTGGATGCATGTGTATGTGCATGTGCATATGCATGTGTATGTGAATGTAGATGCATGTGCATGAATGTGTATGTGCAGTTGGATGCATGTGCATGCATCTGTATGTGCATATGCATATGCATGTGATGTGCATGTGGATGCATGTGCATGCATGTGTATGTGCATGTGCATGGATTCGTATGTGTCTCCCATAGATTTTGACCCGATAATGTAAGAGGTGGTATTATGAGGAGCACCAGGACGATTGATTCCCTTAAACTCTTGTAAAATCAGGTCACGTCCTCTCCGCACCGCATCTTGGAATCGTCGTTCCTGGTACCTGCCTTCACCTCCCCTCTTCCATTTTCGCTGTGACTTACGACGTGATTGAGTCCTCTTCGCGAATAGAGAATTTTCTCCTACCATTTCTGAGTCATCACCTTTGCTCGATGCTGAAGCGACTGCATTGGAGGAGAGCTTCGTCAGTGAAGCAAGATCACTACCATTTGTCCTCTTTCAGAAGCCAGTAATTACACAAGACGCCGCGAAGAGCTGCGATCAAGCAAAATGATGTTAAAACTTTTGATAAGCCAATAACGTACAAAAATATATGTAAATTCCAACGCATGCGACAAAAACAACGGCGTCAGAAAAAAGAAAAGCACTTACACTCGGATACAGACACGAGTTGAAGTTCAACTACGCACGGCATCGTTGACGTATGATAGTAACAGCTTCATATGAAAGACACTGAGGGCACATGGGGTCTTTGACCTTGGAGAAGAAAAATGGCCTCTGGAAGGCTGCAAAGATTAAAATTAAATTTCGTAAACAGGAAAGCTAACGTGGATCCGTACTGACAAAAGTGTTCAACTAAGAGATGGACAGCGCAGAAGTTTCTGTAAGGCTACATGCCCGCGTATTTGAATCGAATCCCGTAAACGACGTTGATAGAACCACGTCGATTACTGCCTTAACTCCACAAGTTTCTCCCAGCAGGAAGAGAAAACTTGCCTCACAGAAGAAATCAAACCTTTCGGCCTCTCATTCTGTTTCCCTTACCTACAATCACAGCTACTCCGTTACCGTTGACACGATTTTGTGCGATATGAAGCCAAGCAGATCAAGGCACTCTCAAAATTCCTTTTATGAAGGTATTCAACCTCAGCCAAAACGGGAATAGCCTCCGCAAAACAACGAAGCAGAGGAGATGACGACGATGACAATCAGCTGCAGGATCAAAGGACAGAGAACATAGCGTCGAGGGCAGAGAAAGTCCGAACCCGAAGAGATGAAATCCACTATCCGAGCCAAAGCAACGCACGAACGGAGCGAGTATGCCGAGCTTCTGCAAACAGGCACGGGGAAGGCGAGATTCAGTCTACAGCTAACGCAGATACCGGTCGTGCAATGTGACAGAACTTACGTCCCGTTTCCTTTCTTCGTCCTTCGCACAGAAGACGGAAAGATGCCAAGGGAACGTAAGGCCCGGTTCACAGGAACACGGCAGCCAGAAAGGGCTCGATTAAATGAAAATGTTATTCTTCCATGGATGCATTCACACACGATTTTTGTAAAGCGTCCAGACTACACATGGTTGTATCATGACTTGCCCCAGATTCTTTCATTATGATGGACCTATAAGCAAAGTTGTATTCATTATTCAGTGATACTCATTCACATGTAGCTTAGGTAAAAACGAAGTGGGTAGAGAAAATATGAATTTTTATTCACTTGTTTTGAATGTTGTCAGCATTCAAGGTCAAGCACAAGGTGCAGAAACACGTCAAAGTAGTGGACACACAAGAAGAGGGAGCATGTAGGGAGCTCTAAGAAGTATATGTCAAATTTTCGAAAGAAACCCCTCTAAAAATAGTGATTTTGATCACTAAAAACCATTTTACATATCATTTCATATTTTTATGACTCTATTTTGTTCAAAATGAGGAGTCCTCGAGTTTGAGGAATATTAGATGTATCTATGTATCAATTTTCATGATTTTTAGACTTCATCGGAGCCTTCAAATAAGCCCTTGAACCTAATTTTTAACTACGCCAAACATTAGGTTTGGCTAGGGCCAAAGCTAGTGAAAAAAATATAAAAAAAGCTAGAAAGCTCATTTTCTGGGTTAGCTAGTTGGAGAGTGAACTCATTCTTGAGTATTGTATACTTCCTTTGAGCTTGCTAATGGAGGATTCCATTGTTCCACTCTTTGACTTGCCATCTGTGTGTGTATGTGTATTCATGCTTGTGTGCTTCTCACTCACACACTTGTACTCTCACTTGCGCATGGTCATCATACCTTGCTTACGTCTTCTCGGATTGACAATTATGAGGTGGATCTCCTCACATTGATACTTGCCATTGTACTAGAGTGACACCAAATTTGACATCGTTGCCAAGATCGAGCTTTGAGGACAAGTGTGTGATGGTAAGACATAGAGATGTGACGTTGGAATCGTAGGTAAGTAGGTATTTTTTCTATTTTCTGCTGAGAAGTCTGTGTTTTTTAAAATACATTGTATTGAGAGTGTAGAGCATCTTGATGCTCTAGTGGCTCCATAGTTGCATTCAAGAAATTTCCATTTTTGTTGACCATTATGATTGGCTCAAGCCATTGCGATGATGCTTGACCATCGCGATTGGCTCAAGCCATCGTGACAAGTTCAAGCCATCATGACGATCTGAGACCATCATGACGGGCTCAAGGCATCACTATGATACCATACCATCAAGACGAGATATCACACCATCACAATTGGCTCATGCCATCGTGATGATCCATTTGACCATCGTGATGATACCAGACCATCCCGAGAGTCTCACACCATCACCATCCTACTAGACTATTGCGACAGTTTAGTTGAATCAACAAAAAAAATAGGGATTTTAATTTTTGAAATTTTGGAGCTAATTTCGGGGGTAATCTTTTGAGCAATTGGTGCATCTTGGGGCTCTCCTGCTAATATTATAAGAGGTTGTGTTTGTGCGTTTGACCCCCAAGAGCTTGAACCGACACAACTTTTTCATATCAAATTCATTTTTTGAGCTCTAGAGATCATTGGAAATGAAGGGGGATTAGGAAACCAAGGGGGCTTCTGAGTTTTTCCGTCATTGCAAAGGGAGGAAAAAGGATCTTTGAAAAAGATTTGAATCAAACTTGTCTATCCATTAAAGTTAAAGTTTGATCTAAACTTGGGATTTTTATAGGTCCATTAAGAGCCATCTAGGGGTATCCAAAGCAAGGTGAAGTACAGAGGAAAGCAAAGCTCAGGGAGCACATCTTCTTGGGCATAGGCTCATTCAACGAAGCATCGTACTTGAGGTTGGTAGAGCTCTCAACCCCCTCAGTGAATTTGTAGTACATGCTAAGTACAATTAGTAGAATCCATTAATTAGGGTCACATTAGGAATGATACTAGTGCAAGAAACATAATTACTCAAGCAGCTAGCTCAGTCACTATTTATTTAGAGATACTAGAAGGCCCCAATAATACACGGTTGGACTATACTAGGATTGACTTATTAAATCAACCGAGGTGCATACCAGGAGTGCGTTCGCATAGAAGACGGAAACATGCCAAGGCCCGGTTCACAAGAACTTGACAGCCAGAAAGGGCTCGAGCAAATGAAAATGTTATTCTTCCATGGATGCATTCACATACGGTTTTTGTAAAGTATTCAGATTACACATGGTTGTCTTATGACTTGCCCCAGATTCCTTCATTATGATGGACCTAAAACTAATGTCTATGATCGATCATGGACCTATAAAAGTCGTATTCATTATTCATTGATACTCATTCACATGTAGCTTAGGTACAAACGAAGTGGGTGGAGAAAATACGAGTTTTTATTCACGTGTTTAGTTGAATGTGCTCTCAAGGGTCATTGCCTATGTTATACCAAAAATCAACTTGTGCTTATGAGTATTATATGGAACTTTACATTGATATTTTATCTTATCCTCAGCCAAAAAGGCAATAAACTCTTAAGACATATACTCCACTCTTTGATCAAAATGGAGTGCCCATTTTAAATGCTAATAGATTTTTAGCCATAATCAAGAACTTTTTAAAGCACATAAACACTTTGGCCTTTACTTTTGATGGATAAACCCATTGTTGGCATGCCCTGGGAAGAAGTCAAGTACGGGCATACACGCGGATCTAGCACTAAGGCAACCCATCAAAATTTTTCAATCTTTACAGTATTTTAAAAGTGATTCTCATCACTAAAAACCATTGTAAATACTGTTTCATCTTTTTGCAGCTCCATTTTGTGCAAGCCAAGGAGTCCTCAAGCTTGAGGAGCTTTAGAAGTAATTGCCTACCAAGTTTCATAATTTTCAGTGCTCATTTGAGCCTCCAAACTAGCTTAGGGACCTAATTTTTAACTAGGTCAGACACTATGTCTGAACAGGACCAAAGCTAGTCAAAAACTATAAATAGAGCTAGAGAACTCATTTTTGGAGTTAGCTTGTTGTTGATTTGAAGTTGTATGAGAAGTCTTTTGCAATAGAAGTGATTCCATTGTCTCTCTCTTTGTTCTTGTCGTGTGTGTGTGTGTATGTGTGTGGATGTTTGTGTGCTTCTCACTCACACACTTGTGCCATCACTTGTTCAAGGTCTTCATACCATCCTCATGTCTTCCTGGATTGACATTAAAGGAGGTGCGAATCATCACTTAGATACACCAAATTTTGGCATCATTTCCAGGGACCCGAGCTTTGAGGATGAGCGTGTGATGGTAAGACATAGAGAGGACGCGTTAGAAAGGTAAGTAGTAGGTTATTTCTGATTTTTTACTAATTTTTTTTCCATCTTCATCTCCATTTCCATCTCCATCTCCGCTCCACACCATCTCCATCTTCCTTTCATATTCCCACTCCCATTCCATTCACCTCATTTGCATAGTGAGAGTTTGAGAGAGAGCAAGAGTGCATTGTTGTTTTTGTGTGTTTTTTGCATGTTTCTTGGAGGTCTCAGCAGCATCACCATCCCCAGCAAGCTCTCCATGTGCGGAATTCATCTGCGCAAGCCCTGAGGCATCGACCTTGAGCTATCACGACACACCAAAAAATCGATCCTATTGAGAATTTGAGTGCACCACGACATAGCGCAAGAGGGCTCCTAGGATCACTAGGTTGGTCAGTAGAATTCACCATATTCTGGTCTATCGCAACACACTGAGGTATCGCAACACACCGAGGTATTGTGACACACTGAGGTATCGCGACACACCGAGGTATCGCGACACATCGAGGTATCGTGACACACCGAGGTATCGCGACACACCGAGGTATCGCGACACACCAAGGTATCGCGACACACTGATCTATCACGACACACTGATCTATCGCGACACACCGAGGTATCACAACACACTGATCTATCGCGGCACACCCATCTATCGCGACACACCCATCTATTACGACACAACCATCCATCGCGACACACCCGTCTATCACGACACACCCATCTATTGTGACACACCCATCTATTGCGACACATCCTTCTATCACGACACACCCACCTATCGCGACACACCCATCTATCGCGACACATCAACCCGAGCTATCGCTATACACCGACTCTACGCATAATTTTTTAAGGGCTATAATTGTGTAATTGTGGTGATTTTGGGCTTGATACTGACAAATAAGGGCTACCTCAGAGCCTTATATGTGGGCAAAACAACTAGAAAACCTTAGATAAATTCTTGAACCCTGAGAACCTGTTTTGACCCCTAAGTGCCTGATTGGTCATAACTTCATCATACGAACTCCGATTGATGAGACTTTGGGCTCTTGCAAAGCTTGTTGATACGTGAACGTCAACTGGTTTTTGTAAGAATTGTATGTGGAGTTTTAGAACATGTATTTTTAAGTTGGCCATTGGGTGGGATAAGGTGGTCATAGGGATTTTGGGGGCATAGTGAGTTGCTCAAAAAGGGGGCTATACGTCTTAATGTGTGTCTATCAATTCATTGTGATAAAAGGGCCATATTAACTTGTGAACCTTTGTAGGAACATTGTGATCAATCAAGGCTTCCAAAGCAAGCTAGCAAGGACGAGTACTAAGCTTGGGAGAAGGCTTCCTGGGCTTGTGTAGCTACCGCAGCAACAAGGATTGGAGGTTGGAAGTTCTCTCAACCCCCTTTTTTGTAAATTCCTAGCTTAGGCTAAGTGCGACTTAGGTGTGGTGAGTAATTAGAGCAATGCTAAGCATGAATCAAGTCCAAGAGAACTAATCAACTAAGTGCAAGCATTAAGTAGGTCTTAAGTACAAAAACCCTAAGGGACAAAAGTGACCTTGAATCGATCAATTATCAAGTGCGAGATTCACTTAAGTATTCCTGACGACGTGATTTCAAACAAGAGCTTAACACAATAATCAACTAAAAAGAACAAAGTGATTGATACGAACTAACCTGCAACAAAATTGTACTTGGGACTAAGGGGTAGAGAACCCAGGCATATGAACCTAAGGTCAGGAAGACACTTAGGTCCAGATAGACAAAGCCTCAGGTCTTCTGAAGCTAGTGTCAATCATACTGCTAGGTCTTGGGCCCAGCAATTGAGTGATTACCCCTACGCTCTATAATCAGAAACCAGTGACTCGGAGATGTCCTATAACATGGAGAGACGAGTAGGTAGTTCAGGAGTGGCGTACCTGGAGAAGTTAGAAGAACCTTACAAGACTCAATTAGAATATATCAGGACCAATCGTCTAGGTGCTTGCATCTACGAAGATGGCTTGAAAAGATCTGTGCTCCAGATTAAAAACCCACATCAAACCCATGGACTAGAACACCCGGTATTCAAGTTCAAAAATGCAGCATATCTAGATAAAGAAGGAATGATTTATGTGTTCACCACCCTTCCAAATAGGACAGACGAGTTCGGCAATGTGATCGTAGAGGCTGACATGGGTGACATAGAGCAAGGAAACTTAGGAAAAGAGCCAGAAACCCCTCGAGGCAAGTCGTTCCTGACGAGAATAATCACTCCAGAGTGGGTTCCCCAGAACAATAGGAGCATAGACTTACTCGTGAGTCGAGAGACGGATGAGGTTTTTTTGGAGGTATAAGCCTGAGAAACCTAATGAAGTAGGAGCACTTACCATCTATGAATTCAAAGATCCTGATAACCCAAGCAAAGTGACCTACTTAGATGATGCTTCAGAGAGGATCTTTGTGGTCTCAGAGCATGGGAGACATGCCTAAACTTGGAAGGGTGAATTTGTTTTTCCCCAACCTCGATCCACTGTGTCTTATGGTCACCAAGGAATTGGAACATCTCAAGCTCATGGGACTCACAGAGAAAGGAGTAGAGATAGACCCAAGGTGAGCTGTGCTAACCCACTAGGAAGACAGAGGATGAGAACAGAAACTGATAGAGAAGAAACTGAGAGATCTAGAGCCCCAAGAAACCAAAGAAATGCTGATGATTTTCCTTTGCCGAGGCCTAGAGAACACACTAGGACCCTGAGACCAACCCAACTAGTGAAGTCCATGAAGAATTACTTTGAAGGCACTAGAGACCCTTACGACCATGTGGCAGAATTTAGGCAAGTCTAGAGAGCTGAACAAGTTGAGGACCTATTCACACAGTATAATGCTTTTGGCCTAACCCTTAGAAACACATCCCTTACATGGTTTCAACCACTACATGAGAGGCAGTTTAGGAGCATAGACCAACTTTTAGAAGCTTTCATCACGGAGTTCTCTAAGAGTGGCATACGGCATAATACTTCCTCCGTGATTCACAGCTTCAAGCAAACACCTCAAGAGACGGTTAAACTGGTAGGAAGATGGTTTAGGCAATACCTAGAGAGGTGCCCGGTGCCTGAGCTACCCACACCAGCCAAACACGTGGCTTTATTCTTAGATGGATTGCTGAGCACCAAGCTCAGATCATATGTGTACCTGAAGGACCCCAGAACCATAGAAGAATGTGTACGCATGTGCATAGACATTGAGGATAATCTTGGAGAGGAGCTAGAGCTTTCAAAAATCTACAAGGATTCAGATAGCTCTAGTAGCCTCACTTCCGGTGAATCCACATCTATTGAGGAACTTGCAGAGAAGGTAGCTCAAAAACTAGGTGTCTCAAGCAAACAAATTCCAAGATTTGCTCCAGGGAAACGATGCTATACCTATGGAGGAGACCTAATGGCGAGTGTATGTCCCATTATGGCCCAACCCCAAGTGAATGCTAGTAGCCAGTACTACACCATAGAGCGAAGGTACACCAACCACACCGCACAAGACTGCCCTTATAACAAACAAACTATCAGGCAAAATTACCCTCAGCCTTATCCACAACACGACATATTCCAGACCCAATACCCACCAAAACAGTATGGTAGACCCCAACAACCATACCAACCACCCTATGAAGGGCAACAGAGACCTCAAATAGTTCTAGTGCAGCAACCCCCTGCTCCTACTAATGTGATTCCCGTGAAATATGCATCGGTAGAAGAAAATCTGGACAGAGCCATAGTCGTAGTAACACCATTGCTATCAGAAAGTGAACAACGTGATCATAGTTTTGACTCTACGCATATTGATAGCCCACAAGCTTACTATATACAGTCACCCGAGCATAATGATTCATACTATTATAAAGAACCCAGTGAATCTAGTTGGGAGCCAGATTATATGAATGTCATGTACGTAAACCCCAGCTCTAGACCTCAGCCTAGGTAGATGAAACCTCCATTTCCTAGAGGGCCATGCTTTCGATGTCAGGGAGATCACCTCATATGTGATTGCCCTCTACTAGCACCTACACAAACCCAATCTGTGACAATTCAAGGCTTTTGCCCAGATTGTGGAAAGGAGCATTTGTTACAAGAATGTCCTAAGAACCCCATCAACATGCCAAAAAATGTTCCTATCAATGTTATTGGGCCAGTAGTAGACTCTATAGGAAGCATAACTTCCATAGCCCTAGTGCAAGTGGTCACTAGAGCTCAAGCCTTGCAGCGAACGCAAGGTGTAGGGCAGGAAAAGGGTTCTAAGGTTAGCGATTCAGAGAGTATAACCAAGAAAAGGACAAGATCTTGGAGAGATAGCTGAGAGAGAATCAAAAGACAATGGTCACAGAAAATGAGCGAACTTGAGGAAAGATTGAGAGAAACAAAAGCAAAGATAAGTGAACTCACATCTCAAACTCACTATCACACTACCCCACCACCACCATTTCCATCTCCCTCCTATCCATCACCTTCCATTCCCCAACCTTCTAATCTAGCACACATAACCCATCCACGACCCAAAGTAGGATCAGTCTTAGCCGATTCCACTCTTGAGGATCTAGACATGATGCTTAAAGCATATCAGGCAAGAATCCAAGAAGGGCTTAATGTGATAGATCATGATAAATGTTACCCTAGAGTCGATCTAGAGATAGAGAGAACAAAACTTTGTGCTAAGATGGTAGAATTGGTGCAAGCCATGTTTGAAGCCAGTCGCTTGTTCAATGGCTCCATTAGAACACCATTGGATTTTGATGGTCTATTAGATAGATTGGAGAGGTTACTTGCAAAGTCTGGAAAAGGAGCCACCTCCCACCCTAAGGAAAGGGCAAGTGATAGAATAAGCATTCCTCCCCCGGAAGCTTATGTGCCTAACTCCACCATACGAGACTCCTCTTCTTCTATGAATCAGTATTCACCACAATTCCCACGAGAGATTCAAGAAGAGAAATGGGCTAAAGAGAGTGAAGACCCGCCTCCAATTGAAATTGTGGATGATGCGCACCATCAATTCCCACAAGACATTCCTTCCATTTATGGAGAGTAGGAGAGTGCCCAATCTCATGAGGTTAGACTTTGAGTCTAATTCCTTGCACGAATTACCCCATTTCACAGGCCCATGGGAAACTAAGTCGACTTGCATGAGGGCACCCACAGTCATGATAAGAAACAAAGACTCGATCATACCTAGGAATACAGAGGTAGTAAGGAATACTAAAGTGCAGTGCAATCTCACTTTAGAAGAGCTACTCAAGGTTAAGCTTGAATTGTGGAAACATGTAGCAAAACAAGTGCCAGATGAAGCGAAACCTCGTTCCCAGGTAGGGTCTCATAGAACAGTGCCAGAAATACCATAGGATAAGATAGGAGACATGAGTGAAGGCGAAGAAGGAAATACCTATCTTCCCATTACCCATCAGGGGTACACAACCAAGGCAATTTTGGACTCAGGTGCAGGAGTTGCAATTGCTACCACTTCCCTAATATGGAAGCATTGGGGCAAGCTAGCACTCGGGCCGACGAGAATGAAATTGCAAATGGAGGATGGTCATATTGAGAGGCCCATAGGATTGCTAGAAGGAATAACTCTCACTACATTTGGTGTAGAGTTCGAGCATACTTTTGCTATATGTGACTTTAGCAAAAATCAGGCCTATGAGATGATTTTGGGAAGACCATTTATGTGATAGTTGCAAGTGGTACAGGATTGGGAACCAATTCCTTGTATCTCCAACACTTAGGTGTTACAACCAAAGGTAATCTTAAGGATTTCTCTCATAGAGATGTGCCCCCTATTCAATGGAATCCCATCCATAGAGCCAAAGATGATACGGAGTCAGTACATTCCACAGGATCAGGATCCTCATGGATGCATGAAGACACACACTTGTGGATGTGTAAAGTAGCAATAGAAGAGGAGAAGAGAGAAAAAGCCAGAGAGATCGGGGCAAAGGAAACTCAAAGATCGATTCAAGATCGAGCGTATGCACCTGTAATATTTCCAGACAAAGAATTTGAACCCCATGGTTGGGCGGAAATTCTAGCAACAATGGATGTAGCCATCAATGAAGAACAATGGACACCCCACTATGAAAACGATGGCTATGACATTTCAATCTTCTCAATAGAGCCAATCATGTGTGATTCGGTTATTGAAGAATGTGAACCTAGCACTCATGCATTTGAGGATGCAAGTGACACCGATCTAGAGTCAATCATTATGGATCCACCTTTTGCATCAGATGAGGAATATTTCAACGAGGTAGAAGCTCACCCTTAGAGACACGAGGAAGGTATGAATGAGGTGAGATTAACCACACAAGTGACCACCAAGAGTGAAGGAAAGAAAAGAAAGAAGAAAGAAGTCACACCCGAGGAAGAAGAACCTAGAGGATAGGAGAGTCATGGTAAGAATGCCTAAACGTGAGGCACAAGCAGGAGAGGCCTATGATAACAAAGAAACCACCAAGAAAATAGTGGTAGCCATAGAAGAAGGAGAGGAGAGATGCACATACATTGGACATGACCTGATGGAAGAAGAAGAGCAAGAGTTGATAGCCTTGCTGAGAGAATACAGAGATGTATTCGCTTGGAGTTACATGGACTTGAAAGGTGTAGACCCTGACATATGCTCCCACACAATCCCCATGACCTCAGATGCCAGACCCTCTAAACAGAAGCCATACACATACAATGACAACTATGCTTCCAAGATCAAAGAAGAGATAGATCGCTTAGTTGAAGTTGGATTCATCTATGAAATCGAGCACATTGTATGGGTTTCCCCCATTGTAGTGGTGCCCAAAAAAATTGCAAACTACGTGTATGCATTAACTTGAAGGAGGTTAACGCAGCCACTATCAGAGATAGTTATCCACTTCCAATCATTGAGCATCTATTAGAAAGGGTAGCAGGCAAGGAAGTGTACAGCTTCTTAGATGGGTTATCTGGTTATAATCAAGTGGCCATTGCACCAGAAGATCAGCATAAGATGGCTTTTGCCACAAAGTGGGGCATATTTGCTTTATGGTTAGTGCCATTTGGTCTAACCAATGTGCCCACAACCTTCCAAAGATTGATGTGCCATGTGTTTAAAGAGTTCTTGAGGAAGAATTTGGAAGTCTATGGTGATGATCTCGATGCTCATTCTAACATTAGACAAACACATATACCTGAACTTTGACAAATCTTTGACAAATGTAGAGAATATCAAGTCTGCTTGAACCCAAAAAAGTGTATTTTGATGGTTAGGCAAGGCAGGATTCTAGGACACATAGTGTCAAAGAACGGCATATCCACTAACGAAGAGAAAGTGAGAGCTATCGCAGAACTACCAAGACCAAAGAATGTCAAGTACAAGCTTTCATGGGGCACTGTGGGTATTACCGACATTTTATACACATGTATGCCATCATTTCAAAGCCTCTATACGGACTTTTGACTACTTTTGAGTATACTGAGGAATGTGAGAAATCTTTCAATAAGCTTAAATGGCGATTGTGTTCAGCACCAATCTTGACTACACCAGATTGGAACAAGCCATTCCATGTCCATGTGGATGCATCCAATTATGCTATTGGATGCATGCTAGCACAACCTATGGGCGAATGTAATATGGATCTTCCAATTGCCTATGCTAGTTGACAGTTGAATGTAGTTGAACGAAATTACACCACTACTAAAAGAGAAGGATTAGGCATGGTATATGCGGTTAAGAAATTTAGACACTATTTGCTTGCAAATAAGTTTAAATTTCTTATTGATCATCAAGCACTATTGTACTTGGTAAACAAGCCATGCAATATAGGTAGATTAGTAAGATGGTTTCTCTTACTAATGGAATATGACTTTGAGGTTGTGGTGAGGAAAGGCAAGACTCACTTGAGAGCAGATCATCTCTCGAGGCTCACATCTGGAGAGGCCCCACAAGGAGTGTCTGATGACCTTCCTGATGCTTACTTGTTTAATTTGGAAGTTGTACCACAATGGACCAAGACCTTAGTGCCAGTATTGACGTATGGGCCTAAACATCTAGTAGTAAACACCCAAGATAGGGAGGTAGTAAAAGCCCAGAAGTACCAAATCATGGCAGGAAGTGTGTACAAACATATAAATAAGGGAATATTAGCTTGTTATGTGGAAGAGGATGAGCACTCAAAGTGGTTGCAATTAGCACATGTGGGTGCATTAGAGCAACACTATTCAAGGCAAAGAACTCTACAAACACTTAGGAGACTCGGAGTGCACTAGCCAACTATGGAAGCAAATGTGCATAAGATGTGCAAGGAATGCCCAATCTGCCGCACTAAACCACCAGTGGAACATGCCACTCTTCAGTGTCTCTAGTGCCAGATTGTAGCGAGCCCTTAGTAGCCTTTTTGAGGACGAACTTTTCCCCAAGATATGACATTGGCTAAACAAAGGAGCTTAGAACAAGAAGCTTTATATTATACTCTCATTGGAGATAATCTATACAGAAGAGGAAAAGATGGGTATCTTAGATTATGTGTCCACGAGAGTGAATATCTCAAGATCTTGGAAATCGCTGTCGGGATGAAACTCTGAAGGGAATACTGCGTGATTGGAGGCTATTGCAATTTATGAAGTGAAGAAAATCATTTGATGAAGATTTGAAGTAAAGATTGAAGACTAAAGACGTAAAATGAAGAAAGGATCCATCCGTGAAGACTGAAGCCGAAGATCCTGGGCACCTTTTCGCACTGTAGCGAGAGGCCTAGTTTATATCCGGCCGATCCGCACTGTAGCGACGGCATACATTTGTATTTACCTGTTCCGCACTATAGCGGATTTTTGTATCGTGGACCCGCACTGTAGCGGGCATCACTGTATCATTTACTTTTATTGGTCGACCACCGTTACTTTTTGATCGCATCATTGATCTTCGTCTGCATCCCGTGTATTAGCACTGTATCTGATTGTCTCTTTCCCGACGCCTACGGTCTCACGCGTACGTACGAACCTCTCATCACTTCCGAGGGGCAAGGGCCCTACGAAGATCGCACACACTCCAGAGAGTATAGGCAAGGCGCCTAGCGCGTAGACGCCACTCGCAGGACAACGGGAATGAGCGCACACCAGTAAAGGGGCCTGATCCAACCCCCATGCTGACTTCCTTCCCGTTTGCTCGACCTCCTTCTTCTCGACATCTGAACCCGACGTGAAGCGAGGCGGTTGCCCGGTGATCCTCGACGCGTCACCCACTCCTTGAGAAGACAGACGGGAACCTCGGCATCGGATAGAGACTCAAGGTACTAGCATTTCAAGTTCTTTGAATTATTGCATTGTTCCACACACTTGAACAGAAAGATTGTTTTTGATTGCTTGACTTTGATCATCCACTTTTTGCATCAGTTTTGATCATACGAGTGTGCACTTTTCTATTGACGCATAGATCAAGAATCTACTTCTTAGTCTAGATTGTAAGAAGAGGAAAACGAAAATGAACAAAATGATTGAGGAACAGTTTAGGAGATATGAAGAGCGAATTAAAGAAATAGAAATTAACACAAATGAATCTATAAAATTGAAATTTGGTATTGTTATGACCCTAATGCAAACAATAAATGCAATATCAGATACTATTCAGTTAATGGGCATAAGTATTAAAGATATAAAGAAGGAAATGGATTCTGAGATTTCCGAATTAAAACATAAAGTTGATTTGTTGACCAACCAATTTAATGACCTACAAACATTGAAATGTAATAATGAGCATGAGGTAAAAGTCCAAGGCATATCTGCAGACAAACAGTCTTTAGGTCTTAGAAGACCCACGCCTAGAGTGATACTTAGGAAATCAAGTCGGGTTGAGAAGAGACCTATACGTTGCTTTTGGTGCGATCAATTTGGGCATATATTCTGGGATTGTCTAGCGTATGAGAATGCATGCAGACATAAACTTGTGAGCATGAAGGAAAAATTTGTAGATATGAAGAGGAGATACCTTTGCATCTGAATGTAGCAAAAGGTGGGATGAAAGAATATTTCGAGAAGACCAAATCTAGATCAAAATCATTTCAGAAGATATGGAAACCAAAAACTCATGAAGATAATAGACTTGATGAGCAAAAGAGTATGCTATCTATTGAGGGTCAAGAGAAATCTAGTGAAGAAACCAAAAGTAGACAAAGGTCGAGAAGCAAAAAATTGAACAGATATTAAAAGAGCAAATAGAAATATATCATAAAGGAGAGTCTGATAGAGAAATCCAAGAGAGATCAAAGAAAGACCAGGATATATATGTGTCATTTGATCCAAAACTTTTGAATAATGAGAATCTATTTGATCAGGAGAAAGTTGAGAAATTACAATCCCAATTAAACCATGATAAACAGATTGAACTAGAGAAGAGTAAAGAAGAAATTCAAGAAGATAGAAAATCTGATAAACAAGTTAGTAAAGCCGAAAAAGAGTTGCTTGATGATATTATTACTCAAATTGAGGGTAAGGTAAAGGTGACTTCAAAGTCTTCTAAGACTTTGAAAAAGAACAAGAGAACTAAAAATTTGACTAGGCGGGTGGAACCACCTTGGTCGGGTGATCAAGGCCACGAGCCGTAGCTAGTTTCGTCGTAGGCTTGACCTATTTGTTGTCATGTGCCTGCATGGATGGATAGGCGGGTGGATCTACTCTGATCGGGTGGTCAGAGCCAAGAGCTGACGTCGATTTCGTGTAGGGCTGATGTTGTGTATGTCGTGCACTATGTTGGGTCGATAGACAGGTGGGGTAAACTTGGCCGGGCGGACAAGTCCATGAGTCGCACCCGATTTTGACATAGGCCGATGTGTGAAATGAAAGATAAAAAGAATAAATGCTGAGCTGAGATGAAGTGAAAAAGAAAAGAAAAAGAAAAATGAAAAAGAGAAAAGAAAAGAAAGAGATCTAATGGAGAGTTGGATAAATAGGAGATAAATAGTGGGAATCGAGGTATATTCTATAAACTGAGTCAGTAGAAACATATGTATATGCTAGTACTTAGAATCAGTTGCTGGATCTGAACCAGTTGACTAGAAAGCCAATGGTTTATTCATGTGATTACTTGTCAGATTGCGGACGTAGAAACATAGTATGATATTTGTGAAGCTTGAATCTACCTAATTTTCTAAAATTTGTACTAATCTTTATAAAGTTGCATGGAGTGCATGAGATCACGCTTTGATTTTGAAAAGAAAAACATAAAAAGAAAAAATAGTTTTCAAAAGAACCCTGCTACGCTTCTGTTGAATCTTGCAGGTTGGCCCATCCGGACGATGTGCATGTTTAGCGGGGGCGAATGTCGGGATGAAATTCCGCAAGCAGTTACTGCGTGATTGGAGGCTATTGCAATTTATGAAGTGAAGAAAATCATTTGATGAAGATTTGAAGTAAAGATTGAAGACTAAAGACGTAAAGTGAAGAAAGGATCCGTCCGCGAAGACTGAAGCGGAAGATCCTGGGCACCTTTTCGCACTATAGCGAGAGGCCTAGTTTATATCCGGCCGATCCGCACTGTAGCGATGGCATACATTTGTATTTACCTGTTCCGCATTGTAGCGGATTTTTGTATCACAGACCCGCACTATAGCAGGCATCACTGTATCATTCACTTTTATTGGTTGACCGCCGTTACTTTTTGATCGCATCATTGAGCTTCGTCTTCATCCCGTGTATTACTGCTATATCCGATTGTCTCTTTCCCGATGCCTACGGTCCCACGTGTACGCACGCACATCTCACCACTTTCAAGGGGCAGGGGCCCTACGAGGATCGCACACACTCCAGAGAGTTTACGCGAGGCGCCGAGCGCGCAGACGCCGCTCGCAGGATAGCGGGAACGGCGCACATCAGAGGGGCCTGATCCAACCCCAGCGCCGGCTCTTCCCATTTGCTCGACCTCCTTCTTCTCGACACCGCTCACCAAGGTGTAGCAGGAGGACACTTTGGACCAGATAGGGTGATCAATGCAACACTATTTGCAGGACTTTGGTGGCCCACACTTCATATGGATGCACATACCTATGTGAAGAGGTGTGATATTTGTCAGTGAACTCAGCATCCTATACGTAAAGATGAGATGCCATTGAAACCTATGATAGGTGGACGTGCATTCTCTAAGTGGGGAATAGACTTTGTCGGTCCTGTTAATCCCCCAGCCAAGGGTTCACATGCTGAATACATCATTGTGCCCACAGACTATCTAACCAAGTGGGTAGAAGTAAAAGCCACAACGAAGAACGATGCTCAAACGATAGCAAAGTTCTTATTTGAGCATGTGTTCACTAGATACAGATTTCCAATAGAGTTAGTGAGTGATAGAGGCACCCACTTCTTGAATGAAGTCATAGAAAACCTTCTCCAAGAATTCTTGGTGATACATAAGAAGTTTGCCCCCTATCATCCACAAGCTAATGGACATGCTGAGAGCACAAATAAGATTCTATGCAATGTATTGACAAAATTTGTTAATAATAAACGCTCTGATTGGGACAAGCAACACCATGCTATTTGGGCATATAGAGTTCCCTATAAAACGGTACTCCAAGCCACACCCTTTCAGATGGTGTTCAGACAAAATGAAGTGCTACCATTGGACTTTTTGATACCTTCATTGAAAGTAGCACAAGAGCATTGATTGGACAGGCCATGAGCTCTCCTCTAGAATCTTTGTTTAGGTGAAACACGATTGAGAGCTGCAACAAGAATTTATGCAGCCAACAAGAGGCAAAAGGCATATTTCGACGCACATGTGAAGGATAAGGGCTTGAAAGCAAGAGACCTAGTCCTAGTCTACACCTTGAACCAACATGCACAGAAATTAGAAAAGAGAGGCTATGGACCAATGATTGTCAATAGGATCTCCACAAGTGGAGCAGTACAACTAGCCACTCTAGAAGGTGACATCCTACCAAGTTACATAAGCAGATGTAGAGTCAAGTTATATCAAGAACCCCTAACGGAAGAGATGCTAAATCGACTCAATACTGCAAAGAAATGTAAGGAATAGGACAAGGGAATTCGAGAAGAAGCACAGGCAGAGGCTTTAGAATGCATCTGGCGAATGAAATTGAGAAGAAAAGGTAGAGATCAGTCCATGCCTAACGCTCATGAAGCTCTAGATTATTACATGGCCACGTGCGAGGCTTCAAGTGAACAGTCCCATAGGATAGTTGATCGAGGATCTTTTGTGACCCTAGAAGTAGGACAAGGAGAGAGTGCAAGGACCGTGAGAGCTTTAATCGACTCAGGTGCGGCCACTAGTGCAGTGCGACTTTATTACTGCCAAGAATTGCAACTGGAGGTAAAACCCATAGAGGCATATATGATAGGGTTAGGAGTTGTTGAAACGCCTTGCAGGGGAGAGGTGGAACTTCCCCTCTACATTCAAGAGGTCCTAATGGCAGTAAAAGTGCTACTATGTGAAGACGAGGATCTTACCGAACCTCTTGTCTTGGGCCAAGACTGGATCTATGATCACGTAGTCAACCTCAACCTAAGAAGTGGACTTCTTCAGGCTTGGGTAGGCCAAAACCGCCTCACGATTGAACTAGAAAATCAAGCACTCAGGCCATTAGAAAAGGCACCAACTCCTGGTTCCTCCAAGAAACCACATGAAGATAAGGATGCTATTCTTGTCCAAAGTTCTATGGTGCAGAGGATTGTCACTCTTGACGAAGGTACAAAAGTCAATGAGGAGTTCCCTTCTTTTCCAAAGAAGATTCGAGAAAGGCAAGCCGAGCAACACACGACACCGAGGAGGCCGATGATCAAGAAGCGTGACACCAATCTGTGCAATATGAAGTACCTCGTGGCATGAAGCAGATCTAGATACACAAGGGTGGAACACCCATGGCTCTAGAGACAGGTTCTCAAAGAAACACTAAACTAGCTACACCATCGAGGACTACAACGAAGGAGTCCCCTAAGCAACACTCTAGACATACCATTTCTATGTGGGTCTCGAAGCGATCAATGAAGGCTATCCCCAACGCTAGATAGATATGAGTGCCCAAGACCTGCTTACGAGGTCAAATAGCTTCACCTCCACTCACAAGAACGAATCAACACTCACTAGCTCTCTTGGCAAAAATCTCAAGGCAAACACCTACCCTACACACAATTACGTCTCCGGTCACACCTAGGAATATCGGGAAATGGGTACCCAAAAGGTCCCAAATCCAACACAGTCCAGTCCATAAACCTTTACATGCCATCACCACTAAAAGCTACGAATCCACAATCAAACTTTGGAAACCTAAACCCAGTATCAATGACTTGTTCAAGATCTTCATACCATCCTCATGTCTTCCCGGATTGACATTAAAGGAGGTGCAACTCATCACTCAGCTACACCCATGTATATCTACAAAATTCATCAATGAAAGTCACAAAGTATAGTTCACTCCCAAAATGAGGGTATTTACATAGGATCCCAAACATCACTTTGAACAAGCTACAATTAATGTGCAGCTCTAATCGAGTCATCTTTGTGAAAGTAAGAGCACTTCATTCTTCCCAAAACACAACCCTCACAAACATGCTTAGTGTTGATATATTTCGGTAGTGATGTGTGTGAACAGACTTAGGACCACCAAGGCACTTTTTCCCTCTTTAGGAGGTTTTTTCCCTAGCTAGTATATATTCATGTAACCCTAATGGGTCACTTATATTTGTACATTCGCTTGATAATTTATTTAGAATTGTGTTGTGTTGTGTTCTGAGTTTCTTCTTCTTCCTTGTGTTGTTCATGTGCTTCCATAGACCTTAAACTCCAACAATTGGTATCAAATGAGGTTTTCACTTCATCTAAGGCATCATCAACATCCCTATGGTCATAGTTTTTACATTTACTTGGTAATTTATTTAGTGGTGTGTTGTGTTCCAAGTTTCTTCTTCTTCTTCCTTATGTTGTTCATGTGCTTTTGGAGACCTCAAACTCTGATAATTGGTATGAGAGGAGGTTGCTAACTCATCTAAGGCATCATCAACTCCCCTACGGTTAGTCTCAAAATCGCACAAAAACTGGCAAGCATACTCAAGGTGATTAGGAGTTCAGAACAGCTTCACTTGTGGCATTGAAATTTTGATTTGAGTTCATTTTAACCTCCAAAGCATGATTACAGTGCTTATGCAAGCAATTTTGTCCTTTTGTTCCAAACATATATATATAGTTTTTGGTTCACAAGTACAAGCACCTCAAAGTTTTCAATAGGTTTAGCAGAGCTTGACAAGGCGATTCTGTTCAAATTTTTGAGATATAGTCATTTTTCTGCATGAGGGTATTTAGTGAGTGACCATGGCTAAAAGTAATGATGTATTCTATATGTTGGATTGAGGACAATTTGGATGGTACTAATCACCCATTATGTGTATATATGATGTGTCATGTATTGGTAACACAAGTGTTGTGGAATATTGTGCAAGGTATTGAAAAATGCCATGGTACACCTACGAATACAATTATTGAAGGTGATGTAGATGGTGTTGAAGATGATGATCTTCCAATTCATGTTGGTGCTGCAATTCCTGTTGCACCTTCTACTGAGAAACTTTGTTGGGATGGCAGAGATGCTTAGCCACATGCATTGATAGCTTTATTTGTCAAGTGTGTCATTATCCCTCATATTCATTGTTGCAAGACAACAAAGGATGCTTGGGATACACTTAAAATCTTATACCAAGCAAGAAAAGAGGCCTGCATTCTTACCTCTGATAACAAATGGAGAGTGAACACATGAATGAACGAGATTCCATGGAAAATTTTTTCACAAAGATCAAAGATTTGAAGAATCGGTTCATTTCTACTAATGAAGTCTTGCTAGATAGTTCACTTGTGCAAATTGTTCTTAATGGTCTTCTAGATTCATATCAGATTCTTGCTTATACTCTTTGATTGATGATAAAAGGAAATCTAAATGCCTTAAAAATGAGGAGTTTGTCTATGTTTTGTTGCAAGATCAGGTCCATTGTGCGTGTTGGAGATCAAGCTTTCTTAGCTAGTTAGAAAGGCAAAGGTAAATGGAGCTCATGTACTAGTAAGATAAAATCTGTCAATGTTGTACAATCAAAGAAGAAAAACAAAGATGAGAAGAAAACATAACATAAAAGCAGAAATAGTTTTGTAAATATTGTAAAGGAAATAATCATTTCATAAAGAGTTGTCAAAAACTGGCTACAAAAGAGGCAAAGAAGAAAGAGGTTGGAATGGTTGTTGCAAAGGCCTCTACACCTAAAATAGAGTCTGATAATCTTGTGTAGAATGAAGAATGGACATTTACTATTGTATGAAGCTATGACCCATCTTCTCATGAGGAGTGTATGCCTAGACTAGACTCAAATGTTTGGTACTTTGATAGTGGGGCAACCAAACATATTACCTTGCAACACAAATTCTTCAGTTCACTTTACATTACCCCTACAAGGAATACTATCACATGTGCTAACAACTCCTCTTATCTTGTAATGGGAGTTGGTAAGATCATTCTGACTACTACTTATGGTAGTTCTTTGATAGTGTAAGATGCTTTGTATGTACCACGGATCAAGAAAAATTTGTTGTCAATTTCAGCATTAGCCAAGATTGGCTTGGTTGTCAAATTTATTGATGAGAGACATAGACTTCATGATCTCTCAAATGGCGATGTTATTATTTCTTTTGGCATTTTATGTCATGGGCTATATAAGCTCATAGACTATGTAAAATCTGTGAATGATTCATCATGTGCAGTTCAAGGTTCTTAGCCTAACTCACATGCAAAGCTTTGGCATGCACACTTTGTTCCTATAAATTATTCTAGTTTGCTACACCTATAGAAATCTGAAATGGTGTCCTCTCTACCTAAACTTGAGGCACCTTGTAAACATGTGTGTGAAGGCTATACTTTGGGAAAAGTGTAGCATCTTCTTCCCTAAAGATGGTTCATTTTGAGCTTCTCATAAATTGTATCTTCTTCATAGTGATGTATATGGTTCGATGTAAACATATAATTATGGGAACTGCCTTTACTATGTGACTTTTATTGATGACTTTTCCTGACATGGATGGGTGTACCCATTGAAAGAAAAGTTTGAAGTGTTTATGTGCTTCAAAGAGTTTCTAATTATGGCTGAAAATATGTCAGTATGTAAATTGGGCACCCTCTATTTTGATCGAGGGGGAAAATACATGTCTTCTAATTGTAATGCATTTTTGGTTGAGCATGGGATAAAACATTAGTGTACAATGATAGATACACCTCAAGAGAATGGAGTTGCAAAAAGAGAGAATAGGTTTCTCATGGAGATGGTGAGGTGTGTGGTCAAAAATCTGGTTACCACATAGCCTCTAGCTTGAGGTTTTCATGTGTGCAACATATGTACTTAGCAAGTGTCCCACCAAAGCACATCAATCTATCACTCCATATGAGGATTGGCATGTTCACAAGCCATCTGTTGCTCATATGTATGTCTTTAGTTGTCTGGCATACGCATTAGTACATGAACAACAACACAGGAAATTGGATGATAAAGCACTGAAATGTATTTTTATTGGGTATAGTTTTGAAAGAAAAGGCTGCCGTCTATATCGTCCATAGATGAAATGCATTTTGGTTATTTTTGATGTGATTTTTGTGAAAGATATAATTCATCCATTCCATTCATGTACTAAGGAGACCTCAGTTAGCTCCAAAGATGTGTATGACACTTTTAGGTGATGTCCACAGAGATGTACATCACATGTTCTCAACCAATATATGTGAGAACTAAGCAAGTATTGTTGTGATAAAGAGCTCATAAACCAATCCATGATCAACCTTATGTAAGGTCCAATACACTCCTACAAAGATAGTTGACAAGTGCCAATGAACTACCGATGAGTGGTGTTGCTCCCACAACAACTTAGACTTGTTCAAGAAAACCATTAAGGACATTGATATGGCTGAAAAATAGCCCCAAGCCTCAAGAGTCCTTGTAGAAAGACCCAAAGGCACCCTAATTGATTTTCTTAAACTTGTGCAAAGAAAACTATGCACCAAAGAACTTCAAGACGACTCTATGAATCACCCAAAAAAACTTCTTTTAATGAGCTCTAAGAGGCAAAGAAAAACGAAGAACCAAATGACGCTTAAGATAAGTCCAAGTTCAATCTTTCTCCCTCTTCAATCATTAGGTGGGTGTCGTTAGTAGTAAAAAATTGTCCGTTAAGCAAGAACTCAGGAATACGGGATGGGTAATCTCTTGAGAAGCATCAATAAAATTTGTCTTCCTTAATCATTGAGATCCTTCTTCATGTGCAACTAATGGTGCGAAAACTGACTTTGATGGTTTGAATGAGAAGGTATGAAGATGTCTATACCTTTATGATCTCCTTAGTGAGAAGCCTTACAATTAAGTAGGCTACAATTTTTGGTCGCACTATGTAAACTATTGACACCATGTGCGTCCAAAATCCTTGTAGTGTAGCAAAGCCTTAAAGTTGCACGTGTTGCAGATTTCAACCGCACTAGGTAGTGTTTCGACACTACATGTGTCCCAACTCCCCATAGTGCAACTCATTCTTTTGGACAACACCATAATCTCTCTGTACCTATCTATGTGGGCTTGGAGAAAAACACAAAAGCCAACGAACCCGTGAGCATGATTTCCCTATATGCAAGTTTCATAAACAAGTGATCTCAATATAGTTCATGAATGAAAAGATCAATGTATGTTTTTTTAGAACATACATATACAAGAGTGTTCAACGGTCATTTGGCCTTTCACATATGCACTAACAATAACAATAAGTAACATTTTTCTACTACAAGCCAATGTGTTTGATATGAATAATGAAGAAAAATAAATAATGACAAAGATTATCTGAGCATGAGTATATGAATTATAGAATGTTGATAGACATATAATCATGCTTTAGTATATAAACATGTTCCTAAGAATCATAACAGCCAATGTGTTTGATATGAATAATGAAGAAAAATAAATAATGACAAAGATTATCTGAGCATGAGTATATGAATTATAGAATGTTGATAGACATATAATCATGCTTTAGTATATAAACATGTTCCTAAGAATCATAACAAGAACAAAGTTCCCAAAGCTATATGTTCTTTAGCACAAAGTGATTCAAAGGAGGTGAATGAAAATGAGGGTATTTTAGGTTTATCTCATATGGAGGTACAACAATCTTGATCAATTTAACAATGTGTTCATATGGGAAAATCTTATGTGAAAAATGTTTTGGATGCACTGACTCAACAATTTAAGGATCTACCTATGATTAGTGCATTCAAGATATTGAATCCATCTTAATATCTAATGAAAGTGATTGATCATGAGCGGAAAAGCTCAAGAAAGATAAGATAAAGTAATAGAAAAAATCAATTTTGATAGCTCTATAATTAATATACACGAATTTATAAATGAGAGAAGGGAATTTATTGCCGTGCAATATTGAGAAGCAAAAAACAAGGGGATGAATGTTGATGCATTTTGGTAGTGACATATGTGAACACACTTAAGATTATGAGGGCACTTTGTTTCCTACTTAGGAGGTCCCCCCTAGCTTATATATATACCTATGACCCTAATGGGTTAGTTATCTTGTCTTGTACATTTAGTTAGTAATACACTCAGAGTGCTATGCTCCATGCTTATTTTTCTTCCTCATATTGTTTACATGCTTACATAGTCCATGAACCGTGGTCATTCGACATGTGGGTGCAAAGGTCTCATCAAAAAAATGTCTTTCTCTTGAGCATAACCTTTTGCACCAAACCTAGATTTATATATGTAAATTATTCCATTAGGTTTATGCTTCATCTTGTATACCCATTTAGTGCCGATGGCCTTTTTTCCTGAAGGCAAATCACATAAAGACCAAGTACCATTCTTCATAATAGCATCATATTTTGATTGCATAGCAAAACCATCCAAGTTTTTGAATTTTGTAGTTCATCAGAAGAAATGGGCTCATTCTCATTAGAAAGAGTAGAGCCATCACAAAGACTAGAGGCAGCCATTGCAATGCAATTTGATGCAAATGAAGCACTATGAGATCCTAAACAAGTATGATATGGTAGAGATGCATCTAATTTGCTATCTTGCTAAGTGTGCACCAAGCATTTAATTATAGTTTTTTCCTCCTTTATATCTGCCCTCTCATCAACAAGTGTATTAAGTAAATTTGCTTTAGAAATGGAAAGTGCTCCATCATCATGTGGAACCTGTAACGATTGAGAAATTGCCTCATTTGGATATTGTAATTAGGCTTGGACAAAAGGGTGGAGCATGGACATCTGAACATAAGAAGATTTAATGGTTGAACTGAAGAGTCAATTTTCATTCTATGCACATTCCTATTTTTCTTGTTGTATTGACAATGCAGTGACATCTCATAGCTGTTACAAAATTTTTGCCATATGTGCTCTAAGGTCTTACAATCTAGAATTACGAAATAGAAATTTTCAATTGGCTGCAAGTGAATTGTAGACATGGACATTTTATCAAGCTCTTCGTAGTCATCATCCTCATCAACCATATCAATAGGTTTCTTTATAGGGCAACCAATAAACTTCAATTGTCTTCTCTAAATCAAGAAATCATAAATATTTTTCTTTCCTAAAGCGGATTTGGTGCCATCAAACTTTTGAATCTCAAAGTTGTCTTTCTTTTGCAAGTTTTAGTTCTTTTTTGAGTCACTTGCATTAGACCTTGATCCATCAAATGTGCCTGAAACTTTGATGCTATGGTTAGAAATAGTTGACTAATATATGTAGAAAAGTCCAAGCACCTTTACAATTTGAAATATGAATGTGCCAAATTTTGGGAAATTTTTGACACAAATTTTCCATAAAAATGAGTACATGAAGAATAATGACCAATGAGTGAGTGTCAAAAAAGGAATATATGCAAGATTATAAGCAAGGAGAAACTAAGGGAGTAAAATCAGCCTATGTATGGTTGAAAATATATGTAGAAATTCTGAAAGAGTCTCCTCTATAAACCAAATAAATGATGAACAATCCAAAACTATGAGACTATAAATAATGTCATATAAGATTGCATAAACTACATAGTATCCAGTTGAGCTCATGCATATAATCCAAGTAACCAAAGATAACATCTAGGCTTATTGAGCACCTATAAGTCCACTAGCATATATCTCCTAAGGCAAGGCTAGGGTATCTATTCCACCTACATCATTGATGAGAGCATGATATCTAGGAGTCTCCGAGCTAAGAAATCCCCACCACCACCCTCTTTTACACACATAAATGCTTATGCAAAATGTAACTACCATGTGATACAATATGATCATACATACTACCTCTTTTTACAAGTGGATAGTCAAGTGTTGGTCCAAATTTTCATGCAAGAACATTTATCCCACATGCAACGTATTTTTCTCTCTACTCCATATAAGGATGACCTCTCTTCAATTCACTCATGTTCATTCACTCGAACTGATTGCCAAGAGTGTGCATTCTCTCCTCATGGATTCGACATGCTCATAGAGCATCATATATAAGTTCTTTCCATTAAATCTAGCTCATCACGTATTCATATCTTCTGTTTCTTCCTCCATAGGTTGTTGAATGTCTGTCTGATAATAGAGTGGGATTAGTCTCTCTTCCATTTTAGCATGGTATCAAAGCATAGGTATTTTTTTGCAATCAAGAAATTTTGGGGACTTATATAGCCATTTTCCCTTCTAGTTTTGGATTATCTACATCTCTTGGCTATTCTCTTATAGTTGGAGTTAAGACTTTGTTAGGATTTCCTTCCTCTAGAGTTATTTTCTAGCTTCCTTGCATTAATCTTTTCAATGTCTCTTAATATTCCTTTGTGTTGTTTACAATGTCCTTTCTACCTAATGCTCTGAAGATTCTCTTTCTTGAATGGCAGAAAACAAGTCCATGTACTTTTCATCAATGTTTCCTATGCCAATATCCCCTCTAAATCATGCAAGTCAGAGTTTTCAAGTAGAAGGTGTTGGAGAAAGTGGTGAATTGGCTAAAGGGGAATATTGTCTATGCATTTTTCTTCTCTAGAAAGGTGTTCTTGCATCCACAAACGATGAAATCCATATGTATGTGGGATCATTTGTTTGCAGATTTGAAAGATAGGGTACTCATAACAGAAAATCAACTCTACTCCTCTAAAGCTCCAAAGATCTTGGATGGATCTCTTGTAAGTGATTAGACACCACCTTCTTAAAGAAGGCATGACCATATTAATGATAATCTCTCACATAAGTTATGTAATACACTTATCCATGATGGATAAAGCTCTCGATATGCTCTCTTAAGCTTATCAAGAAAAGAAGATCAAAAGGAGAAGGTCAAAACTCCATCAACAAAGAAGGTCACTAGATCATTAGATGGTGCTCTTTACTTATGTCACTTTCATAGATGATGCTATTAGAAAAGTCTGTGTGTACCCTATCTTTTCTATGGATGAGGGATTCCCTAATTTCAAAAAATGGCTTACTTCAATAGAATCTAAAAAGAGAACTAAGCTTAAGGCTTTACATTTAGATAATAGAGGTGAGTAATACCTTGCACAAATTTAGCCATTTTTTTCAATTTATAGGAATTTGCACAAAGTTTATCGCTATGTATACCCTAATAGATAATAGTGTAGCAAAAAGGACGAATATAATTATTCAAGATAGAGTGGTTTCTATGTTCCACAATGCAAATCTTTTAGAAGGCTTTTGTGAAGAAGTAATCTCAATTGTAGTTCATGTGATTGGATTTTTGCCTAGTACTACTAAACATTTGAAAGTGACAGAAGATTTATGGGCATGACAACTATCACATTATGATCACCCTTAAGTATTTGATTATGAAGTTGTGAGGAAGCAAGAATTTATGACCACCACCTTCTCAATGAAATCCTAACCAAGGACCCCATGATCCAAATGATATGGAGCATGTATTCATCTCTATGTTGGGATTTGCCTCTTACTCAACTTGAAAAGAGGAGAATATAATTTTAATGGAACTTACTCCTTCCGAAGTGGCACTTTCTTTTCTTCTGCCTTTCCAATTTTCAAGACATTCTTTCTATGTCCGTCAGTTAATTTCTTTTTTAAATGAGAGATAGAAATTAGATGTACCTAAGAATTTGATTGTAGATCCAACTCATAAGCTAATGATCTAAGCTTTCTTAAAACATTGAAAGGACCACAAAATAATGAAGAAGGTTTAGGATATGTACCAGTCTTGAGAGTTTTAGACTTTTACAAGACTCCAAGATATAAGAGGTCTCCAATTTCGAAAGAAAATTACCTTGTTTGTGGATCAACATAAGTTTTAGCTCTTTCTTGGGCTTTCTTCAAGTTTTTCATGGATAACTTAAGTTTGAAATGCATTTCATTTAAGAAATGTTGAGCCACCTAAACTTGTTCATGTTGAATGCCTACTAAATAAGGTTTACCAGATTCAAACTCATATGTAATTATAACTAGTAATTAAATTTTTTAGACTATTATAAAAATTGTCAGCAGGATTTAGATAATCTTCCCAATCCAATTGTTTATGGGGGACATAGGAACATAATACATCCTCCATAACTTGATTAACTCTTTTTGTTTGACCATCCAAGTGAAGATGTTCTAAATTACTCATGGAGAGTTGAATTCCTAACTAGCTAAAGATAGCTCTCCAAAAGTGACTTCTAAACTTCTCATCTCTATTGGAAACTATATCCTTAGGGAGACCATGGAGTTGATAAATGCGTTCAACACCAACTTAACAAATTCTTGCATCTTTACTATTGCATAGGTTGGAGTGAATTTCAAAATTTTAATCAAGAATTATAACCTAGATTGATTCATTTCCTTTTTGGGTTTTGGGTAGGCCAATCATAAAATCCATTTAAATAATCTCCCATTTCCTAGATAGAATTCATAATGGATGGACTCACTGTCCACTCATCCTAAGACTTTTTGTTTTATTAACTTGGCACGAAGGACATTTCAAAACAACACTTTGAACATCTTTATGGACACTTGGACAATCAAAATGGCTCTTAACTAATATATTTTCTTTATGTCACGATGTCCAAAACTTGGAGAATAATTGCACTCAAACAAAATTTTTTGACAAACTTGTGGAGTACTTGGAATACAAATCTTATCTTTGTATAACAAGTAATCATTTCTAATGAAATGATGTTTCAATGAGGTATGTTCCCTTGTCCAACACTTTTGGTTTCAGTTTGAACCACTTCCCAAGCTTTTTAATAACTTGAATCTAACTTAAATATCCTTTAAGGATTTTGATCAAGTCATTATTCACTTGAACAAAATTTAGGGTATTTAACATTTGGATGTGTCATAACGCATGGGTCACTACATATAAGTTTCATTTTCTATACTTCAGACTGTAATTGAATTTATTAAGGAGATCAACCCATCTAGCTTTTCTACCTCTTAAATTGATTTGATTAGCAAATTGGTCAACCTGGTCAAACATGATAGTTACTTTGGATCCATACCAATAATGGTGCCACTTGTTAAGAGCATGAGTAATTGCAAACATTTCATTTTCATAGGTAGAGTTATTTTATTGAGATATATCTATTTTTTTACTTCCAAACAAGATTGGTTGACCATTTTGGATTAATAGAGCTCCTACTACAAAAGCACTTGCATCCACTTCTAGAATGAATGATTGATTCAGATCCACAATCCATAGAACTCGAGCCATGGAAAAATCTTTTTTGAGCTATTCAATAGTTTGAATTTGTTTGTTGTCTCAACTTAGAAGTTTGGAATTACCCTTTAACAAATTAGTTAAAGGAACTATAATCTTGGTAGAGTCCCAAGCTTTGGACCTCCTTCATTGACTTGGGTCCATTCTTTAATAACTTGAATCTTATTAGGATATGTTTTAATATGATTTTTCAGTTATTATATGACCATAATACTTTATTTGTATGGTGAAGAATTGGCATTTCTGTTGCTTACCATATAATTTGTTCTCATGTAGCACATCAAATAGTTTTTGAGGATGGGTTAAGTGTTGGCCACCACTTTAACGATACGTTAGGATATCATATAAGAAGTCAGCTATAAAGTTTCCTATGTATGGATACAAGATTGTACTCATCAAAGTTCTGAATATTGTAAGGAAATCTGTTAATCCAAAAGGCATAACAAGAAACTCAAAATGCCCACACCTCACTTAAAAGGTGGTCTTTATGACATTATGCTTTGATTCTTATCTATTCATATCCTTAATGGAGATCTAACTTTGAAAAGATATATTTTCCTCTAATTTGATCAAACCATTCATCAATTTAAAGCATGAAACAAAAATTGATGGTCAAATTATTTAAATACCAATAGTCTATGCATACATGCATTGATCCCTATTTCTTTTTTACTACAAGGATTGATGCTTCCCATGGAGTAATTTTTAAGAGAAAGGGCTGGATAATTCATGAACTTGTGATCAAGCAAATATCTTGGCACACTAGATCAACAAAACTTGACCTCTTCTAAAGCTAGTATCAACTGGATGACCAAATCTTGGTCCAAGCAATTAGATAGTCACCCCTCTAGTTTGAGCTCATAAACAAGTGAATTAAATAGTTTGTATATCATGGAGAGATCCATAAAAAGTTTGAGATTAGTATATCTAGAAACACTAGAAGGAAAATACAAGAATCAATTTGAATACATTCGTACCAACCAATCAGGTTCTTGCGCCTATGAGGATGGTCTAAGAAGATCATGGTTCAACTCAGGAACCCCAAAAATCCTTTGGGCATCAATAACCCATTGGTCAAACTTGAGGAGGGATCATACATAGATAAGTAATGAACCATGTATGTGGTAACCAACTTTCTAGATAGAACAGATGACTTTGGGAGCGTCCTTCCTAATTTTGAAGTATGATAACTAGAAGAGGATCTTGATGGATGAACTAGTACTCCCAGAGGAAAGTCAGTATTGACATGGATCATCGCCACATTCAAAGTATCCCAATATAGTGTGGGCATATAAGTGTTTGTGAATAAGGCTATTGAGGAATCCTTTTGGAGATTTCAATCAACAAGGGCCTACACCAAGGATGAGTTCATGTACATGAATTCAAGGATTCAGAAACCCTAGGCAAGGTACTCTATTTTTATTGCAATTCAAAAAACAAAACTAGAGCATCGGAAGGCTCTCTCTCCCATTGAAGAAAACTTTCACTTTCCATGAGAAGAAGCTTGAATATCGTTCACTTGCTTACTAGGAGTTAGAATTGTAGTTGAAGGCATTAACCAATGGATGCAATGTTTCAATTAACCATAGCACAAACTTGTGAGCTTGCAAAACTTTTGGTACTTGATCAAGAATCTTAAGTAATATAGCTCAATATCTACTAACATACTCTTCACAATCAACTATGACTACTAAAGGAAAAACAAGGCATATAATGCCTGAGTGCATTCATCTAGTGGAACAAAGTGATTGAAAAATATCACTATAAAGTCCACCAATGTGGTTGGTTTGGTCTTATACTATTTGATCTTCCTCACCATCTATGAGCTACATGCGTAAGTCCTAAGTGGCAATGTTATATCTTCTAGTTCTCATATATAACATTCCACAAATTTCATTTATTAATTGGCTGATCTACTACATCTACAATCTTGAAACTCACTTGGCTATGATACTTGGTGGATTTAAGTCTTTGACCTGCCACTTAAATTCTCTACTAGAAAAATATCCAATATCTAAAATGGTGATTAAACTTTTTGTGGCTTAGTAGATGGAACTTCCATCTTTCTCAAAGTACCAATCAAAGATACGTCAGGCTTATGGATGACATCGATGATCATCTTTAAGATGTCCTCCTTGCTAGAAAGTTTTGTATTTATAGCTAAAATCTCCTTTGTGTAACACCACTCAAGTTCAGCCTTCATAATGGAAGATCCAAACTCCCCCATATTTATGAATGAAAATGCTCTATAAAAGAAGATCAAATGAATAAGTTTCCAAGAACTGGTGTAGGTCATCTACTTATACAGTTAGTAATTGATAACCATAAATTAAAACTAATAAAAAGTGCTAATGAAAATGAATATAAAGTCTAAGAACCTCTCTCCAATCTAAGATTGAGAAAACCTCTCTCAATCCCGATTCTATACATCAGTTATAGTTTGGTTATACAAATTATATCTAACTCCAAAAGTTACATTCAGTGATAGATGCCAAAAGGATAACTCTATCTATGCTAATAAAATAGTTAAAGCGTGTCTAATGTGACTATACATACTCCTACAAGTTAGTATCCATAGAGAACTCCAAATCCTCTTCAAAAAACCCAAAGTGAAATTTTCAACCACAATAACTAATATTTAGATTGCATTTATCACTTTCTTTAGAACCTCAAAACAAATCGGAGAATTAAACATGCTTTCAGGGATCAAAACATAATGAATTTTGGTGAGACTAATGAATCCCGTTGGAATAAAAGCAATTGGGATTTGGACTTGCAAGTTATAGAACAAGCAATAACGATGTGTATCTATGCATAGGAAAGCTTAGAAGTGCTATAGGGCTATCAAAATCACATCTGTAGACCCAAAAAATGAATTCCAAATTCCATTATTATTAGTTCACAAAATGTTTATATTTTGGCTATATGAAGCCAAATGCAATTTCATTCACATGTACGATATGAGATCAATCTCAATTTTTATCTTTGTTATACTTGCATATCTTAGGTTACAAAGAAATGGAAACATAGAATTAATCTCATCAGTAGACCTATGAAAAGAGTTCCTTTTAACTTTAATTTTTTTTTAATTAATTAAAATCTAAGTCCATTTTCATGCCCAAAGGAATCGTCTTAATTAGATGGTCCATTGAAGATAGGTGGCTTAATTGCCACATCTCTACACATTTCTCTCGCGAGTTCTTACTAGAGGCACTAGAAAGCTAATTAGTGCATTTGAACAGTAAGTTCTCATCCAAATGTAAAAAAAAAAAAATCGGAAATGTGAGCCACAAATATATTCTATATCAACTTTTCAATTTTCATATGGTTTGGGATTGAGAATCAAAAGCTTTGAATATTTTGCTCCAAACATTCAAGTCATATCGAGAGTTAGTAGCCTGCCAATGAAACATAGTAAAATCATTATTTTTCAAAGATTACAATTCTACTTAACATGAAATTGCAATGATTAACGCTTCAAATTAGACACAACAAATGCATCAATTGGTTATTCCAATAAAGAGAAATGGACCTCTCAAGTATCCCACGTAGTCATTCTAGAACTTTAAATTCTATCCCAAGGCTTCTAATCTAATTTGTGAACTTTTATCTACTAAGGAAGCTATTTCAAAGAAAAATACATTTTTATAGTGAGATATGTTCATTTCATTGTTAAGTATTAATGCAATCCGAGCATTAGTTGATAATACTATGTTTGTGTATATAAAGATAAGCATCTCTTCCATTTTATATATTTTTCTATCCCAAGGCTTCTAAGTATTAATTGTTAAGTATAGTGAGATATAGTCATTTCATTGTTAAGTATTAATGCAATCCGAGCATCACAATGCATTCTAATTAATTTTTTATTCAATACTATGTTTGTATATATAAAGGTAAGCATCTCTTCATTTTATATATTTTTCTTGAAATACTTGTTGAAAAGAATATCAATTTAGACTTTAGTGTATTCATTTCAAGCTCCCACTTCATCAACACACATGTAGATCCTAAAGAATGCATTCATTTTCATTCATGTATATTCCCTTTCCGTTTCAATACTTAGGATTAAGTAAATAATATAGATATGCAACTATGTTTGTATGAAAAATAAAATTCTGCATAGCTATTTTAGTGTAAACATGCATACATAAATGCATTCACACATGAGCATGTTATTATGTATGTTATGCATTCCCATACATAAATACATATATACGAATAGATGCATAAAGTAAACATATATTTTCATATAATTGGTAGTGATCTTCCACACGCGCGCGCGCGCACACACACACACACACACACACACACACATATATATATATATATATATATATATATATATATATATATATATATAATTCATAGATACTTTCCTATATGAATATATTCACTTATGGACATTAATTATATCCATATTCAAGTAAAGATCGATACATTATTATGTATCTAGTGCATGCCAATGATATGTTCAAAAAATAAAGCTTGCATCCACACACATATATGCATGTCATTCTTTTACTTGTTGACTCGAAGAGATGAATGTGCTTCTCCATCTTCTTATGCACGAAGACATATTGTTGAGAAACGTAAGAGCAAACTCTCGATCTTTCGCTCTTTCTCTCTCTCTTTCGCTCTTTCTCTCTCTCTTTCTCTTCTAATTTAATTTGTGAACTTTTATCTACTAAGGAAGCTATTTCAAAGAAAAATACATTTTTATAGTGAGATATGGTCATTTCATTGTTAAGTATTAATGCAATCCGAGCATCACAATGCATTCTAATTGATTTTTTATTCAATACTATGTCTGCATATATAGAGATACGAATCTCTTCCATTTTATATATTTTTGTTGAAATACTTGTTGAAAAGAATATCAATTTAGACTCTAGTGTGTTCATTTCAAGCTCCCACTTCATCAACACACATGTAGATCCTAAAGAATGCATTCATTTTCATTCATATATATGCCCTTTCCGTTTCAATACTTAGGATTAAATAAATAATATAGATATGCAACTATGTTTGTATGAAAAAAAAAATTCTGCATAGCTATTTTAGTGTAAACATGCATACATAAATGCATTCACACATGAGCATGTTATTATGTATGTTATGCATTCCCATACGTAAGTACATATATACGAATAGATGCATAAAGTGAACATACATTTTCATATACTTGGTAGTGATCTTCCGCACACACACACACATCTCCATCTCTCTCTCTCTCTCTCTCTCTCTATATATATATATAATATATATATATATATATATATATATATATATATATATATATATATATATATATATATATATATATATATATATATATATATATATATATATATATATATATATATATATATATATATATATGTGTGTGTGTGTGTGTGTATAATTCATAGATACTTGCCTATATGAATACATTCACTTATGGACATTAATCATATCCATATTCAAGTAAAGATCTATACATTATTATGTATCTAGTGCATGCAAATGATATGTTCCAAAAATAAAGCTTGCATCCACACAGATATATGCATGTCTTTCTTTTACTTGTTGACTCGAAGAGATGAATGTGCTTCTCCATCTTCTTATGCACAAAGACATATTGTTGAGAACCGTAAGAGCAAATTTTCGGTCTTTCGCTATCTCTCTCTCTCTCAACGTTTCATATGCATATGTGTGGATGCATAGTCTCTTTCCTCTTTCACAATAGAAAGGAGTAGAATCTTCATGGAATTTATATGCGTGCATAAGAATCTAGGTTTTATCCTTATCTCTCATTGTTGGAGAACATACGAATGGACAAGGGAAAAGTCTTGTTCAAAGAGATCAAGGAATAACCAAAAGAAAATTGTCTGAAAATCATTCAAATTTTAGGTTGAATGTAGAGAAGGGGGGTCAAATTCATGGGGAATTTGTGATGTGGTAGATCTCTATCTCTTAGATTTTGTGAGGTGAAAGAGCTCTATCTCTCATAAGACTTATGTGCAGATGAGTTTATATTCCATAGATAAATTGGTAGGCCTGATTGCCGCTTTAAAAAGTGTTGTGGTGCATCACCTTTTGTGTACCAAAGAGAGAGAGGGAGGGGGGGGGGGGGACCAAGCTCTCTCGTCCTCCTCAAAGAGCTGGGTTGGTAGCCTAATGGGCATATTATCTATCGTCGACTTGCTCTATCCTCTAGTATGAAATGAAACAACTATTAGCTGGAATGAAGAGATTCACACAAAATCTGCCAACAGGAAAACTCTCTTTTGCTCAAAATTTTCCTTGTGCATGAGTTCCAAACTGACTCCCCAAGCAAGCAAGATGATGGCCCTTTTCTATAGAATTCATATCGTGCATAGCCTTGCTTCTTTTCTTTCAAAAAAATCCTCAAGAAGGTGTTCAGTTTACCTTCAACAAGATTACTTTCCCAAGAAACTCCATGGCTTTCTTTCTCTCTCCCACAAACTTTGATACCAAATGTGAGTTCCCAATTAACCACATGCCACTATCCTCCCAACCTTTAATAGTCCTTGCTCTCATGCACATCTAAAATCCTCTATAAGGTTCAAACACGCCTTGTATGGCCACTCTGAGAAGATGGAATAACCTCCACCCTATAAATAGAATTCATGGGGCTTCCTTGAGCTCTGATCCTTGAACTGTCTAGGTTCTTTGACCAATGCTGATAGTCCAATGGTAGCCCATGTAGGCCTAAATTAAATATGGTGGCCAAGGGTTTTTCACAAATATGTGACATTAAATTTAAGAAAACATTCAACCATCTCACAATTATGGCTCAAATAAGATTTGAGTACCAGAGGTATCTTCATCATGTATGCAAGCTACAAAAGGGTCCTTATGATCAAGAGAACCCAAAGAGCTCAAAATCAAAGAGTTGTGGAATAATTAACCAAATGTGGAAACAGATAGAGTGATGTTGTCTTGCCATTGTACATGAAGAAGGAATTTGATCTTTTTGTTTATATTTAAATTTATGTTGGTGTTCTTATTCTTATAGGGAATTATGAATCAAGCATCAGAGAAACCAAGAATAAGTTTGGCAAAGAATTATACTTCTTGGGCATATACATCATGCAAAGGAAATACATTCTTGATATACTAACAAAGTATGACACCTATAATTGTAATCCAATCATAAATCCATTGAAAGTGAATGAAACACTTCATGTACATGATGGAGAATATATTTAAGAGTATCACTTTGTATAGGTCCATTGTAGAACCTTTGAGCTATGGAACTCCAATGGGACCATATATCTTGCACGTGGTTGGAGTTTTCTTACAATTTATGAAAACTCCCAAAGCACAACACTTGATGGCAACTAATAAGGTTATTGGACTCCTCAAGTTCACTTTAAATGAAGGATTTTTTTATGCTAATGATGAAGATTTGTAGGTTAAAGCTTATTATGATGCAAATTGGGATAGCTGGAAGGAAGAAAGAAGGAGTACGAATGATTACATAGTCATAATTGGATGCAAGATCATCTCATGGAGATCGAAGAAACAACAAAAAGTCACCCTATCTTCAAGTGAAGCTAAATATAGAGCTTTGCTCCTTGTTTTTGTTTGAGCTTATGTGGCAGAGGAATTTCTTCAAAGATTTGAACTTGCACATGAAACAAATTTCTATCATGTGTGACAATATGAGTAGTATACAACTTTGAAACCTTGAATCCTACTTTTCATGCTAGGTCAAAGCACATTGAAGGAAACTACAAATTCATAAGAGATGAAGCGATTGCAAAGAGGTCAATGTGGAGCATGTGAGTACCAATGAACAATTTGCAAATATGTTTACAAAAGGTTTGGAGTATAATAGATTTAGATTCATGTCTTGAGGGAGAGTGTTGAGAATAAAGACTTAACCTTATTCCAAGTGCCACAATGTGTGGATGACAAGTGTAATTATGATTTAAATTCTTTAAAGAATGAAGTTAGCAATCTAACAATTTTAAACACTTTTCTAACTCATGTCTCACTAAAAAGTAAGTGGGTGAATGGTAGATTCATGCTCAACTGTAGGAGACTCTTTGAGTATCTATATATGTATGAATCTAGTTGTCAATTTACATTCATGATCCCAAATTTTCTTCTAAAAGGTATTTTGGAGTATTCATAAGCTACTTCAAGTAGCCTCCTAGCTTCCACTTCAAATATAGGCAGTCCTTGTTCATTATGTGCATGCAATGAATTATTTTTAGAATTTTGAGCTTTTCCTATTGTAACTTCTTCTTCCAAGATCGATATGAGGTGATTCCACTTTTTTTTTGGGTTTTTCATATAGTTTATTACATTTTGTCTCACTCTCAGGATCATTCTCTAAGTGAATCCAAAGTGACGTTGCAAATAGTGAAAGTATACATCTATGCATAGGTAGAGATTACAAGGATAGATACTTTGTCTTGTTGAGGGTGTTTGTTTGTGTAGGAGCACCGAAATTAATTGATTCAAAATGCATTGGCTATATCCAAGAGATTACTATTAATTATAAAGTTTCATGTTCAAATTATGTCTAAACTTTGAGATATAAGCAATTCAATAGATATAAACTTTGAGACACACATCTTCCTTACTTGCCCCAACTCCTACAGAATCTGGCAGATGGTTGGACTGAAAATCAGAGTTCAGAAACAGCTCAGCTGGAAACAAGTCCTCTTGGGTGAAGCGATTGGATGCTCTGCGGCTCTCTGGAACGCGATCAGAGGGGAAGTCCTGTGGAAAATTTGGCGGGAGCGATGTGCTCTCAACTTCGGCGACCCCCCCAGGGAGTGGTCGATTGAAAAATCTCTACTCCTCCTTGGCAAAAGGATTGTCAACAGTAAGAAATCCCCCCCCTTCAGGCACCATCAAGTCCTCCTTTTGATCAACAACAAGCTCAAACCCAAGTGGGTCCCGCATGAGGGCGACGAGAGGATGATCAACCTTCTTTGTAATGCAACCTAGGAATCAACCAAGCTTCCCCTGCTTTGTGGGATTTGGGGGGTCCCGTGGGCACTAGTCCCCTTCTATTGTACCCTTGTTTCTTAATTTAATTCAAGTCCGGGAGAGTAGGCTATTGCCGAACTTCCTTTATATAAAAAAAAAAAAATAAAAAAAAAAAATAGAGTAAGTCTACATTACTATGAAAAGTAGCCTCTAAGAGCCTCGAACCTTCCAAAGCTTGAGGGGGTATTGACTCATCCCCCAACAATAAGGAACATCTTGATCACCACATATTTTACCACTATATTCAACTACATGCCTTCTCATTATTGCAGATTACCTTCAAACGTGTTGAACACCTACTCCTAGAATTTATTCATCTAAAATTTAAAGCCCATGAGGATCCCTAATGAGTCTCATTGGACCCCTAGCCCCTAATGAATTATAGAGGAAGATTTTCGAATCATTAAAAGTAGCTTGCCATCGTTGATCTTGGAACTAGAGGTGACATAAAATATTTCCAACTAGTCACAAAAATCTTTTGCACTCTCAATCTTGTTGTCCAAGTACAATTTGTGTCATTCGTGAAGATTTTGAGCACTATTTTTGCCATCCCTCAAGGAAGAGACACCTTTTATATTCCCCACATGGACATGATTATTAATCATGCAATTGAGACCATTGATAATGATGACAAACAACAAAGGGACTAACAACTAACCTTCCTTGATAGATCTTTTAAACATACACAAACATGAGAGATATTATCAATGTTTACGTGAGCCATATCGTTTTCCCATATTTTCCAAACCATTTTCAATTTAAATTTATTGCCAAAGCCCAAGTCCTTGAGGTTTTTGAAGATGAAATCAAACTCCAACATGTTGCAGGCTTTGTCAAAGTAAATATTCATGAAGAGAGGGGATTTACTTGACTCTTTGACATACTCCAAGTCTTCACAAAGATCAATGATGGCTTGCAAGATCAACCTCCACTTTATGAATATTTTCTTGTCATTATAAATTCAATAATAGAAATCATTCATGGTACAATTCAGAAGGCTTTTAGCTATTACTTTGTATCCGGTCTCAAGCATGGATATTTGTCTCCAATTATGCATGTAGTTCTTGTTCCTTTCTTATTAATTCACTTTATTTACCCTGAGTTAAGAAACCTAGGTAAAGTATCAAACTTGAAATCTTATAACCATACCAAGTTTAGGGGCCCCACAAGGGAATGTATAATGGCTTTGAAGTACTTTTTGGTAAAGCTATCAAGAATAGGGATCTTTTCTTTTGGTAGGGAGTTAATAGCATCTGTGAGTTTGCTTCTGGATAAAGATTGTGTGGACTTCATGTTTCAGTCTTCTTTTGATGTTATTGAGACCAAGTTGAAGTTCAACCTTTCTTTTGCTTATTTTTGTTTCAAATCACGTCAGCATTTTGAAGAGTTTATCTCTTTCTTATTTCCTAATTCTCTGGATATCCTTGTGGGATTTATATGATTTGTTTGTATTATTGACTACTTGAAACCAACAGCAAGCAAGGAGGGGTCATTTTTTGAAAAGTCTCATTCCATGTATTCTTGATTTCGCTATGTATTGAAGGTAAAAAAAAAAAAGATCATATGGTCAACATGGAACCAAGAATTCCTAGTACCTTTGAAAAGTAAATTGAAGGTGAAAATAATGGGGTAGTGATCCCAAAGGACAATTTCCTTGCAAAGCAAAATATTAGGAGATCCTATAATTTGAACAATGATTTGGGATGCATAACACTTTTCAAGTTGAGCTTTGCAAAGATAATCTTCAATAAAAACTTTTGACCATGAGATAAAGTGTTAGTCTTTGAGATGGATCAAGTCAAGATGAAGACGCAAAAGATTCAATCAATCCTTTTTGTGACCATCAATGGACCTAAACTTATGATCCTATAGATCCAAGACAGACTTCGCCATGTTGATGTCCTTGATGATGATTCTAGGGGAAGCTATGGAGTCCCATGATGAACAAATCTCAACTCTCTTTTTTTGAGCTGGAGGCATATAAAGATAGAAAAGTCTTGGGGATCTTCAAAGCTTTCTATCACCCATCTTTGATGTCCATCATAGGTTAAATCATAGAGAATTCATGACTTATGCCCATTATGGTAGCACCATCCCCATGAGGATGATCCCTCACAAGCCATAAGTGCTTTAAAGAAATCATCCATAATATTATTATCATCACGTTTTCTTTGTCAATCTTTACTATGAAAGTAAATGATATCTAAGATAAGGCTTTTATCTTTTAGCCACTAGTTTATTATCACTACTATAGAGGGATCCATGAGAATTCAAATATTGAAGAGAGTATGATTACTTCCATTTCAAGGTACGAATCTAGTTGCTCTTATTCTCTCATATGTCTTTGGTCTTCTTTAGATCCATCCCATTCACAGAGATTTTCAAATCTCCTTTCCTTTAGATCCACTTTCATTCTTTGCATAAGTTTCCAAAATGCTCGAGCTTATAATGGAGTTCTTGCTCTCGATGTTATTTTCTTTAATAGGAGAGTATCTCTTAGAGTTTTAATCTTTGGAAACCTAAGTATCTCCGACTTGAATAAAGCCTCTTGGGAAGTCCAACAACTTTATTTCCCTTTTTAGAGAAATGCCCTCTTTCTCATTAGCATTTCCTTTCTCTTTTTGTTTCTCTACGTCTTTTTGTGTCCTCCTTTATAGAATGGTGAATTAATTGGTTTTTAAAATTTGCCCCACTTAAATAGTTTTATTTATTTGTAGGGTGTCTACTATTGGCCTGCCCATGGTTGCTTCAAGGGCATCTAAATCTAGGGCCACAAACACAATGGAAAGAGAATTGTTGATGCACATTTTTGTACATTCTTTTTCAAACAGCATTACATAATCTTGTGGCCTTGGATGCCACAATGAAACCAAGAATTAGGAAGGTTTTTATATGGATTTCTTGTTCCTATTCACCAAGTTTGATACTAATTGATTTTCGTAGTTCTTTGCTAAGTTCCAACGTCAAACAAATTTATTAGGTTCTGTCTTATGTTGAATGAGTGCGATGAACTTTCTTATATAAGACCATCAATGTACCTTTAGTTTTCAATGGTCAATCAATCAAAAAGAATCTGGTTGACAAAACAATAAAGAAATAATGAGAGGTTGGGAAGCTCAATCCATAGGGGGAAATTTGTGGGTTTTGATTTGTTCAAAGAGAAGTCTAGAAACCCTATGGAAATACACATGGTGGTTCATTGAACATGCCATGTAGTCGTATGGAAGACCATTTTGTTGCTCTCAGAGAAATGAAGAACATGGTTGGCATGCAAAAACTAGCACTTACAACAATTCCCATAGGAAGCCACTATTTATTGAGGATGGTTTTGAAAGCATCAATTGATATGTGAGTTCAAAAAATTTGAATGATCAGAATACATTTGCGTCAAATCCTCTTCCATTTTGAAGACCTCAGAGTTTGAAAGGGACACCACCAATGGAGAACCCAAAACAAAGGGATAGAGTTCTTAATGATTGTGGTACTGCTTTTTGAGTCTGTATTATATGCTACAAGGGAGGGGATATCCATAATCCCCCCTCAGGAAACATCATGGATCAGGCTCCATTTATGGAGTGAGGAGACCGAATCCCCAACCCCACACTCACAACTCCCATAAGAGATCTTGTTGAACCTTTTTGGCTTCCCATGAGCGAACACTTCAAAAAATCCTTAAGATTCCCAAAAGCCTATGAATTCCTATTTGAAGCTACAATGTTCATGAAAACTATGATGGTGGGCATCTTCACTACATGAAAGAATGTCTCCTCGTAGTCAATGCCTTTTCTTTGAGCATACACAATGTACCAATCTAGCCTTATACCTATTAATTGTTCCATAAACTTCTTCTTCACTTTATAGATCCACTTGAACCTATAACCTTCAAGTTTGTATCTCCAAAATCAATCCCCAAGTATCATTCTCTTTAAGAGCATCAATATTTTCTTCCATATCTTGGTTCCATTCTAGCTTTTTCTTTGCTTCTTCGTATGAAGAGGCTTCTTTAGTATTATTATCATTGTTCATGTACACATAATGCTTTATGACAAGTGATGAGTCATATCGATACCTCTCTCAGCCCTTTTTTCCCCTTATTCATCTTTTGATTGCTTGAGATAATAATTCTACACTATTTTTAAAATGTTTCACTTGGGATTTGCCTTTTGAGTTCCAAAAATTGGCTTCCTTCCTAGGTGGCCTTTAATCATCCTTTCATTCACTTGCTTCTTCATAATCGTGTGATCACTTCTTAAGAAAAGATGGAAATTTCTCGTTCAAATCATATGACAATGTTACTTTCATGCATTCATCTTCAAACAAAGACTTATTCTCATCAAATACAACATCTCTACTCATTGTGAAGGCTTTTCTACTAGGGTTGTATAACCTCTAACATTTTGATTTTGTTGATGGAGAGTGTTAATCTCCAAAAGAACAACCTACTCTTGAATTTAGAACACCTCTATATCAAGAGTAAGTCAAAACCTTCACTAAATTATAGGTCCAATCTCCAAATTATCAAAATTAAGAAAATCTATGAAGAAAGTGAAACACAGAAAAGTCTGCTGCAGAATTTCTTCACATTGACTTATCAAACGTGTAAAGTTTTTGATGAAACTTTGTACTTATCTTCTCCTAGAGATTGCGCATCACCTCCAAGTTGAATCACTTGAAAAGCTTTAGTATAACTTGAGAAATTGTCTTCACAAGTTACCTATATCTGAATCTGCACTTCTGAGAAGTCGATTTAGACACCCCTAACTTCTTAACTTTGGTTCTCACAATATCTAACCCGTTTTGCCAAATGCTTTTAGCCACGAGTAGATCACCTTCCAACTTAAAGATTAAGTGCTTGCTTGCACAAAACTTTAAACTATGGAGTGAGCACTAACCAAAAGATTAAACTCGAAATTTGCGCCTGTTTCAGAGAACTGTAGACACTCAACACATATGAATGTTCCTACTAACAATTCTCCTAGCCTGATTACAATTAGACTCTGAAATTCAGGTCACAGGCTCATTAACTAACAACTTAGTTATCCTCAAAAGGATTTCACAAATGATTAAACACAAAAGGAGCAGACACGAAAAGATCGGGCGCAAACTTTCTTCATTAACTCAGAAATTTACAACTGAGTGATGAGAGCTAACTCAAACTAATTTTTCTCTATCTCTTGACTCCTAATTTTTCTCAATCTTGGCTTCTACATATGCTCTCTTAAGCTCTCATACATGCCCCGACTTTTCTCAAAGTATTTATAGACAATTTGTACAAGGTTCTCACTTAAACAAAGATCTGAGTCACCTATGACTATACTAATGTACATATGTGTACACTTCTCTTATCCTCTGAATATGTCTTTCTTCCAAGCTTCAATGGTTGATCCTTCCTTCACTTTTTAACCTCCCAAGTCTTCAATTGGTGATTGGTCTGCACCAACAGCTCCCCCTCAATCATCAATTGAGGTCTTCTCCTTTCTTCTTTATACCTGCCATGTCCTTAAACTTCTGTAGCTTTGGTCCATCCAAGCTCTTTGTAAGCATATCAGCTATCTGATCCTTTGTTGAAGTATGTATGACTTCAATCTCCTTGTCCATCACTTTCTCTCTTAGAAAGTGATACTGAATCTCAATGTGTTTGGTCCTGGCATGAAAAACAGGATTAGCAGCTAAATACAATGAACTCATGTTATCTCCATATATGATTGGTACTCCATGCACAATGTCAAGACTCTTCATCAAGGTCTTAACCCAAATTACTTCTTTTGCAGCTTCAACCATGCCTTTATATTCTGCTTCTGTAGAAGATAAAGCAACTGTATGTTGCTTCTTGGAACACCATGAGATAAGTTTATCTCCCACATAACACATGTACCCAAATGTAGATCTTCTATCATCTGGATTACCTGCCCAATCTGCATCACTATAAATTTTGATATTTGTATCTGAGGTAAACCCATAATACAAACCTTCATTGAGTGTACCCTTAATGTACCTCAACACCCTTTGTCCTGCAATCCAATGTTCTTTCCTTGGGCAATGCATAAATTGAGACAAAACCCCTACTGCATATGATAAATCAGGTCTAGTTAGAGTAGCATAGATAAGGCTACCAACCAAACTCTGATATTGTCTCATGTCCTTGAATTCTTCACCTCCATACTTACTCAATTTGTGATTCACCTCCATTGGTGTAGGTGCTACCCTGCAATCATCCATTTTAAACTTGATTGACAAGTTCTTCAAATACCTTTCTTGGGTCACAAATACTCCATGTTGAGTATATGTAATCTCCATGCCCAAGAAGTATGACAAGTCTCCCAAGTCACTTATCTTGAACTCCTTTTCCATTTGCCTCTTGAGCTTTTGTATTCCTTCTTCATCTGTACCTGTAAGAATTATATCATCAACATATATGCACATGTATATGAAACCATTTTCACTTGCCTTGACAAGCAAACTACTATCTGCTTTAGACACCTGAAATCCAAGTTCTTTTAAGAACTTCACAAGTCTATAGTTCCATGCCCTTGGGGCCTGCTTCAAACCATACAAAGCTCTCTTGAGCTTGCACACATGATCTGGATACCTTTTATCTCTGAACCCTTGAGGTTGCTCCATGAACACATCATCTGAAATATAACCATTCAAAAAAGCATTCTTCACATCAAGTTGACATAGTTTCCAACCTTTACATGCAGCAATAGCAATAAGTGTCCTTATGGTTGTCATCTTTGCCACAGGACTATAGGTCTCATCATAATCAATACCATATGTTTGAGCAAAACCTTTGACCACAAGTCTAGCTTTGTACCTAGACACACTTCCATCTGCAAACCTTTTTGTCTTATAGACCCACTTGCATCCAATAATCTTCTGACTATTTGGTTTAGGAACCAAATCCCAAGTTTGATTCTCCAATAGTGCATCATATTCTTCCTGCATAGCACTTTCCCATTTATCCTTACCTTTTGCCTCTTCATATGTAGAAGGGTCTTCATCTGTATTCACCATGTAAGCATAATCTTTTGTGGCTAGAAATGAAGTATCATAACTATACCTTGTAGGTTGCCACCTATTTCTTGTTGACCTTCTGAGTTCTCCACTCCTTGAGGTTTCTGGCTCTTCACATTCAGGATCAAATCTTGGTGTCTCTTCCACTTCAACCTGCACTTCATTATTCTCTTGCTCATCAAATATCTGAACTTTTGATTTACCTTTTCTTTGACTCACTTCTTCTTCATCATCTGTATTGATTTTGATTGTACCTGCATACCAAGTGCTTTGTTCATCAAATGTAACATCTTTAGAAACCATAAATTGTTTTGTTGATGGACTCCACAACCTATAGCCCATCTGCTTGTCATCATAGCCAATGAAAACATACTTTTCAGCTTTGGGTTCCAATTTGTGTCTTAATTGTGATGGCACATATGCATATGCCACACATCCAAATACTCTGCAATGATCCAAGGTAGGTCTCTTACCCCACCAAGCCTCATATAGTGTCATACCCTGCAAGGCTTTACATGGTAACCTATTGACCAAATAAGTAGCTGTATTTACAGCCTCAGCCCACAAATAATTAGGACAATTTTTCTCCTTCATCATGGATCTTGCAAACTCAACAAGAGTTCTATTTCTCCTTTCTGCAACACCATTTTGTTGAGGAGAGTACCTGCAAGTAACTTCCCTTTTTATACCTGCATTCCATAAGTAATCACTGAACTCATTTGAGAAATACTCTCCCCCTCCATCTGACCTTAGTCTTTTCAACTTATGACCTGTAATTCTTTCTGCATATGCATGATAGTGTTTAAATGTATTAAACACTTCTGACTTATCTTTGATCACATAGATAGTGATCCACCTAGTAGCATCATCAACATAAATCACATAATACCTTGATCCATTTATACTGAAATCTTTTGATGGTCCCCACACATCTGTGTGTACCAACTCAAGCTTCTCTGAGTGCATAAAACCATGCTTGGAATAGGAATGTTTATGAGCCTTACCTAATTGACATGCCTCACATTTGTATGTCATATGTTGACCTGCAACATTAGGCAATCCAAGCACTGAACCATTGTTAACCATATCTTTAATACCTCTTTCATTGAAATGTCCAAGCCTCTTGTGCCAAAGATCTAACTCAGAGATCTTATGTCCTCCATATGTGAACATTGCATGACCAATGTTACCCTGAATCTTCAATGTAAATAGTCTTCCTTCTTTTTTTCCTGAAACAATCTGTTTATACCCTTGGCTAGGGTCTTCCACATATACTCCATCATTAGTGAACCTTACTTCATATCCCTTTTCAACAATTTGACCTACACTTATCAAATTCTTAGGGATTGTAGGAACATACAAGACCTTACTCAATAAGGTGCTTCCATCCTTGGCCTTCACTGATCCAATTGACTTCACATTGTGCTTTGTGTTGTCACCTGTTTGAACAACATGATTAAAAACTTTACTTTCCAAATCAGTCATCAAAGATATGTTACCACTCAGGTGATTGCTACACCCTGAGTCAATGTAGAAGACTCTTTGATCTTCACTCTGCCTTTCACAAGTTGCATTCATTATCAGTGTTGAATCTTCCTTTTGATCTGAAGCATAATTGTAGTAGGTGTTGTTGTATTGTTGACTTTGGAATCCTCTACCTGCATTTCTTCCAAAGTAATTCCTTCCACCTCTACCTCTGTAATTACCTCTTTGATTTCTGCCACCTCTTCCTCTTGCATTATAGTTTTGACTATATCCATTATTATTCTGAGTATTGTGCCAACAATCATTAGCTAAGTGATTTGTCTTACCACAAATCCAGCAAGCTTTGCCTCCATCCTTATTATTCCTGCCTCTTCCTCTACCTTTGCCACCTCCTCTTCCTCTTAGGAAGTTGGCTTGAGTAGTTGTTCCTTCATCTTCACCTGCTTGTTGTTTTCCTTTGCTATTCTTCTTCTTATCCTTTGAATACATTGCATGACCTGTACTCTTGTCACCATCTCCTTTAACATCCTGCTCAAATGTTAGCATATGACCTAACAATTGATTTAAATCAGGAGTGAAATGATCAAGTGATAGTTCTGTAGACAAAATAAATGGCTTCCATTTGTCATCACCTCTCAACCCTGTAAGTATTTGCCTTACCAATTTATCTTCCTCAATGTCTTCATCAACAGCTCCTAAAGCATCTGCAATATCTTTCATCCTTGTCACATAATCTGAGATGGACTGAGAGGCCTTCTTCTTGAAGGTAGTAAACTCTGCCCATAAGGATGCCTTCCTTGACTTTGTAGTGTTCTGAAAATGCTCCTCCAAAGCATTCCATATGTCAGTAGCACTTTCAAGACCTCTAATATGAGGTAACAAGTAATCATTGACTCCCATATAGATAATGCTCCTAGCTTGAGCATCTTTCTTCATCCAATTTTTCAGATCTGCTAACTCTTCCCTAGTTGGAACACTAGGATCTCTAAATTCTGGCTTTTCTTCTTCTCCTGTGATATAACCAATTAAATCTTTGCTCATAAGATGAGCTTCCATTCTCATTGACCATGCAGGATAGTTTTCCCTATCCAATTTCTCTATCTGTAGAGCATCTCCCATCTTGTGTTCACCTGTGTATTGAAAACTTCAAGCTTTACAAGCAATGTATGTACCTTTACTTCGAATTAGGCTCCTTTTGCCTTTCTTGATGTCGATTAGACTTCTCCTCAGTCTTTTGACTCCAAGCTTTCACTTCTTAGTTCTTCAAATGTTGAACTTCTTGAATCTGCAGCAGTCGGGACCTTCCTTTCCTTGATTTGATGTCTCCTGCTCTGATACCACTGATGGAGAGTGTTAATCTCCAAAAGAACAACCTACTCTTGAATTTAGAACACCTCTATATCAAGAGTAAGTCAAAACCTTCACTAAATTATAGGTCCAATCTCCAAATTATCAAAATTAAGAAAATCTATGAAGAAAGTGAAACACAGAAAAGTCTGCTGCAGAATTTCTTCACATTGACTTATCAAACGTGTAAAGTTTTTGATGAAACTTTGTACTTATCTTCTCCTAGAGATTGCGCATCACCTCCAAGTTGAATCACTTGAAAAGCTTTAGTATAACTTGAGAAATTGTCTTCACAAGTTACCTATATCTGAATCTGCACTTCTGAGAAGTCGATTTAGACACCCCTAACTTCTTAACTTTGGTTCTCACAATATCTAACCCGTTTTGCCAAATGCTTTTAGCCACGAGTAGATCACCTTCCAACTTAAAGATTAAGTGCTTGCTTGCACAAAACTTTAAACTATGGAGTGAGCACTAACCAAAAGATTAAACTCGAAATTTGCGCCTGTTTCAGAGAACTGTAGACACTCAACACATATGAATGTTCCTACTAACAATTCTCCTAGCCTGATTACAATTAGACTCTGAAATTCAGGTCACAGGCTCATTAACTAACAACTTAGTTATCCTCAAAAGGATTTCACAAATGATTAAACACAGAAGGAGCAGACACGAAAAGATCGGGCGCAAACTTTCTTCATTAACTCAGAAATTTACAACTGAGTGATGAGAGCTAACTCAAACTAATTTTTCTCTATCTCTTGACTCCTAATTTTTCTCAATCTTGGCTTCTACATATGCTCTCTTAAGCTCTCATACATGCCCCGACTTTTCTCAAAGTATTTATAGACAATTTGTACAAGGTTCTCACTTAAACAAAGATCTGAGTCACCTATGACTATACTAATGTACATATGTGTACACTTCTCTTATCCTCTGAATATGTCTTTCTTCCAAGCTTCAATGGTTGATCCTTCCTTCACTTTTTAACCTCCCAAGTCTTCAATTGGTGATTGGTCTGCACCAACATTTGTTCATATCCATTAAACACACATTCTTCTCCCTTTGGATCAAATTTGCCTCTAATCATAGGTTTCAAAGATGCAATTGGAAATGCAGATTGAGAGAAAGCTATTGATGAGGAGATTTCTGCACTTTATGGAAATGAAACATGGAAGCTAGTTCCATTGCCACAAGGAAAGATACCCATAGGCTGCAAGTAGGTTTACAAGGTGAAGCACAATGTTGATGGTAGCATAAGAAGGTATAAAGAAGGATTGGTAGCAAAAGGATATGCATAGACATATGGCATTGATTATGAAGAAACATTTAGCTCTATAGCTAAAATGAACACTATTAGAGCACTTTCACATTAGCGACAACAAAGGGATGGATTTTGCATTAGATGGACGTGAAGAATTCTTTCTTACATGGTGAGTTGCAGGAAGAAGTATACATGAACCAACCACAAAGATATGAGAATTCAAAGCACCCAGAATATGTTTGGAGGTTGTTTAAGGCTTTGTATGGGCTTAAACAAGACCCTCGTGCTTTGCATGCAAGGATTGTAGATTATTTAAGGACCATTTGATTTTCTATGTGCGATGCAGACCACTCATTGTACACAAGGAACGGTGATGACGGCATCATGATTGTGGCTATTTATGTTGATTATTTGATTCTAGGTGGTGATAATGAAGAAAGCATTAAATAGGTAAAGTACCTCCTTATGTAGGAATTTCACATGAAAGATCTTGGTGTGTTATGATATTTTTTGGGCATTGAGTTTATACATACAAAAGTAGGTATATAGATGTTGCGAAGGCAATATTCCTTGAGTATGCTTCAAAAGTATGGTATGACTCATTGCAAGCTAAGGGTTCAAAGTTAGTTTCGAAGGGTGAAAAGTTAGGGTTTCTAGGGTTAGGAACTAGATTTCAAGGGTTAGCTTTAATGTTCAATGGGTTATGGCTACAAATTAATTTGGATTCTAAAGGGTAACGATTTGTAGGAATTCTTGCTTAATTAGGGCTACATGTAGATAAGTATGTATAAGGGGTTGTGGCTTAGATAAAAAATCACTTAAAAGTACAATTGAAAAATTTTTCCTCATGCAAACAATTAAATCAATCAAATACCTGAAAAAATCCATTGTTTTCTTCTTGTTGTAGACAAATCATCAACTCACGATCAAAAAAAGCAAAGAAAATGATTTTGAAAAAAAATTTGTACACAATCCCCCAAGGGATTTCATCCCAACATCCACGCACACTAAACCTACACGTCATCCTGATGGGCCAACCTAGAAAGTTAAACACAAGTGCATCAAGATTCTTCTAAAACTGTTTTTAATTTTTATTTTAATGTTTTTCTTTTGGAAATTAAAACATGATTTTCATATGCAAATGTCTGTTCTAAGCAAAATAAAGATGACTTCTAAAGTACGTAAGTCATGATTTGAAACTCGTTTGATCAGCATACTACCTTCAAAAATAAGTCAAATAGCACCTATCGAAATCATTTATACTTTCTAGTAACAAACTTTTCCTACCGACTCGTTTCAAAGTCAATTGTCATTTTATATAAATGCTCTCATGCTTTGCTCTTATATACCTATTAGAAATTACTACTAGCTCCTCCACCATTGCATAGCTCTACCTCGAATGGCCCGCATACTAATTCTTAGGTATGGATTTGAGACCATATCTAAGTCATGAAAACTATTATTTATCTTTTTCTTTTTCCTTATTTTTTGTTTACTTTATCTTTCTTTTTCTTTTTCACTTTGCAACAATCATTAATGTACTACTTCTTTATTTATTCCTTTTACTTTGCAACTTTTTTGTTTAAGGGAAAAGGCCTAACCCCTAGTTAGAGCTGAGGATAAAGAGATATTCACCAGAACGAATCAGGATTTCACTTCCTAAGTGTTTTTAGAATGTCACACCTATCTATATAAAACAAGCTCTTCTTTCTACTAGGAGCTTCAATTAAGAGTGCCCTATCTAGGTCCTCATAACAGATATAGGGTATCTAATCCTACTCTCTCAAGTGCACACATCCCTACTAGTGTTTCTAATCATTTCTTATTGCATTTTAAAACCTTTTTTGATTCGCTTAGAACATCATGAAATGCAAGATATGATATGCATGAAATCAAAATATACTAAATAATAATTGAAAATGGACAAATCAAATAAAACACAGTCACCTTATTTGAATTTCTTTAGCAGCATCAACATCATCATCATCATCCTCTTCCAGTGGTTCTTGATTGATCTCATACTCTTCTTCATTTCTCTTCTTGAATAATTTTACTCTCTTCCCTACAATCAAAGATCTTAAAGGAGTACCATCAAATTCACAAAGCTCATACATACCACTATTAAATACAAACATCACTACATATAATCCAAACCATATTCTAGTCAGTTTCTTTCTTGCATCATACTAAGTATCAGACATACTATCATAGAACAATACCCGATCATCAATCTAGATCTTATGTGGCCTAAGCTGATGAGTTTTGTCGAAGTAGGTCTTATTCTTTAACCCTGACTCCTTTATCTTTTGCAATGCTTCTTTTAGCTTCTCATTTCCTTGTTCTAACTATTTAATCCTTAGTGATAACAGTTCTTCCCTTCTCATTTCATTATTTCATGGGAGCGTCATTCATGCCAAAATCTGAGCCTAGATGGGGAAAATTGGCTTTTTACAGTACATTAGTTCAACAGGCATATATCCTATAGGCGGAGTGTACACCATCCTATCTATCCATAATGCAAATATAAGATATCTTGGACACTGCTTTATTTTACCATTATAGCCTTGAAATTGCCTTCACAACAGAAGGGTGACCTCTGTCAACCTTTCCATAAGCCTGAGGGTTATAGGCAGCAGTGAGAGAGAAATGAATTCCATGTTGGCGAAAGAAATACTTTGCCTCTCTTGCATCTGATTCTCTTCGATTTGTAACCACTTTCTCTATGTATCCAAATCATGAAATTACTTTTTCTAAAGAAAATTTGCATACATTATAAGTAATATTTGTCCAAAGAGCTCGACCTTCCACATGATCAGTCAAGTCCTCTATAGCAAGTATAATGTATCTCATTTTATCCATTGCTTTGGGCATGGTTACAAGTTCAACCACCCACTTGTAATGAATACAAGGAGGGTAACTCAGATATAACAGGTCTATATGCCTAATTCAAGTATGTACTTAACATGTGACACAAGTGCTCACAAAGTCTCACACACTCACATATATGTCTGGCCACTAGTAGGCTTTCCTAATCTTCTGATAAGTCACATAAAATCCTTTGTGACTTTTGCATAAGGTCTCATGCATTTCTCTCATGAACTTTCTCTGGAGACTTCTATTACTTAGTACATGTGGGTTCTTCACCTTTCCTTTAGCATGTCTCCAAATAAATCCTTCCTTCAAGAAGAAGTTATAAGACTTTTTTCCTGATGGATCTAAACTTATTGTGGACCATCCCAAGGAGGTTTTAGTAAACTTAGATAGTTTCCTATGTCTTTCCATTGTATCTCATTTTATTTATATCTCTTTCTATATCATCATCATCAAACTTTGCTCTTGAAAGCATATGAACAACTATTTTTAACTTTCCAGCTATGTGGAACAAAGCTTGATTAATAAACATTAACTAAGCATTGCAATATTCGAAGAAGAACAATTAGCAATCATATGTATCAAAGGAAGACAATCAGTATCAACTACAACATTAACTCCAATGAAATATTATTTATGAGACTTTAATGTTGTCACCAATGCCCATAATTCTCTCTTTATTTGTGGATTCTTTCTCTTAGTGTCATGTAATATTTTTGCACCAAAGTGAACTGTGTATCTCTACCCCTCATCATTATCTTGACCTATGAACTAGCCTATACCAATAGGATTAGTATCAATAGTCAAAATAATAGGCTTCTAACTTGAATAATCAACATGCTTCAGAATCAAAGCTTCAATTAGCAGTTGCTTCAGTTTATGAATGGCTCTTGACTATTTTTTTGTTCAAATAAATTTCTTTCTCTTTCTCAACAAATCATATAGGGTTTGCAACATGAGTGAAGTGAGGAATCCATATCACATAGAAGACACAGGCTCCTAAGAATTTCTTTACTTCCTTAACATTATGATAGACCTCAAAAACTTTTGCTAATGGTCTCAACTTTCTATGGATATGGCTTATGGCCATAATGTCCACATAGATGTCCTACAATGAGAACCGCGTCGACTCTAAAAACACATTTCCCTAGAGAAAACATCAGCCTTACCTCTTTGAATCTTTCAAACATTTTCTCACAATCAGAGATATGGTCACTAACAAACTTCCTACAATCAAAAGCATCTAAAGTTTCATCTTTAACTCTTTCCTCACAACCCTTTATCGGAATATCGTCAATAAAAGGCATAGCCACTGAAGGTATAAAGTCATCTAGGACCAAATTCATGGCATTCATCATGTGAGCTACATAATTCGTTGCTCCCTGTGACGAAGTACACATGCATAGAAGGCCTAGAGGAATCTTCATTGTAGTGATGTTTCTAATCTCAATAGCCAATGAAAATTGGTCATACCTTGAATGCAGATTACCCATTGAGTAGATGGAATGCCCAGCAAATGCTTTTGCAAACTCATCTCTATAGGTCTTGTCCCTACATTTCTAATCATGAATTTATTTACAGATTGCAAATCTTGGATGAAATGAACTTTCCTATTCTTCTTTGGCATGGTGAACCACCTATTTGAATATGGTGCTCAGGATGGCTCCAATATTTACATGGATATCTTCTCCTTTAATAGTCTCATCAATTTAGGTGAATGAGCCTTTGGGATTGTTATAGGTCAAATATTTCATGGAATATGTGGCACTATAAAGATGATCATGGGTAGAACTTGTTTTGGATCTGCATGGCCTATCTCATGTGGTAAAAGAGCAAGTACTTTCTCCTCTCTATTGATATCTTCCATAAATTTTTCTCTCTTTCTATAAGAAATATTTTCTCTCCAAACCTTATCTACTTAATATTTTCCTTAGTAAAATGATGCCCTAATAGCTCTTGTTTTCTCAGCATAGGGTCATCAGAAACTCTTGAATATTACTCATAACTATCTCTCGACAATGGTTAAGCTATGGGTTTGATTTTCTTATCAAGAGTCTTGTACTTGGTATTTACATTCACTTCATATCTTGCAAAAAATCAACAATTAAATCATATTCTTGAATAGAAATGAGCATAATGATTCTAAATTTTTCCTTTCTTTGAAGTGCTTGCTCTAGTTCTTCCATAACAGTCGCACTACTTTCAAACTCAGTTATGTTCTCAATTTTTTCATTACTAGGTAGAAGAGTTTATGTAATTCCTTTTTGAAACCTTTCCAACCTTTCATTATATGTACTGAAATGGATGTCAAAATTGATCATGGAACTACCCATGTGAAGAAATGAGTTAACATCTCTTCAGGTAGTCCATGGATTTGAGCTTGGTCTTCAAAAATGTCCAAGTGCTCAGTAACATTTAACCCAATAAATTTCCCTTTATCTCTTAAGATAGCTTGGGCTACTTGAGCCCCTTGTTTCTCAACCATTAATTCTTTAAATACTTCCTCTATCTCTCTTCTCTGGCTTGTCCTCGTGTCTAGAACAATGTCCACGATAATTGGATCAACAATTTCTCTTAACTTGGAGTAGATTTTAGAGAAAAGACCAGATGAGGCTTGAGCCAAGTGGTGAAAGTAAGTTTTTCAAAGTTATCTTTTAATCTTAGATCAGCTACCTAAGCATAATCATTTTCGAGGGTCTGAGTGATTGTGAAAATCTTGTGTTTACTTGTTTTCTTTTCTTCCTTTGACCTAGCTTTAACTGATTTTAATTACTTATCTTTAGCTTGATCTCTTGAACTTGCTCCACTTGATCTCTTTTCTCTCTAAAAAATCTCTTTACTTAGCTTGACTTGGTTTCTTCCTTGGACTTGATTTTTAATTGATTTCCTCTCTTATTTTCAACTTGATCTTTTCTTTGATCATGCCCGATTTCTTTTTCCCTTTTTAATTTCAAAATTTTGGTTTTTCATTTTACTTGATTTTCTTAGCTATCTCTTTTTATGCCTTTGAGTTTATTTTTTTCTAATTTTTCAAAGGTTTTTATCTATTTTTATGTTATTTGTATAGTTTTTATGTTTTTGTTCCTTTTTAAGAAGTTTAACTAAACTATGAAAGTAGCAACTTTTTAACTAAATCAATTGAAATAAGTGATCAAGATGAATCTTTTACAGTAATGCAAGATATGAGTGGTCAAAATCAGACAAGAAAATCAATCTTTCTTTTTATGTGCATGAAAACAATGCAGATATTGAAAGAACTAGAAAAATGAATACCTAGGATATCTGATTTGAAGTCGAGGTTCAAGTTTGTGCAGTGAAAAATATCTTTACATTTATTTTAAGTCAATCCTACATACAAGTAATTCTAAAGTGTGAAAGTGCTTTTCTGCCTTTTGAAGGTGTGGGTGGCGAGTTGAGGTTCTATTATCACCAGAGCAACCACTTTTCTTCATGTCAAGTTTAACTTGTCAGAGAGGAAGAAGGGCCACGATGGGGAAAAGCGAGGACTGGATCAGGCCTAGGGTACATCGACCTGTCCGACGAGCAGCCTTTGCACATTGGGCACGCTTGCGGATGAAATCGGTCAGAGGGTTAGGAGTGGAAGTAGGTTCAAGAAGAGGAATTCATAAACAAATCAATTCATAAACAAATGAATTCATAAACAAATGAATTCATACTACTAATTGAACCGCTTGAAGTGAGAAATAAAATAGAATCATCAATAATCATACACTCATCAATAGTGTTGCCATCTATGGGAAAATATAATGTATGGGGAAGATTCCTAATACAAACTAAATGAAATCAAAGTAGAGGATCCTTGAAATAGATAAGGATCATATGAAACTCTGCTATGTTGTGCACAGGAAAGTAATCTTTGCTCTATCTTTTATGCTATAGGGCCAAAAAGGTCTTTCTACTATTTACTTCACTTTAAATCTTTGAGATCTTTTGAAATGAACATAACAAAAATTAAAGGTTCATTCAGGTCCTCTTATATAGAGTCCAAAATCCAGTCTTCCCGATTTAGAAGTTCTAATTTAAAGCTCTTCTTTTTCTTCATTTTCATTTTGATTTCCTTCCTTTCTATTTTGGTTTTCTCTTTTGCTTTTTATTTTTCCCTTTTTATCTTCTCAATTTTATTTTTCTATTTTTATTTTTCATTTTTATTTATTCACTCCTTTTCTTTTCTTTTTATTTTTAACATTAACGTTTCATTTTATTATACATGTATACACAAGGTTTTCTATTTTACAAGGCTTTAGGGGTCCAAACCAAGGCATTTTAGACAACATATTTAGGGGTTTCTTATGGAAATTATTGCCAACACATCAATGGTCAAGTATATACATCGAGGGTTAAAACCATGGATTTCTAAGAGTTCAAAGTTAGTTTCAAGGGATTAAAAGTAAGGGTTTCTAGGGTGAGGAGCTAAATTCTAAGGGTTAGCTTTAATGTTTTCAATATATTATAACTACCAATCAATTTGGGTTCTAAAGGCTAAAGGTTCCTAGGGCTTCTCGCTTAATTAGGGTTACATGTACATGGGTATGTGTAAGGGTTTTTGGGTTTCCTTAGATCAAAATTCACTTAAAAGTACAATTGAAATAGTTTTCCACATGCAATCAATTAAATCAATAAAATGCTTGAACATATGCACTCTTTTCTTCTTCCCGTAGACAAATCATTAAGTCATGGTCAAAAAAAGTAAAGAAAAAATCTGAAAAAAAAATTGGTACACAATCCCCGAAGGATTTCATTCCAACAATGTATCACTTTTTCATTTCTCAACATGTATAGTGGTTAATAGTTTATGTCAAGGATACTTTAGTGAGCTTTACTAGATTTATCTACAAAGAGTGATGGCACATTTGTTTCTTGCCAACTCACTCATTTGTGGACATTAAGATTACCCTTATGTACTATTCTTTATATATTGCACTTGTTGTAATGTTGTTTTAGGTCATCCTTGTATATTCCTTTTATCTAATACAAGAAGAAGAAGATCATTCTTCCTTGCCTCAATCAATGTGCTCCCCTTTCAGTGTCACACTGTGTGAGTGAGCTCTCTTCCTTATCTCCTTTCTCTTGACACCTCAAGCATCTTACAATATCCATGTGCAATAGTAGGCATTCAGGAATCTTTAGAGAATTTTTCAATCACCTGTGTGAAAGGACCAAACTTAGGGCACATGTACATAAATCACTTGGTGTTCACACATTTGAAAATGTTTTTCTCCATAATACAATAACTAACTTTTGAAATGTGTGTTTCCCTCTTCTTTCTTGTGTATCTTCTTCTTGAAGAGCTTGTATGTGTGTTTGAGGCATGAAACCTATGATTGGAGGTGTTGTCTACCGCTTCTTCACCTTTTTTCACTGATATCACGTGTGTGTGAAGTGTAGGGAGTCGTTAGATGTAGATAGGTGATTCCCCACACTTAGTTTTTTAGGCGTAACTTGGAGCAAAAAAGTTCAATCAAGTTGAAAATATTAGTTTTAGATGCATCTCATTGAGAGCTTTGAAATAAACCCATTATTGACCATATTGAGATATCAAAGCTAGGAGATTTTGATTGTTTTGTGTTTGTTGTTACACCAAGTATTGTGACATACACCCATGTATAGAAGGTGTCGTGTGATGTGGATACCCACTTGCGCATGCATTACTTGACCTTTCCACATCTACCATCATTAGAGCACATGTTTCCATGCACTTGACTGGGTCATACTCTCCGTTTGATAATTTAATGTGTGTGTATCAAACCACCACTATGTGCACTTGTTGGACATGTGAGGCCTAGCTATTTTCACTTGTCACGAGTGCATAGGACCTGGTGAGTTTGACACACAAATGAATCTACACTAGAGCTTGCTTTATGTATATGTAGACGTAAGGAATAACAAACTAGGGTATGGAAGGAGCTACAATATGAAAATAGAATAGTTTATCAAGTGACTAAAGGGAGATGAATTGCTTAGGGTTAGGCAAGCATACTGGTTGTATAATTCTATGGGTAGAAAGTGTCGGTGTTTAACTAATGGATAACATGGGTCCCTCTTGAATTAGAGGTCATGTGTTCAAATCTCAGGCTTTTATTTCAAAAGTAGTATTTTGTTTCAAAGGAGTCCCTTACAACATCCAAAAAAATTATATGAGAGTATATGGAGCTCTTATTTGAGGTGATGTATCCGTGCTTGTTTGGGTTAGCTCAATAACCTTCTTGAGAGAGGATTTAGATTCCCTGACTAATAATCAATGAAGTTTTCCCAAAGTTTTGCTTTCTCTTTTGTAGAGAACAACTCCAAGCACATGCATATGAGAGTATAACTAGAGAAAGATGAAAGAATCCCAAAGACAAAGGGATGTTGCACGCAAGAAGAGAACAAGGACTCCATGAGATTTCCATTAAAATCTCCATGAATGCATGAGAAAAATAATGATGAGATAACGTTCTCCATGAAGACACCATGATGCTACCAATGTGATGAAATTCTAGAACCTATCCTTGATGCATGCAAGAGAATAACCTTTGAGTCTTCACCCAACCTACCATTATATAGATTTGGGGACTAACCGTTTTGCAGTAACTTGAGCTACTTTTACATGTGCAATCCTCACCACTCTTTATAACTAAAGTGGTAGAGACACCGTTTACATGTGCATTCTCCATCACTATTTTAGGACTTCCCATTGGATTCCTCTAGTGGTAGGTGTACTTAAATTTTGAGTTAAGTCTCATTGAACTCAAGTTAACTTGCACTATTTTGAATCAATCCTTCTAGAAGGTCTAAAGATCCTTGGGCAAAACTCTCTCCCCATTTTGCTCATGGGGATTGTACCCAAAACCTCCTCCTTCCCATCTTTGAGACTTAACTCCTAGGTGAAGTAAATAACTTGTCTAATACTCCAAAAGCACCTAATGTTACCATTAACGTAGAGCCTTGTCCAATTTACTTTATAACATTTTCAAAGTGAGGGGCTTGATTAAACTAATGATACACCAAAATGTCTTGGGAGGTCCTTATTCAAAGTGTTGCTCAAGACTCTTTGAAGATAAGCTAGTGCCTATGAAGGTTTCCATCTAAAATTAGCAGAAGAAGATAGGTAAAAGAAATTTGGAGAAACCTTGTGGAGTAAGAACACTTAACGCATAATCCCATCACTTCACAAGTTTTCGTTATTTTCTCTTCAAGATCTAGTTCGACTCAAGTAAGAACTTGTATCTACATATCCCATTAAAAGAGTACAATTGCTCTTTATCCCCTATGTTCTATCAAAATTGCAACCTCATATTTAGCAAAAAAGCGTCCTAGCATGATCCCAATCACTTTGTACGAAAATCGAACCTGAAAGTGACTTGTATATTTGACTTTGTGATGTCCCTAACTTAGTTCATAGATTCAAGGTGCATGAACACTTGGGCGTGTAGATGATTTCTTGTAATTACACAAGGATATCTCATCTAACTTCATAAAGAGATCACAAGATCATTTTCTTACACAAAACTAAAAAAATGGCCACAAATTCACAAAAGAAATCCGATATGTTTGCATAGCCTAAACTAAATGTGTTTGTATTGATTTCTTGTATTTTGGAAGAGCATTATTTATATTTGAATTCGTAAATGAAACTTGAAGTAATCAATTGCCTAATTGTGTGAAAATTTGGGATTTGTCTTCAACATTGTAATGCATGAGACTCTATCCCAAGGATTTCAAAATTGCCCAAAATTTATTGTACATGGACTTGATATTAGGGCAATGAAACTCAGTGAAAAGTCACATTTCTTTAGCGAAAAGAAGCAATGTATGCAAAAAGCACACATTCCTAAAGTAATCACATAGAGATTCAAACTTTGACATGGAAAATGGAATCGTAAGAGCTACACAACGTGCCATTAAATTTTGACCAAGCAGGCTCCTCATTCAAGCTTATCAAACCATTCTTCAGTTCCATAAATATGATTGCCTAGGGATTCCTTTCTATTTAGAAATCCTACATCAATAAGCATTAGGCTTTGAAACCATAATTTCTTGACCATTGCAACTTGTCCATAGTCAAAAACTATGATGGCCACTACAAATACCAAGACGACACGATATATTAACATTCATCTCATCAGAATCACCCACATTGTAGACCTTTTCACAAAGGCTCTACCTAGGGAAAAGTTTGAAGCTTTCCGCAAAGCTTTGGGCTTGCTTCCTTTTGTGGATTGATCTCTTTCCAAATATATTTTCATGTCCATATACATGAGTGCCAACTTCTTGTCCACTACATCACTTCGAGGGGGGATTTGTTGATGTATTTAGGTAGTGATGTTCGTGAACATACTTAGGATTGTTAGGACACTTTTTTCCCTCTTCAAGAGTTTTTTTTCTCAACTTGTATATATGCCTATAACCCTAACAATTTACTTATCTTTGTACATTCACTTGGTAATTCATTCAGTGTTGTGTTGTGCTCCAAGCTTCTTCTTTGTCCATGTGATGTTCATGTGTTTCCACAGACCTCAAACTCCAACATTGATACATGCAAATTATTTTTGGACAATATTTTGATGCATAATCGTAATTTGGATTTATTTGCTTATTTAAATATATTATGTGAAATAAAATTTCCTATTTCTAGATCATGTTCATTTATTATCAATCCCCTATTATTTATTGCGTTTGATAATCATGTTTATTGATTATCATCCAAGTGGTAAATAAGTTGGGTTTTATCATATAAGATATGCTGGTGTACTCAATTTCCTTTAATTATGTTTTCTTTATTTATTATCAATCTCAGTTATTGATGTTTATTAATTAATTAATAATCTCCATGAAAACTTGTCTGTAGAATATATTCTTAAAAGGGCCATTTTTTAGATCTAAAGTTAAGTCATAATCTCTTGGTCAAGGGCCTAATTGTTATTGTCCATACGTTGCTTCCACATCTCATATGTCAAGCTGGTCTTTATAATCCTATAAGCTTTGGGAGTAGGATTGTCTCATAAAGTGTTTGCAAATAAATTCAGTTATTCAAATCCACTTTCCCTCAAGGGGCATAGAGGGAATGCTAAGAATAGAGTAAATCTCATTATTGATTCTATCTCTAAAAGCTTTGAAATGTAAGGTGTTGTAATTTAGGTGGGGTTAGCCAATTTTAAAAGATCTATTGTACAAACCAAGGGAGCAAGAAATGGGCTGATGATTTGACATATGGATGTTGGTTAAGAGATTTGTTCTAAAGAAGATTTGAACTTTAAGATCAATATATATAGGCAACAATCAAGTTTCCATGAAGTTTTTCTAGAACTTTGTGTAGTTTGACCTTTTCCATTGAGTGGTTCAAAAGGCCAAAAACCACCTAAGACTAAGTCACAAGGCTTAAGATGTTTGTTGTTATTCTTAGATACATAAAATTAAACAAGGTTGAAACTCCATGCAAGAACTAGGTTGCAACTAATCCATCTATTATTAGAATCTAAATTCATCTATTGTACAAATATTTTAAAGGTGGATGAGATGCAAACTCCAAAAACTCATGAAACTCTATTGTGCTTGGTGAAATGCCACTAGTGTTGGTTAGAAATGAGGTCAAGTTTCCAATAAATGGTTGGATTTTGAACTGTTATTCCTAAAAGATAAATTGAATGGTCATCTCACATTTAGGAGGGTTGATGATCCATTCACAATTAAAAGGAATTATATTCATGGGAGAAAATAAAGAAGATTATATTCTCCAATACTGGGGGGACCTAGTCCTCCTTTTGTGCCCAATGTGGAACTATGGGTCTACCACACAAAGTTGCCTTTTGGGTCCCCTTTGGATATCTAAGGTTAAGGACGATACTCTCTAAAGGAGGAATCTTCGTTAAGTGGAGAGAATCAATTGTTGGCTTAGATGGGGGGAGTAATCTTGGTGTCTAAATTTTTAAAATTATTATCTATCTAATTACACTTATGTTTTATACTAGTGAAACCATCATTGATTTACTCATCCCTTGACCTTTGGTTCTCTTCTTTGCGTGTTTTGTTCTCTTGCTTTTTCCTTCTTGAGCTAGTTTGTATAGGCAATCCCTTGCAAAATGACTTGGTTTATGGCAAATGAAGAAGAAATTAGGCAATTTTTTGTAAAGGATCCATTGGGTGTGATTGATGTTAGCTTATTCACCGATTAGTTGAGCTTGATATGATATTTTTCATCTATGCTCATTTTTGTTAACAAGTATGGATTCTTTCTATGATTTATATCTTGATACTTTTTCCCTCCTATGACTTTACTTATAGTGTAGCCTTTACTCTCAAGGAAGTGATATCTATGAAGAAGAAGTCAGGGAAGTTCAACCCAAATAAGTATTCCATAGGTTTTTTCTTTCATTGAATCATATCATGGGAAGTTCTTTGAAAAAATGATTGATATGCTTTTAAAGAAACACTATCTTTGTATAAGCACTCAATCTATATGTTATTTGTTAATTAAAAGATGTACATATAATTATTTCCTTCAAACTGAATTGTAGATGCAAAAATCTCAAGGGGGATCATGTTGATCTCTATACATTTCTTAAACACTTCCATAGGAGGTTGAGCTCTTTGAAGGAACGGGACGAAATCTATCTTCTAAGCTTTTTGAGAGTTACCAAAGATTATTCCCAAGACAAGCAAAGCAAAGAGTCCTACTTGTAGATTTTTGCCCATCAAAATATAAAGCATGCATAGAATTTTTAGATAGACTATCACATGTTTTAGAATTAACAAATAAATTCTTAATGGAAAAGTTCTAAGGAGGTAGTAGGAAAGGATTTAACTCGTAGAGTAGACACCACTTTTGGTGCAAGTGACAAGCCTTGATGCTTGATCACGTCTTGTAGACTTCATAGCTCAATTATCTTACCCATACTTCACTTATAGGTCTTAACACTTCATGAAATGTCTCATTTGCAATTTATGTTTGACTATAGTCATGCAGATGCTCCATAAACTTAGCATATGGTTGATAATTCCAACTTCACAACTGAAAGGGACCCAAAATCCATGTTCTTTGCTGATTGAGAAGATTGAAATAATAATGAAAAGTTAGCTAATGAGGTCACTTGTGAACCACCAAAAAATACCTACTGTCATGGGAAAGTGTATACATATACCTACCAAGAAGAATTCTAAGATATCTCTAATGGTACACACATTCTAGTATGTGACATAGCACGATTACAGAAGTTGATTGTGTATATGCATTATCTTTTGCTTGATTTTTTTTAAAGCAACAAGAAAGATGAATTAGAGATAGAAAATGTACATGTGCCTAGGGCAAGAGTCCACCTCTTTACAAGAAGCAGAAGACCCACCAAAACACAAGGCCAAAGAAACCAGTCTCAACAAAAATTACGTAGACTATTGTTGAAGCTCAAGGTCAAGGACAAAGCATGGAAGCACATCAAAGAAGTGGATACACAAGAAAGACGAGCAAGTAGGGAGCTCCAAGAAGCACATGTCAAATTTTTAGAAGAAATCCCTGTAAATATAGTGACTTTTTTCACTAAAAACCATTGTAAATACCATTTTCCATTTTTACAACTCCATTTTGTTCAAGTCGAGGAGTCCTCGAGCTTGAGGAGTATTAGAAGTATCATCCTATCAATTTTCATAATTTTTAGATTCCGTTTGAGTCCCCAAATAAGCCTTGGAACCTAATTTTTAACTAGGTTGGACACTAGGTCTGGACAAGGCCAAAACCACTCAAAAAACTATAGAAAGGGCTGGAAAGCTCATTTTTGGGGCGAGCTTGTTGTAGATTTGAGCTTTTGTAAAGAGAACTCTTGTCTAATCAAAGTCCTTCCATTGTTCCACTCTTTGCTCTTACTTTGTGCACGTGTGTGTGTATGTGTGTGCATGCTCGTGTGCTTTCACTCACGCACTTGTGCCATCACTTGCTCACGGTCTTCATACCGGTCCTCACGTCTCCACGGATTGACATTTATGAGGTGAAGCTCCTCACGTTGCTACTCACCATTGTGCTAGAGTGACACCAAATTTGGCGTCGTTGCCAGGGAGAGAGCTTGGAGGACAAGCGTGTGATGGTAAGACGTAGAGTAGCGACGTTGGAAGGTAAAAAATTCACCATTTTCAGTTCAGTTTCTGAGTTTTTCTTCTTCATCATCTTCGTCATCATCACCATCTTCTCCCCTCTTCACCTTCCCTGATTTTTCTCAATTTCGTGTGTACATTCACCTCGTTTTTCACTTGCAACTATGAGGAACAAGCGCAGAGAGTGTTCAGAGCTGAAGCGCTGAGGAAATCGCCTTAAAGTCCACTTAAAACATCAAAAATCTAAGTGGCAGTATCGCAGGGTGACAAGACCTGCATTTGGTATCGCGATGGTGGTATCATAAGTTTAGAGGGTGACATTGCAGATAGAGGAGCATAGGAGTGATAAGGAGAACCTAAGGTACACATATGTACAAATTTTTTTTTGAATTTGGGCTTAAAAATCTCCAAGTATCATGTCCGGTTGAGTTTTGGTATCGCGATACCAGAATTCCCGAGTATCGCGATACTTGTCGATGTATCGTATCATGCATGCCCACTTGAGGTATTGCGATACCATTCTGGTATCGTATCGTCAAGTGTTGGTATCACGATCGCGGTCGCCTTGGTGGTATCGTATCGTGCACCTTGTGGTATCGTATTGTCGATCGAGCAGTATCGTATAGCGTGTGACAGTGGTATCGTATCACCACTTGCATAAGTATCGTATCGCGTGCAAAGTTGGTATCGTATTGCCAACTCGGTATCGTATCGCCTCTTGTTTTGGTATCGTATCGTGCAAAGAGTCAGTATCGTATCGTCTGATTTTTCGTATCATATCGTGCCAAAAAATGGTATTGTATCGTCTGAACCTCCGGTATTGTATCGTACATAGAACACGTATCATATCGTGAGAGTTCCAATATCGTATCATGTAAATCTTTGGTATCGTATCGTGAGCAATCTGGTATCATATCGTCCACTAACTTGGTATCATATCGTCGAGTGCAGAGGTATCGTATCGTGTGATTTCTAGTATCGTATCATGCAAATCAGAGGTATCGTATCGTGAACATTTCTAGTATCGTATCGTGTGAAAAGCAGTATCGTATCGTGGAAGTTGGTATCGCGATCGTAGTATCCCTTGTGGTATCGTATCGTGGAAGTTGGTATCCCCTTGGTAGTATCGTATCGTGAAAATCTGGTATCGTATTGCCTATCCTGAGGTACTCCTAGAGAGATCCTGTTTCCCTGTTTTAACCCCCAGAACCCTGAACTAGCATAACTTTCTCATGTGAAATCCGTTCGGAGTGATCTTTGGTTCGTTGGAAAGCTCCTGGGGAGTACTACGGTAAAATTAAGATGCAGATTATTAGATAGGGTATTTGAAGTTGACCCTCAGGTTGGACTAGGAAGCAAGGGGCTCCACAAGATTTTGAGCAATTCAAAGGACAATTTTGGACTTGTAGACAAGGCTTATGAACCTAAGCTCAAGTTGATACTTAGGAAGAGATAGATAAAGTACCAAATCACGTGAAACTAAGGTCAACCACACAACCAAGTCACGGAGTCACAACTCAATGGTTAACACTACGTGCTGAGTTCATAGACAAGTGAGTCAAAAATGTCATTTAACTGGGAGAGACTCTTGGCTTCTGAAGACATGCATAGATCCATACCTAGGGAAGGTCTTATGTCTACAATGGAAGGGGAATATAGGATGTCTCTTCAATATGTATCCACTAACCTGCAAGGAATACCCATCTACCTCGACGGTCTATACAGGTTAGTAGCAAGAATGAGAAACACTACTGAACTAGAAATAGTTCCAAGACCAACTGTCAAGTACAAAGATGGAGTCTACATGGACAAGATGGGCCAGATCTATGTAGTAACTGAAAACCCTGATCAGATTAATGAAAGAGGAGAGTTAGCTCGAGAGCATGCAACTACCTCACAAAACCCATTTGAGACCCAACAAAGAACAGAAAATGTGATGTTAGGACAAATGAGCCAAGGTAGTATACCCGATAGACCACATGAGCGATTCACCATGCCAGGAATTAACCCCCATGGCCACACTAGCTAGAGAATGGGAAATATGAATAGACCTACCTTTAGGATAGAACCGCCCCAAGGTGTCCCCATCGTAATTCGATCACCAGAGCCCGACAGAAGACTGAGACCAATCCAATTGGCCAAATGTATGCGAAATCGTTACGATGGCACAGGAGAGCCCTATGACCACATTGCAGAATTCAAGCAGGTGTTGCGAGTGGAGCAAGTGGATGATTTTTTCATGCAATTTGAATCCTTTGGGCTAACCCTCACGGGAATAGCCTTAGCTTGGTTTCAATCCTTGGTTCCGAATTCCTTTGGCAATATCGAACAATTCTTCCAAGAATTTATTTGGGAATTCACTAAGCGAGGGATCAAGCACAATTTGTCATCCTTACTACATAGTTTCAAACAAGCTCCTAACGAGACAGTAAAAAATGCAGCATGAAGATTTAATCAATACGTGACCCGATGCCCTATGACAGAGAGACCTTCTCAGCAGAAAATGATATCCCTATTTTTAGAAGGTCTAACCAATGGAACATTGAGAATGTTAGTATATGTAAAACGGTTGCAAAATCTGAGTGAGTGTCTCCAAGGATGTATAGATTTGGAAGACAACTTAGCTGAGGATCTCAAAATCACACAAGATCTTACCAAATCAGAGGATACAAGGAGCAATGAGACTTCTAGCGTGAGTTATGTGGATGAAGTGGTAGAGTTAGTGGCCAAGAAAATAGCAGTACAAGGACAAAGGAACTACCAGGACTCCTCCTTGAGAGTGCCAATGTTAGGAATTTGCACACTTTGTAGTGGAGATCATCCATCTCATGCTTGCACCAGAGAAGGATTAGGGTTATCACAACCTTACCCTTATGATAGACACCCAACTCAGAAGCCTAACACGTACTCTTATAGTGAGCATAAGTACATCAACCACAACACCGAAGACTATCCAATGAATAGGCAGCCACGACCGTTCATACCACCCCAATGTAGACCATACGTGTACCCTCCTAGAGAACAAGGCAGAGAAGTTCCTAGGTATAGCCCATGTCCAGAACCACGAGGAGAAACTAAACTGTATGAACATGGAGGATATATCCAACCTCAACCTATACCAGTACCACAACCACCTCACCCAGCAGCTTCGACACAAGGGCAAAACATCACAATACAAGTCGTTTGTCTTGAGTTTGGCAAAGAACAACTCTTAAGAGATTGTCCCGGACATCCTTCTAGTGCACCAAAGGCTACACCCGTTAATGTAGTTGGCTTAGTTGGGGATTCAAGTTCCAGTAGCGATAATGTGGCTCCTATACATGCAGTTACTAGGGCACAAGCATTACAAAAAGCTAAACTAGCTGAGCAATGAGAGCCAAGCGAGTCAGGAGAGCCTAGTAAGAGAAAAACTAGAACATGGAAGGATACTAGGGAGAAAGCCAATCGTAAGTGGACCAAAAAGTTATCCGAACTAGAAGGAAGCCTGAACGACGCAAAAACAAAAATAGAAGATATTTCCTCTCAAAGCCCCTCGCATGTCAAAAATCCATCCACACCACCTCATTCCACCCCATCAACCATTGTAATAGACCACCACAACCAGGGTCTGTTCTTGCAGATCCAACCCTAGAAGGCTTGGACATGATGTTCAAGGCCTACCAGGCTCGACTTCAAGAAGGACCAACACCTGCGAACCTAGACAAGAGCTACCCTAGAGCAGATTTAGAGATTGAACGGACAAAAATGTGCCTAAAAATGGTGGAACTAGCTCAAGCTATGTTAGAGGCCAATCAATCGTTCAATCAGACGAATGCTATTACACCGGGTTTGCACTTCCAAGGCTTAATAGACAGATTAGAGTAGTTGGTAAATAAACCTCAAGTTTCTTTACCTCCACAGGCTCAACCAACTGTTGAAAGAGAAGCTCATCACCAAAGAAAGTCTATGTTCCTGACTCTCTAGATGAGGGAGAACCTCTTTCAATTCAACAACACTGTCAAAAGTTCTTGCGGGAGATACAAGAAGAGAAATGGGCCAAGGAGAAGGATGTTTCCCCTCCTATTCTTGAAATTGATGACCGTCACGATCAATTCCCACAAGACGTTCCATCTATTTATGGAGACCAAGTAGAGCAACAAGAAAAATAAAGTTTAGGATTTGAATCCAATTCTTTACAAGAGTTGCCACAATTCACAGGCCCATGGGAATCTGAATCTCTCCATATAAGAGCTCCCACAATATTGGTAAGAAATGAAGACTCAGTGGTTCCAAGAAACACTAATGTCGTGAAGAACACTAAGGTTCAATGTCATCTCACCGTAGAAGAGCTGCTCAAAGAAAAACCTGAGCTATGGAATCATGTGAAGGATCAGGTTCCAGAACTTGATTCCAATATGCCAAAAGGAGACTCTAAGTAGAAAGTTCCAGAGATACCTCTAGACAAAATAGGGGACATGAGCGAAGGTGAGGAAGGTAATACTTATCTTCCGATCACCTACCAAGGTTACACAACCAAAGCGATCATAGATTCTAGTGCTGGTGTTGCTATTGCAACCACCTCCTTGTGGAAGCAATGGGGTAAACCCACATTAAGACCAACTAGAATGAAGCTTCAGATGGCTGACGGCCATGTGGAAAGACCTCTAGGATTGCTCGAAGGGATAACTCTAACCACTTGTGGTGTAGAGTTTGAGCACACCTTTGCTATATGTGACTTTGGTAAAACTAGTACCTACGAAATGATCCTAGGAAGACCCTTCCTACGACAACTGCAAGTTGTACAGGATTGGGGAACCAACTCCTTACACTTGCAATGCGTAGGGGTCACAACCAAGGTCAATTTGAAGGATTACACCTTCAAAGATGTACCACCCCTATAGCAAAATTCTATCCACAAGGAGCAAGAAGATTTGATCTCTGTGCATTCTAGAAGTTCATATGAGACATCCTGGATGCATGAAGATACTCATTTGTGGATGTGTAAGGTCGCAAAGGAAGAGGAAAAATGCTTAAAGGCAAGAGAAAAAGGAACTTCCCCAGGAGATAGACCAATTAAAGACCCAGCCTATACACCGATGATCTTTCGAGATGAGGAATTTGAACCAGATGGTTGGGCAGACATCTTAGCTACCATGGACATTGCAGTGAATGAAGAACAATGGACACCTCATTGTGATGAGGAGGGTTATGATATCTCAGTGTTAATGTGTCAGCCATTGCTAGAAGAATGTGACCCTAGTGACTTCATAGAAAAAGAAAAGAACGATGACAATCTAGAGTCCATTGTGATGGATAGTTGCTTTATTTCAGAGGAGCACTATCTAGAAGACATAGGAGTATTTACCCAAAAGGAAGAAGAACCTCTCACAAGCATTAAAACTGTCAATTCAAAGGATGGAAGTGAAGGAGGTCAAAAGAAAAAGAAAAGACAAGGAGTGAAACAAGAAGAGAAGGAATCATTGTTCAAAGTACCAGAGAATTTCAAGAAATATGAAGTTGAGGACCGAAAAATCTTGGTACGAATGCCTAAGAGAGAGGTCACCACAAGAGAAGCATATGATAACAAAGAAAAGACCAAAAAAGTCGTAGTCACCATTGAAGAGAACAAAGAGAGATGTACATACATAGGAGATGACCTAAGTAAAGAAGAGGAAGCAGAGTTGGTAGCTTTGTTAAGGGAATATAGGGATGTGTTTGTGTGGCACTATAGAGACTTGAAGGGAGTAGATCCAAAAATTTGCTCTCATACTATCCCCATGACTACTGATGCCAAGCCCATCAAACAGAAGCCCTACACATATAATGACACCTATGCAGCTAAAATAAAAGAGGAAATCGATAGATTGATTGAAGCCGGATTCATCTATGAGATTGAGCATACTGAATGGGTGTCCCCTATTGTAGTGGTGCCCAAGAAGAATGGGAAATAACGTGTGTGTATTAACCTTAAAAAAGTTAATGCTGCCACAGTAAGAGATAGTTATCCGCTTCCAATCACTAATCATTTATTGGAGCGTGTTGCAGGCAAGGAAGTTTATAGCTTCCTTGATGGATTTTCGGGTTACAACCAAGTAGCCATTGCCACAAAAGATCAACATAAAACGACGTTTGCCACAGAGTGGGGAGTCTTTGCATTTCGTGTGATGCCATTTGGTCTCACCAATGCACCTGCAACATTCCAAAGGCTCACATGTCATGTCTTCAAAGAGTTCTTGCGAAAGAGCTTAGAAGTATATGTGGATGATTTATGTGCTCATTCACAAGAAAGTAGACGTCACATTCCTGAACTCAGACAGATCTTCAACAAGTGTAGACAATACCGAGTATGTCTGAACCCAGAAAAGTGTGTGTTCATGGTACGACAAGGTAAAATCTTAGGTCATATTGTGTCTAAGAACGGAATATCAAAAGATGAGGATAAAGTAAAAGCCATAGTGGAGTTGCCGAGGCCAAGGAATGTTAAAGAGGTACAAGCCTTTATGGGCCATTGTGGATATTACCGTAGGTTTATTCACATGTATGCAATTATAGCTAAGCCTCTTTATGCCTTGTTGACAAAATTTGAGTGGAACGACGAATGCGAGAAGTCTTTCAATGAGTTGAACAGACGTTTGTGCACAGCACCAATACTGACCACTCCTTATTGGAATAAGCCATTCCATGTACATGTGGATGCATCCAATTATGCAATAGGATGTGTGTTGTCACAACCCACTAGTGAAGGAAACCTAGATTTGCCTATAGCATATGCTAACAGGCAATTGAATGCTACTGAACAAAACTATACAACAAATGAGAGAGAAGGTTTAGGCATGGTATATGCTGTCAAGAAGTTTAGACACTATCTATTGGCCAACAAGCTCAAATTTTTCACTGATCATCAAGATTTATTATACTTGGTCAATAAACCTTGCAATACAGGGCGCTTAGTAAGATGGTTCCTCTTACTAATGGAATATGACTTTGAAGTGGTTGTTAGGCAAGGTAAGACCCACCTAAGAGCGGATCACCTTTCTCGCATCACTTCAGGAGAGCCACCGCAAGGAATGTCTGATGAATTGCCCGACGCTTATCTGTTCAATTTAGAAGTTGTTCCTAAATGGGCAAATAAGTTAGTGCCTGTCCTAACCTTCGGACCCGCAAATAAGACTGTGAAAACAAATAAAGAGGAAATTGTAAAATCCCAAAAATATCAAATATTGGCAAGAAGCATGTACAAACAAGATACAGAAGGTGTATTAGCTTGTTGAGTCGAGGACGATGAACATAGTAGTTGGTTGCAACAAGCCCATGAAGGATTTCTATGGAATCACTATTCTAAACAATGAACATTGCAAAACCTCTAAAGCGTTTAGGAGTGTATTGGCCTAGTATGAACAAAGAAATTCATGAGTGGATTAAGAATTTTCCAATGTGCAAAGAGAGACCCCCTGTGGAGCATGCGACTTTTATCATGTATCATTGATTCCAGATTGGAGTGCTCCATTGGTAGAATTCATGAGATCATGAACATTACCCAAGCAGACTAGTCTAGCAAGGAAACGAAGCATGGAACAAGAGGCTAAAGACTATGCCTTAGTAGGTGATAACCTATACGGAAGAGGCAAAGATGGCTATTTAATATTGTGCGTTCATGAATCAGATTATTTGAAAGTATTAGAAACGGCACATAGCAGTGTTGCAGGCGGACATTTTGGTCCTGACCGAGTAATTAAGACTATTCTATTCTTAGGACTTTGGTGGCCCACTCTTCATATGGATGCACATACCTATGTGAAGAAATGTGACACATGCCAACGTGCCCAATACCCAATTAGAAAAGATGAGATGCCTTTGAGGCCAATGATGGGAGGACCTGCATTTTCGAAATGGGGTATAGACTTTTAGGTCCTATTAACCCCCCAGCTAGAAACTCCCATGCCGAATACATTATTGTAGCTTACAAAGTGGGTAGAGGTCAAAGCCACAACAAAGAATGATGCTCAAACAATGGCAAAGTTCTTATTTGAGAATGTGTTCACGAGATATGGACTACCCATAGATTTAGTAAGTGATAGAGGCACGCACTTCTTGAATGCAGTCATTGGAAATCTTCTCCAAGAATTCTTGGTGATACATAAGAAGTCTGCCCCCTATCATCCACAAGCTAACAGACAAGCTAAGAGCACAAACAAGATCCTATGTAATGTATTGAAAAAATTGGTAAATAATAAACGCCTTGATTGGGACAAACAACTTCATCATGATGTTTGGGCCTATCGAGTTGCCTATAAAACGGTACTCAATGCCACCCCATTTCAGATGGTCTTCGGACAAAACGTTGTGCTACCATTGGACTTCCTAATCCCAACTTTGAAATTAGCACAAGAGCATGACTGGAATGGACACGAGTTATCCTCGAGGATCTTTGATTTAGAAAGATTAGGTAAGACAAGGCTATGAGCGGCGACAGGCATCTATGCTGCAAAGAAACGACAAAAGGCATACTTCGATGCACATATCAGAGATAAAGGCTTGAAAGAGGGAGACCTAGTGTTGGTTTACACACTAAAGTAACATGCCCGTAAATTGGAAAAAAGAGGATACGGACCCATGATCATTAATAGAATTTCCACTAGCGGTGATGTTCAATTGGCCACACTAGAAGGTGATGTCTTGCCGAACTATATTAGTGGTTGTCGAGTCAAGCTATATCATGAACCTCTTATAGAGGATATGCTAATGAGACTCAACACTGCTAAGAAGCAAAAAGAAGAAGAGTTAAGGGTTAGAGAAGAAGCACAGGCACAGGCTAGAGAACGCATTAGGAGAAATAAGTTAAGGCGCCTAGGCCTAGATATCAATCTTGAGGCCCCAAGATACCACATGGCCATGTGTCAAACATCAAGAGCCATTGCTTCTCGAATAATTGACCCACGTCCCTTTGTGAACATAGCAGTAGGACAAGGGAAGAATGCAAGGATTGTGAGAGCATTGATTGACTCAGGTGCAGCAATTAGTGCAGTTAGACTTTCATACTGCCAAGACTTGCAATTGAACATCAAGCCTATAGAAGCCTATCTCATAGGTTTGGGAGGTGTGGAAACCCCTTGTTTGGGAGAGGTGGAACTTCCCATCTACCTTCAAAATGTTCCAATGAAAGTCAAAATGCTAGTATTTCATAATGAGGACATTATAGAGCCACTTGTCCTGGGTCAAGATTGGATTTACGACCATGCAGTCAACTTGAACCTACGAAGTCAAATCCTTCAAGTTTGGGCACCTGAACAATGTATCACATTAGAATTAGAGAATTGCATGAGCACAAAGCCAAGTAGCACACATTCTCTTAGTTCTTCCGAAACTAATCTTCGTAAAGAAAATGTTGTGTGTCAAAAACCCTATGAAGCAAAAGGACTCAATCATGGAAGCACAAGCTCAAAGGCCAACAAACCTCTCTTCTTTTTCACATACTAATGCACGTGTAACTCGACCAAAGAGGCAAGCAAAAAAGACATCTGCTATATCAACTAGACAGACATAATTCAAGAAGAAAGAAGCGCAGGGCATGAAGCAGATGTGGGTACAAAAAGGAGAACAACCACCAGCCTTGCCACAACCATGCCCATTGAAGCAAGCTAACCATGCTAAAAGAAGCACCAAGAAACGAGGACAAGCTCAATCCCAAGGTCTCCGACAGATTTGGGTACCAAAGCAATCGATGAAGGCTGACCATAATAACGTACAAATTTGGGTGCCAAAGAAATTAGCTACAGCTCAACAAGGGCAATTACAAATGTGGGTACCCAAGGCACTCTTACATGCACAAAACCATATGATCTCTCTCATGAGATAAATCTCAGCAAAAACACCACGAAGAAGCAAGAGTCGACACCAAGGGCAGAAACCAAAAGAAGATAAAGTCATCTCCTCGCCGATAATAAAAAGACAACCATCAAGGATATGGGTTTGGAAGCCAAAAGCACCAGTAGCACCCACAAAATCAAAGAACCAACCACGAGGGCTACAAATTTTAAGCACCCAATTAAAGAGGAAGAAGTCAAAAGTAACCTATACACAGCCACATAGAGTTTTAAGACGGATCCCTATCAGAAGGAAAGATCAATTGTCATTCGTGGATCCAATGGCTACCTCCAACAAAGACTGCATCAACATCCACCAGCAACATTGAAAGCCTCGACGTGCAATAACCATGTGCCTTTGGCATAACCTTGTCTTTTGCACCATTTAGGTCATGCATTTCCAAACTATGCATTAATATAGGGCCACATTACACGGCCGTGCATAGACACAATTGAGGATCCCAGGCACATGTGACGGATCTGACATATGTTAAATATTTTATTGTTGCTAACAAATTTTTTTCTTGTTTTACTCCATTGTTCAAAAAAAAGAGGGAAAAAAAGGAGAGGAAGAGGTCAAGAGAAAGAATGGGATTGTGCGTTTGAAGAATCCCCAATGCGAACCATCAACAAGGACATCTTTCAACAAAGACAAGCTGATGGTCAATCACCACGATGGAAGTACAACACAAAGAGTTGAAGATTGATGGAACTTTCACCATGGTAAGAATTGTATGCTTCAACAACAACATAACCATGATCGACTAGAAAACCTCTTCGTCGGCATACCCTTGAGCGCTTAGCTCAAGCACCCAACTTCTTGCACCATAATTCTTTCAATGCATTTCCCAAGTATGCATGCATAGGGCTACATTACATGGCCGTGTACAAGGCACATTCTTCTTCCAACCCATGCACTAATGCACTTACCCATCAGTCGTTATCGGTCACGTGTACTTGGCATGGAAGCTAGGGAATCCATCTTTGGAAGAACCAGAGGACATCACGGTGACAACAACAAGAGCTAGGAAGCAATCCACCACGAGAGTTTCTCATAATCTACATTGACAACTCACAAAGACACCATCAAGCTGGAATACAAGGAAAAAGTCCATACAAATGTCACAATGACAAAATGACAAACCAGACAACTGCCCAAGCTACAATGGGAAGATGCACCACTCGTGCTGATACATGAGGGACACTACCTCTCAACATACTACATGGAACAACCACCACAACAAGGGTCTGTCAGGGACGACAGACTCAAGAGGGGGGGAGTGTTAAAGCTCAAGGTCAAGGACAAAGCATGGAAGCGCATCAAAGAAGTGGATACACAAGAAAGAGGAGCAAGTAGGGAGCTCCAAGAAGTACATGTCAAATTTTTCAAAGAAATCCCTATAAATATAGTGACTTTTGTCACTAAAAACCATTGTAAATACCATTTTCAATTTTACAACTCCATTTTGTTCAAGCCAAGGAGTGCTTGAGCTTGAGGAGTATTAGAAGTATCATCCCACCAATTTTCATAATTTTTAGATTCCGTTTGAGTCCCCAAATAAGCCTTGGAACCTAATTTTTAACTAGGCGAGACACTAGGTCTGGACAGGGTCAAAACCACTCAAAAAACTATAAAAAGGGCTGGAAAGCTCATTTTTGGGGCGAGCTTGTTATAGATTTGAGCTTCTGTAAAGAGAACTCTTGTGTAATTGAAGTCCTTCCATTGTTCCACTCTTTGCTCTTACTTTGTGCGCGTGTGTGTGTATGTCTATGCATGCTTGTGTGCTTTCACTCACGCACTTGTGCCATCACTTGCTCACGGTCTTCATACCGGTCCTCACATCTCCACGGATTGACATATATGAGGTGAAGCTCCTCATGTTGGTACTCACCATTGTGCTAGAGTGACACCAAATTTGACTATCAACCCAACAATGGGAGGGCACACAAGCCCCTCCTAGGTGTTAATACAAGAAAAGATCATATCTAATTTGGAAATAGAGTACAACTTCATTAGGGACTCTCTCAATTGATTGGGAGCTAGATCTTGGAGAAATCTAAACAGATGAAAATCTGTAGCAAGAGCATCTTTAATTGCTGAGATACACTTCAGAGCAATCTTTCTAAAACCCTGATAAAAAGACAAGTAGAAGCAATTAAATCTCTTGTTGAAAGTAGCTTCATTTTTTCTTTTCCAAATGAACCACAATGTATGAGCTCTCCATAAATTCCATAGAACAATATCCATTCTATTGAAGGAACAAAGCAGAATTTCTCTGTAACTAAATTGAAAGTTGAGTTTGATGTAGCAGGGTTGAACAAGTTTCCAGAATTGCTTAGCATGCTTACAATTGTAGAAGAGGTAGGGAAAATCCTCCATAGTGCCACAAAATGTACATTTTCTATCAATAAGGCCATCCTTCTTTATCCTGGGGCCACATGAAATGTCATTGTGGATAATGAGACACTAGAGCAGGGATTATTTTATGTTGATGGGGAAAGCCCATAAGCATGTGAATCTATATTGCCATTGTCTAGTAGAGAAAAATTTTGGAAAAAGGATTACAGGTTAGGTTCACCAAGTATGTAGCATATGTTGAGGATCCATACCCAAGATTCAAGAAGATTTTGAAAGGAAAGAAAATAGTTAGGATGTTTACCATTTAACTCGAAGATGCTAGAAATATAGCACTCTTCAACTATGGCATACAAAATTTTGCTTAAAGTTTAGAACTAGTACAAGAGATTGATACATGTTGGAGAAAGGATGCTTAAGGAAATTGACAAGGAATATAGTGTGTTTGGGATTCAAAATGTACGCAAGTAGTACATGATTTGCAAGTGTGGTACACATTAGTTGGGATAGAATGAAAATAGTCACCTAGAAAAATACATACATGGAGACATCTTAGAGCTTTTCCACATAGATGTTTGGAGACTAAGAAAGGAGCCATCTATTTAAGGATCAAGATATTATGTATCTTTCATTGATGATTGTTGTATATTTACTATTTTATAATTTATGAAAAGTAACAATGAAGTATTCTCATGTTTGAAGAAGTCCCTTGCATTTTTATATGATCAAAAAGGTAAATCATTTAATAGGCTTAGGCTTCATGGAGGGGGATAATATTTATCCCATGATTTTGACTCATTTTTTACAAGAAAGAGGCATTACAAGGTGGATAACAACCAGATATACATAAAAACATTGGTGTTGTAGAAAGAATAAATAGGTCCATTGTTGAAGCAGCTAGTTCCATGCTCAATGAGAAGAACATGCACAATTATCTTTGGGATGAGACCAATATCTATGGCAACCTATCTCATCAACATGTTTCCCTATAAAGCTCTTGAAGGTATGACTCCTTATGAAGCTTGGAATGGTTAGAAGACCTAGCCTAGATCAATTCTAGATTTTTGGATACATTGCCTTTGTAATGTTCAGCATCTTGTATTACCTTCATCATGTAGGCACAACGATGAGCCATATAAATATCATATGTCAATCATTGCACTGAATTCTGCATCCTTCAAGATCTTCTTGGTCCTCAGTCACTTTTCCTTGTATCATTTGCATGTGCCTTTCTTATGTTTGGACTCTTCACAGAGGGCAATCCAAGTTCCTCATCAAGGCTCTATTCTGAATCACTTGAGTCTTCATCAATGTCTTCAAAACCTGTAGATCTTTTATTGTGAGCACAAAGATTTTCTTTACCCTTGTTGGATGTAGTCGATGAATTTTCCAGACTGAAATTTCCATGCAATCTTCCACTCCATGGATTGAGTTGGAAGTATTACTTGGTGACACATTAGATCCACTCAAAACTTGAGATTTTGCACTTGATTTTTTAGCATTTCCTTTGTCACATGAGTCAAGATTGAGTCCTTGTTTGACATTTGCATAGAAGCTTGACATTTCATGAAACACCACATCTCTGCTTACCTTCACCTATCGTGTGAGTGGGTTGCAATATTTATATCCCTTTTGCTCAAGGGAGTACCCAATGAAGGTACATTTTTTTTGCTTTTGGATCAAGCTTCATACTCAGCTCATATGGAACATGTACATATGCAATACAAAAAATACTTTCATATGTGATAAGTTTGGCTTTTTATGTGTAAACTTCTCCTCAAGTGTAACTTGATGTATGTTGGAACATCAAGCTTACACTATGTTTGAGGTGATTTGATCTACATCAAAGGCTATCACGTCGAAAGAATATCCCTTAGAGAGTTCTTTTTCATATGCTCATTTATTGTATTTTTTTGAGAGATTTTTGATGGTTCATTTACCGTTGTAAAAGCCTTGAGCTTCACTCAAGAACCTTCATTGGCAGGATCAAGGTATTATGTCTCATTTATTGACGACCATAGTAGATGGATTGTTCTATACTTTATCAAGAGTAAGAATGAAGTGTTTGATTGCTTCAAGAAGTATCTTGCACATGTGGAGAATCATATAGGTAGATCACTAAAGAAGCTCAGATCTGATGGAGGGAGAGAATACTTCTCCAAAGAGTTTGATGAGTTCTTGTAGGAAAAAGATATCAAAAGGGAAGTGACTACTAGGTACTGTCCTCAACTAAATGGAATTGCAGAGAGGAGAAACAAGACATTGGTTGGATCAGCCCGAACAATGCTTGCAGAGAAGAAGTTGCCACATTATCTATGGGCAGAAGCTATTTCAACTGCTGTGTACCTTGTCAATCGACTACCATCCAAATCACTTCAAGGTATGACTCCTTATGAAGCATGGCATGGAAGAAAACCTAGTCTTGGGCATTGCAAGGTTTTTGGTTGTTTAGCTTATGTTCATGTACCATCACAAATAAGAGGTAAGCTAGATGAAAGGGCAACAAAGGCAGTGTTTATTGGATATGATTCAACTCAGATGGGTTACAGGTTCTTCAATCCTTCAACAAAGCAATTCACTACAAGTAGAGATGTTGTGTTTGAAAAACATAGGTCTTGGTATGATGAAGACAAACAAAAGGTAACACTACAATATGATCTTGATTCTGAATCTCATCAATTAGGAAGCAAGCATGATACACAGGTCCAGGATCTAAGAAGTGATACAGACGATGACCAGGATGAAAGAGAAAAGGATTACAAGCTATGGAAGTCAAGAGGCAAAGCAAAGATGCAAGAGGTTGGAGAATGCTCAAAACAAGCACCTAGAAGATCAGCAAGAGAGAAGAAACAACCAGAAAGGTATGGATATGATTCCGCATTCGTTACAAAGCATTCAGTCTACTTGGCAAAAGACTCTATTTCAAAGGAACCCTCAACCTATGAAGAGGCAAAGGGAAACCCTAATTGAGAAAAGGCCACGAACGAAGAGATAGATGCATTGAAGGAGATGGACACTTGGGATTCGGTTCCAATGTCACCAAATCAATATTAGTTGCCCAAGGATGCTCACAAACTCATGGTATAGACTATGAGGAAACATTCTCACCAGTTGCAAAGATGACTACAATCAGGACATTGATAAGTGTAGCTGCTGCAAGGAATTGGAGACTCCTCCAACTTGATGTGAAAAATGCATTCTTAAATGGTTGGATAAGTGAAGAGGTATACATGTCACAACACTAGGTTTTGAAAACCCTAATCATCCATCTTTGTTTGCAGAATTAAGGAAGCATTGTATGGATTGAAACAAGCTCCTAGAGCTTGGAATTACAGGTTGGTTACATATCTTCAAGATCAAGGGTTCAAAGCTAGCAGCTATTGTGATAGGTGATGATATAAATGGCATTCAAAGGATCAAGAGACACATGCAAGAGGAGTTCAAAATCAGTGACTCAGGTGAGCTCACATATTTCCTAGGTATTCAGGTGATATATACAGATGAAGGAATGTATTTGACTCAAAGAAGATACATTCAGGATCTTCTTCTCAAGTTCAAAATGGAGAACACTAAACCTGCAGATACACCTTTGGAGATGAATCATAAACTTAGTGTTTATGAAGGTGAGAAAATTGAAGACATTAAAGAGTATCAAAGCTTGGTAGGTAGCTTGATATATGCTACTCATACAAGGGCAGACATCTCATATAGTGTGGGAGTGCTTAGTCAGTTCATGCACTCACCGAGCAGACCACACATGGATGCGGCTAAGAGAGTACTTAAGTATCTCAAAGGTACAATCAACGAAGGTATATTCTATCCTTACTCTTCAAATTTGGATATCAAAATCTACTCAAATGCAGATTGGCCAGGAGCGAAGGATGATAGAAAAAGTACATCTGGTTACTTAGCATTTGTAGGTTCGAAGCTAGTGTCATGGAGTTCCAAGAAGAAACCAACAGTTGCTTTATCTTCAACTGAAGCAGAGTATAGAGGCTTGACCATAGCAACTCAAGAAGCAATATGGTTGAAAGCATTGTATACAAATTTGGGACTTGCGAGTTCCAAACCTCACATATTTGGAGATAATGTAAGTTCCATGCATCTAGCGGCAAATCCTATTTTCCATGCAAGAACCAAGCACATAGAAGTCCATTACCACTTCATCAGGGAGAAGCTCATGGAAAAGGAGATTGACATTTCTTTTGTTCCGACTGAAAAGCAAGTAGCAGATATGATGACGAAGGCACTTGATGGAGTAAAGCTTTGTAGATTCAAGGCTATGGCAGGTATTCAACCTATCAGAGAATGAAGACTCAAGCATACTTTAGCTTGAGGGGGAGCTATTGGAACATCAAGCTTACACTATGCTTGAGGTGATTTGATCTACATCAAAGGCTATCGCGTCGAAAGAATATCTGTTGGAGAGTTCTTTTTCATATGCTCATTTATTGTATTTTTTTGAGAGATTTTTGATGGTTCATTTACCGTTGTAAAAGCCTTGAGCTTTACACATGTAAAGGTAGAAATGTAGAGCCCAAATCCCACGAATTTGGTGGTTGAAGTTGCATTCAATCAAGCAATCAATCACCTAAAAGTAGATCAAACTAGATCTTCACTTTTCCTAGATTGTAGGAAAGTGAATTGATTCCCTCCAACAACCATTCCCACCTTCATTTGAATTCAAATTCAACTTGTAAAAGTCGTGGAACACTCCTAGAGTCTATATAAAGCCTTGAAATCACTTGTAAAATACATGGAAGCAATATACATACACTTGTGACCATCATTGTCTTGCTCCTTCAATTCTCTACATCATCTTCTTCGCCAACAGTAATTTTGCAGAGGCTGCTGCTCTCCCTCCAGAGCTTGAAATTGAGTGAAGCATGGCTCATTGGAAAGGTATCAGTGTCTAGATTATTCCTATAAATTTGCATAGCATTTGGTTCAGTAGATTGGGAGAAATCTGGGTTTTTCTGTCTCGGGGTCAATCTCTGTGTATTCTTGAAAATTAGGAAGTACCATCGGTGAATGTCGCATTCATTCCTATAGCATGTTTTGCTTATTCCTTATACTTTTGTGCATTCCATACACTCAACCCTATGTGTATCACTCCCATAAAAGGATTGTTTCTAATTGTAATCACGCTGGTCGTTATGGGCATTTGAAGTTCATTGTCTCTTCCATAGATAGTAAGTTTTTTGAGCTAGTCGACCTGCGAACCTATCTGTTTTGTATCGACTCATTCTCGTTGATGCTCCAAAGTACATAGTGTATTTCTTTACACTTATTGCATGCCTATAAAGTCTATTTGAGTCTCCATAAGCTCAAGGACTGGTTTTGTGCCGGTTGGCTTGACCAAACTTCGTTGCTTCGAAACACACTTTTCTACCTTCTACAAGATTCTCCAAGTTCTTTCAATGTATAGCAGTGTCCGGAAGAAGGAGGTCGTGGCGGGAAGCCGGCGCCTGGGGTTGGATCAGGCCCCGCTCTGGTGCGCCGTTCCCGCTGTCCTGCGAGCGGCGTGTGCGCGCTGGGCGCCTCGCCTGTGCTCTCTGGAGCGTGCGCGATCCTCGTACGTGTGGGACCCTCTCCACTCGGAAGTGTCGAGATGTGCGTGCGTACACGACCGTAGGCGTCGAGAAAGAGACAAATCAGATACAACACTGATTCTCGAAATCACTGGGTCGGTGTGTATATAAACTCGATGATACAATAATCTGAATGATACAGTGATGCCCGCTACAGTGCGGGTCCGTAATACAAAAACCCGCTACAGTGCGGAACAGATAAATACAAATAAATGCCGCCGCTACAGTGCGGATCGGCTGGATATGATGTAGGCTTCCCGCTACAGTGCAGGAAGTCACCCTCGATCTCTATCTTCTGGTCTTTGCGATTTAATCTTTTCTTCACTTTTCTTCGGTCCAAGCTTTTTTTCAAGTCCTCACTTTGCAGCTCTTTACTTCAAAAATCCGCGCAAATCAAACCTGTAGAGTGGACGCACCAAGAAGATCAACGAAGAGGGGGGGGGAACATGTTAGTACTTATGCAAATAAGAACCATACAGTTTTAACATTTCAAAACTATCGTTTAGGGATTTATTCAAAATTCATCATCTCATCTAATAGTTTAGAAACAAAAATTATTTATGAACTGCATCTTCATTAAATGCACCTCCAAAAGATTTACAAAACTTCAATGTACATGATGCTTTTACATTATTGCTTACAACAATAACAATGTCGATGTTGCTAATGCGCATATTGAAGACAGAGCATCCACCTTCCCACTATAGTAGTTTAGGTTCTGGTCCTTGGATGACAATACATATACCCTAAATGCTTTTATCATGTTTCCCACGATATCATCCCAATAAAGTCGATTAATGAAATTATCCCATGTTGATCCTAACGAATCATGTCTCAATCTTGTTCCAATATCCAACGTTGTGAACTCTAGTCTCGAAGGATCGTATTCCTTTTGTGTTAAGATCATAACAGAGAAAGCTATTTAATGGTCAAGTGAATTTCGATCTTTATTACCCTTACATTCATGAACTTGAGCTACAAATGTGTCTTTAATATGAACATCAGAGTTTAATTTGTCTGTTCATTAACACAAAAGAATAGTGTGAACACATTAGCGAGGTGAGCATTACAACGAATGGTCATTTGATTCTCTCAAAAATGCTTCTCTTTCCGCTCTCTGTCTCTCATCTCTCTCCAATAACAACTGACTCTATTGATCTCCTTCTTGCCGCCATTGAACGTTTTTGTTTTTCTCTCTCTATAGAATTCTGCCTACGCAGCGCCGTTCATTTCTCTCTACAGCTCCTCTCTCCTCCACGTGTAGCTATCGATGGCGACCACATCTCTCTCTCAACTCACGTACGCGCAGCTCCGACTTTCTTTGTCTCTCCTTTCTCCACGTACATGCGCGCAGACTTAAGGCCATGAGGAAGCAGACTTCGAATCTCTCTCTCTCTCCACGCGCGAGTTTTCTGTAGCGCGGCACCGCCAGACCTCTCTCTCAACCTCTCTCTCTCTCTCTCTCTGGACTCACACCGCCTCTACTTCTCTCTCCACGTGTCAACAGAACCAACTCTAATTCCCTCTCTACTACAACGAGCTCTCTCCATCGAATCCCTCCGACATCAGGGGCACTGCGGCAGATACTCTCTGCCTCTCTTTTCTCTGTCGTGGGCGCAAAACCCCTTGGATCTCTCTCTGGGTTGGTCAACGCCCGTAGCTCCCGCAATCCAACGGTGCATGCGCAGCATCAATTGCTGCTTCCTTCTCTCTCCGGACTCACACCGCCTCTCTCTAGCGTGCCCTCTACTATCCTCCACAGCGTCCGTCTCTCAGCAAGTGCCGCCATGCTCAGCTTCTCTCTGATTGCGACACGCAAGCTCGCCCCCCTTCCTTCTCTATGTGTGCCAGCGGCGGTTCGAGAACCCATCTTCTCTCTCTGTGACCCGACACCGACATTGTATGCTCAGAGAGTCAGAATCTCTCTCTTCTCCAACAGTCAACCACCTCTGTTGCCGCTCTCACGTGGGCTGAGTCGGAGCCAATCCGCATCTCTCTCTATGCCTAAATTTTCTCTCCACTTCCATTTTCTCCTGCGCCTCTCACATCGACTGCCATCTATACTTCTCTGTGTAGTTACTTGTGAATCCTCTGCAGCGCACGTAGTGCCTTGGACTTTTTCTCTCTATCATGACTACCATTGACTTCATCCACAGATTTATCTACGCGTGGCCTCCTATTGTCTCTGCGTCTCTCCCTTCTCTTTTTCCTCTATTACAGCCATACCCATGGCACTTTCTCTCTCTAGTACAGATTACACAAATATGTCTTTACAATCAGAAGGGCATAAAACTCTCTCTCTCTCTCATGCAAGCTAATGGACATGAATAAGGAAAAATGAATAAGAGGAGGATAAGAAACCATACCTGCAAAGTGGACGCACCAAGAAGATCAACGAGGAAAAACAAGTGAGGCTTGGCCCTCTATTTATAGGATTCCCCATCCTTCTCTCCTTGGGACATTCATCTAGAAGTTTCCAACCTCCCTACTCAACTTTCCAATTTCAGACGACCATGCATGTTCACTTACTATTCATGGAAAATCCCATCTCTTGATTCTATTTTTGATTTTTGTCCTTTTTATTTTTCCTAAATTAATGTTTTGGTTTCACACTGTATACAGAGTTAATTAATCTAAGGGTTTGGGCTAGGAAAAATGCCAATTCCAAGGGTCCGACCTAGGGTTTTTGGTCGGGAAGATCAGGGTTTTGCTCACACTTATCTCAAGCTCGCCAATTCAGGGATTTATTTACAAATTCGGCCTAAACTTCAAGGGTTTCCAAGGGTTCAAGTCCGATTTTCAGGGGAGTAAACTCATGTTTCCAGTCAGTTTCAAGGATCAAACCTAAAGTTTTCATGGGTCTAATGTCAGTTATTTACACGCACGGTTCTAATGCACATCTCTCACATGGTTTCTTACCACACAGGCAATCAAATCAGTCAAATCATGCATGAAATGTATCCTCTTTAGAACAAAACATCACACGAAACTCAGAAAATAATGAACTTTGAAAAAAATCAGTGCACACTCCCTGCGGGATTTCATCCCGACATTCGCCCCCGCTAAACCTGCACATCGTCCCGATGGGCCAACCTGCAAGATTCAACAGAAGAGTATCAGGGTTCTTTTAAAATCTCTTTACACTTTTTATGCTTTTCTTTTCAAAATCAAAACGTGATCTCATGCAGTACATGCAATTTTTATAAAGATTGGTATGAATTTTTTTTTTTCAAATTGGGTAGATTCAAGCTTCACAAACATCATATTATGTTTCTGCGTCTGCAATCTGACAAGTAATCACATGAATAAATCGTCGGCTTTCTAGATCTTTTGTTTGCTCAACTGGTTCAGATCCAACTGCTCTTTCTAAGTACTAGCATATACATATGTTTCTACTAACTCAGTTTGTAGAATATACCTTGATTCCCACTATTTATTTCCTACTTGTCCAACTCTCCATTAGATCTCTTTCTTTTCAATTCTCTTTTTCATTTTATTTTTCTTTTTCTCTTCATCTCAGCTCAGCATTTCTTTTTATCTTTTATTTTTCACAAATCGGCCTATGTCGAAATCGGGTGCGACTCATGGACTTGTCCACCCGGCCAAGTTTGTTCCACCTGTCTGCCGACCCGACATAGCGCACGACATACACAATGTCAGCCCTGCATGAAATCGGCATCAGCTCGTGGCTCTGACCACCCGGCCAGAGTGACTCCACCCGCCTACCGACCCATACAGGCACACGACAACAGATAGGTCAGGCCTACAACGAAACTAGCTACGACTCGTGGCCTTGATCACCCGACCAAGGTGGTTCCACCCGCCTACTAGCCCATCGTAGCGCACCAACAACATACACGCACATATAAGCTGGCATGAGTATGAATGTTTCTTTATAAATCATGATCCATGTGGAGGTAAGATCTCGCAAGAAATAAATACTTGGATCCAAAGTTTTCCGCTGACTAAGTGTTCAAATCAATGAGCATATACATGCACTTGGTCTAAGCATGCCATCACATCCCCAAGCTTTCACTCTCAAAAGTCTCTAGTCCACTAACTGATCTCATTCATATAATTCCCTAGTCATTCATGCTTCATGCAAACCCATAATAGATCTTTGTTATCTTCATTCTACATGATTTTCATAAACTCATACATATCTTTATCACACACATCAATGCAATGCATATGCTCTTTCAGAAAGAAAACAAATCTCAAATCAGAAACGTTTCACCTGGTAATTTTTCTTCATTTTGATCCAGCTTTTGTTTATCTTCATGGTCTATCATTCTTCATCAGCATCAGCCTCAGTGTCATCAGTTCCCTCCAACATCATCAGTATCCTCCAGAATCATCAATATCCTCCAATGTCATCAGTATCCTCCAACATCATCAGTATCCTCCAGTGTCATCTGTATCCTCCAGCATCATAATCATCATAATCATCATCAATCACTAATGTCATCAATCATTTTTAACACCAATCATTATCTTTTATCATCATCATTCATCATAAACCATCAATCATCATCATTGAATAGCTTTTGATCGTTCTCCTATGTTTCATTATAGTTCTTCTTCAATCATCATTGAATATTTGCAAATATGTCTTGAAACGTTAGGTTTCTACTTCTTCTATTCTTCTTCAAACTCTTAGAAGTCTTTGAAGTTGTCTTTACACTTCCCTCGATTTGCTTGATAATATCATCAAGCAACTGTTTTTCCGCTTTGTTAATTTGTTTATCAGATTTTGTATCTTCTTGAATTTCTTCTTCACTCTCTTCTTGTTTAATCTTTTTATCAAAGTTCAATTGAGACTCTAATTTCGCAACTTTCTCTTGATCAAAAATATTCTCATTAGTTAAAAGTTTCGGATCAAATGAAACATACACCTCATGCTCTTTCTTTGATTTTTCTCTTTCAGACTCTCTTTTATGATCAATTTCCATTTGTTCTCTTAGTATCCGTTCAATATTTTGCTTCTCGACCTTTATTTGTTTACCTTTGGTTTCTTCAATAGATTTCTCTTGACTCTCAATAGATAGTAGGCTCTTTTGTTCATCAGATTTGCTATTCTCAAGTCTTTTTGGTTTCCACACTCTTTGAATTGATTTCGATCTAGTCTTAGTCTCTTCAAAATATTCTCTCATTCCACCTTTTCCTACATTCAAAGGTAAAGGGGATTCATCTTGAAACTTACAAATTTTACCTTCATGTTCCCTCACTAGTCTATGTTTGCATGCACTTTCATATGCCAGACAATCCCAAAACATATGCCCAAACTGATCGCACCAAAAGCAACGAATAGGTCTCTTCTCATCCCAACTTGATTTCCTAGGTGTCACTCTAGGCGTGGGTTTTCTAAGGCCTACTGACTCTTTCTGTGCAGATATGCCTTGGACATTTACCTCATGTTCATTGTCGAATTTTAGTGCTTGTAGATTCTTAACTTGGTTAGTCAACAATTCAACCTTATTTTTCAATTCAGAAATCTCAAAATCCATTTCATTTTTTAGGTCTTTAATACTTATGCCCATTAGTTGGATAGTATCTGATATTGCATTTATAGTTTGCATTAGGGTCATGACAATACCAAACTTTGATTTTATGGATTCATTTGTGTTAATCTCTATTTCTTTAATTTGCTCTTCATATCTCCTAAACTGTTCCTCAATCATTTTATTCATTCTCGTTTTCCTCTTCTTACGATCTAAGCTGAGAAGTAGATTCTTAATCTATGCCTCAATGGAAAAGTGCACACTTGTATGATCAAAACTTATGCAAAAAGTGGATGATCAAGGTCAAGCAGTAAAACAGTCTTTCTTTTTAAAAGTGCGTGGAATCAATGCAAATAATTCAAATAACTTAAAATGCTAGTACCTGGAGTCTCTGTCCGATGCTGAGGTTCCTGTCTGTCTTCTCAAGGAGTGGGTGACGCGTTGAGGATCACCTGGCAACCGCCTCGTTCACGTCGGGTTCAGGTGTCCGGAAGAAGGAGGTCGTGGCGGGAAGCCGGCGCCTGGGGTTGGATCAGGCCCCGCTCTGGTGCGCCGTTCCCGCTGTCCTGCGAGCGGCGTGTGCGCGCTGGGCGCCTCACCTGTGCTCTCTGGAGCGTGCGCGATCCTCATACGTGTGGGACCCTCTCCACTCGGAAGTGTCGAGATGTGCGTGCGTACACGACCGTAGGCGTCGAGAAAGAGACAAATCAGATACAACACTGATTCTCGAAATCACTGGGTCGGTGTGTATATAAACTCGATGATACAATAATCTGAATGATACAGTGATGCCCGCTACAGTGCGGGTCCGTAATACAAAAACCCGCTACAGTGCGGAACAGATAAATACAAATAAATGCCGCCGCTACAGTGCGGATCGGCTGGATATGATGTAGGCTTCCCGCTACAGTGCAGGAAGTCACCCTCGATCTCTATCTTCTGGTCTTTGCGATTTAATCTTTTCTTCACTTTTCTTCGGTCCAAGCTTTTTTTCAAGTCCTCACTTTGCAGCTCTTTACTTCAAAAATCCGCGCAAATCAAACCTGTAGAGTGGACGCACCAAGAAGATCAACGAAGAGGGGGGGGGAACATGTTAGTACTTATGCAAATAAGAACCATACAGTTTTAACATTTCAAAACTATCGTTTAGGGATTTATTCAAAATTCATCATCTCATCTAATAGTTTAGAAACAAAAATTATTTATGAACTGCATCTTCATTAAATGCACCTCCAAAAGATTTACAAAACTTCAATGTACATGATGCTTTTACATTATTGCTTACAACAATAACAATGTCGATGTTGCTAATGCGCATATTGAAGACAGAGCATCCACCTTCCCACTATAGTAGTTTAGGTTCTGGTCCTTGGATGACAATACATATACCCTAAATGCTTTTATCATGTTTCCCACGATATCATCCCAATAAAGTCGATTAATGAAATTATCCCATGTTGATCCTAACGAATCATGTCTCAATCTTGTTCCAATATCCAACGTTGTGAACTCTAGTCTCGAAGGATCGTATTCCTTTTGTGTTAAGATCATAACAGAGAAAGCTATTTAATGGTCAAGTGAATTTCGATCTTTATTACCCTTACATTCATGAACTTGAGCTACAAATGTGTCTTTAATATGAACATCAGAGTTTAATTTGTCTGTTCATTAACACAAAAGAATAGTGTGAACACATTAGCGAGGTGAGCATTACAACGAATGGTCATTTGATTCTCTCAAAAATGCTTCTCTTTCCGCTCTCTGTCTCTCATCTCTCTCCAATAACAACTGACTCTATTGATCTCCTTCTTGCCGCCATTGAACGTTTTTGTTTTTCTCTCTCTATAGAATTCTGCCTACGCAGCGCCGTTCATTTCTCTCTACAGCTCCTCTCTCCTCCACGTGTAGCTATCGATGGCGACCACATCTCTCTCTCAACTCACGTACGCGCAGCTCCGACTTTCTTTGTCTCTCCTTTCTCCACGTACATGCGCGCAGACTTAAGGCCATGAGGAAGCAGACTTCGAATCTCTCTCTCTCTCCACGCGCGAGTTTTCTGTAGCGCGGCACCGCCAGACCTCTCTCTCAACCTCTCTCTCTCTCTCTCTGGACTCACACCGCCTCTACTTCTCTCTCCACGTGTCAACAGAACCAACTCTAATTCCCTCTCTACTACAACGAGCTCTCTCCATCGAATCCCTCCGACATCAGGGGCACTGCGGCAGATACTCTCTGCCTCTCTTTTCTCTGTCGTGGGCGCAAAACCCCTTGGATCTCTCTCTGGGTTGGTCAACGCCCGTAGCTCCCGCAATCCAACGGTGCATGCGCAGCATCAATTGCTGCTTCCTTCTCTCTCCGGACTCACACCGCCTCTCTCTAGCGTGCCCTCTACTATCCTCCACAGCGTCCGTCTCTCAGCAAGTGCCGCCATGCTCAGCTTCTCTCTGATTGCGACACGCAAGCTCGCCCCCCTTCCTTCTCTATGTGTGCCAGCGGCGGTTCGAGAACCCATCTTCTCTCTCTGTGACCCGACACCGACATTGTATGCTCAGAGAGTCAGAATCTCTCTCTTCTCCAACAGTCAACCACCTCTGTTGCCGCTCTCACGTGGGCTGAGTCGGAGCCAATCCGCATCTCTCTCTATGCCTAAATTTTCTCTCCACTTCCATTTTCTCCTGCGCCTCTCACATCGACTGCCATCTATACTTCTCTGTGTAGTTACTTGTGAATCCTCTGCAGCGCACGTAGTGCCTTGGACTTTTTCTCTCTATCATGACTACCATTGACTTCATCCACAGATTTATCTACGCGTGGCCTCCTATTGTCTCTGCGTCTCTCCCTTCTCTTTTTCCTCTATTACAGCCATACCCATGGCACTTTCTCTCTCTAGTACAGATTACACAAATATGTCTTTACAATCAGAAGGGCATAAAACTCTCTCTCTCTCTCATGCAAGCTAATGGACATGAATAAGGAAAAATGAATAAGAGGAGGATAAGAAACCATACCTGCAAAGTGGACGCACCAAGAAGATCAACGAGGAAAAACAAGTGAGGCTTGGCCCTCTATTTATAGGATTCCCCATCCTTCTCTCCTTGGGACATTCATCTAGAAGTTTCCAACCTCCCTACTCAACTTTCCAATTTCAGACGACCATGCATGTTCACTTACTATTCATGGAAAATCCCATCTCTTGATTCTATTTTTGATTTTTGTCCTTTTTATTTTTCCTAAATTAATGTTTTGGTTTCACACTGTATACAGAGTTAATTAATCTAAGGGTTTGGGCTAGGAAAAATGCCAATTCCAAGGGTCCGACCTAGGGTTTTTGGTCGGGAAGATCAGGGTTTTGCTCACACTTATCTCAAGCTCGCCAATTCAGGGATTTATTTACAAATTCGGCCTAAACTTCAAGGGTTTCCAAGGGTTCAAGTCCGATTTTCAGGGGAGTAAACTCATGTTTCCAGTCAGTTTCAAGGATCAAACCTAAAGTTTTCATGGGTCTAATGTCAGTTATTTACACGCACGGTTCTAATGCACATCTCTCACATGGTTTCTTACCACACAGGCAATCAAATCAGTCAAATCATGCATGAAATGTATCCTCTTTAGAACAAAACATCACACGAAACTCAGAAAATAATGAACTTTGAAAAAAATCAGTGCACACTCCCTGCGGGATTTCATCCCGACATTCGCCCCCGCTAAACCTGCACATCGTCCCGATGGGCCAACCTGCAAGATTCAACAGAAGAGTATCAGGGTTCTTTTAAAATCTCTTTACACTTTTTATGCTTTTCTTTTCAAAATCAAAACGTGATCTCATGCAGTACATGCAATTTTTATAAAGATTGGTATGAATTTTTTTTTTTCAAATTGGGTAGATTCAAGCTTCACAAACATCATATTATGTTTCTGCGTCTGCAATCTGACAAGTAATCACATGAATAAATCGTCGGCTTTCTAGATCTTTTGTTTGCTCAACTGGTTCAGATCCAACTGCTCTTTCTAAGTACTAGCATATACATATGTTTCTACTAACTCAGTTTGTAGAATATACCTTGATTCCCACTATTTATTTCCTACTTGTCCAACTCTCCATTAGATCTCTTTCTTTTCAATTCTCTTTTTCATTTTATTTTTCTTTTTCTCTTCATCTCAGCTCAGCATTTCTTTTTATCTTTTATTTTTCACAAATCGGTCTATGTCGAAATCGGGTGCGACTCATGGACTTGTCCACCCGGCCAAGTTTGTTCCACCTGTCTGCCGACCCGACATAGCGCACGACATACACAATGTCAGCCCTGCATGAAATCGGCATCAGCTCGTGGCTCTGACCACCCGGCCAGAGTGACTCCACCCGCCTACCGACCCATACAGGCACACGACAACAGATAGGTCAGGCCTACAACGAAACTAGCTACGACTCGTGGCCTTGATCACCCGACCAAGGTGGTTCCACCCGCCTACTAGCCCATCGTAGCGCACCAACAACATACACGCACATATAATCTGGCATGAGTATGAATGTTTCTTTATAAATCATGATCCATGTGGAGGTAAGATCTCGCAAGAAATAAATACTTGGATCCAAAGTTTTCCGCTGACTAAGTGTTCAAATCAATGAGCATATACATGCACTTGGTCTAAGCATGCCATCACATCCCCAAGCTTTCACTCTCAAAAGTCTCTAGTCCACTAACTGATCTCATTCATATAATTCCCTAGTCATTCATGCTTCATGCAAACCCATAATAGATCTTTGTTATCTTCATTCTACATGATTTTCATAAACTCATACATATCTTTATCACACACATCAATGCAATGCATATGCTCTTTCAGAAAGAAAACAAATCTCAAATCAGAAACGTTTCACCTGGTAATTTTTCTTCATTTTGATCCAGCTTTTGTTTATCTTCATGGTCTATCATTCTTCATCAGCATCAGCCTCAGTGTCATCAGTTCCCTCCAACATCATCAGTATCCTCCAGAATCATCAATATCCTCCAATGTCATCAGTATCCTCCAACATCATCAGTATCCTCCAGTGTCATCTGTATCCTCCAGCATCATAATCATCATAATCATCATCAATCACTAATGTCATCAATCATTTTTAACACCAATCATTATCTTTTATCATCATCATTCATCATAAACCATCAATCATCATCATTGAATAGCTTTTGATCGTTCTCCTATGTTTCATTATAGTTCTTCTTCAATCATCATTGAATATTTGCAAATATGTCTTGAAACGTTAGGTTTCTACTTCTTCTATTCTTCTTCAAACTCTTAGAAGTCTTTGAAGTTGTCTTTACACTTCCCTCGATTTGCTTGATAATATCATCAAGCAACTGTTTTTCCGCTTTGTTAATTTGTTTATCAGATTTTGTATCTTCTTGAATTTCTTCTTCACTCTCTTCTTGTTTAATCTTTTTATCAAAGTTCAATTGAGACTCTAATTTCGCAACTTTCTCTTGATCAAAAATATTCTCATTAGTTAAAAGTTTCGGATCAAATGAAACATACACCTCATGCTCTTTCTTTGATTTTTCTCTTTCAGACTCTCTTTTATGATCAATTTCCATTTGTTCTCTTAGTATCCGTTCAATATTTTGCTTCTCGACCTTTATTTGTTTACCTTTGGTTTCTTCAATAGATTTCTCTTGACTCTCAATAGATAGTAGGCTCTTTTGTTCATCAGATTTGCTATTCTCAAGTCTTTTTGGTTTCCACACTCTTTGAATTGATTTCGATCTAGTCTTAGTCTCTTCAAAATATTCTCTCATTCCACCTTTTCCTACATTCAAAGGTAAAGGGGATTCATCTTGAAACTTACAAATTTTACCTTCATGTTCCCTCACTAGTCTATGTTTGCATGCACTTTCATATGCCAGACAATCCCAAAACATATGCCCAAACTGATCGCACCAAAAGCAACGAATAGGTCTCTTCTCATCCCAACTTGATTTCCTAGGTGTCACTCTAGGCGTGGGTTTTCTAAGGCCTACTGACTCTTTCTGTGCAGATATGCCTTGGACATTTACCTCATGTTCATTGTCGAATTTTAGTGCTTGTAGATTCTTAACTTGGTTAGTCAACAATTCAACCTTATTTTTCAATTCAGAAATCTCAAAATCCATTTCATTTTTTAGGTCTTTAATACTTATGCCCATTAGTTGGATAGTATCTGATATTGCATTTATAGTTTGCATTAGGGTCATGACAATACCAAACTTTGATTTTATGGATTCATTTGTGTTAATCTCTATTTCTTTAATTTGCTCTTCATATCTCCTAAACTGTTCCTCAATCATTTTATTCATTCTCGTTTTCCTCTTCTTACGATCTAAGCTGAGAAGTAGATTCTTAATCTATGCCTCAATGGAAAAGTGCACACTTGTATGATCAAAACTTATGCAAAAAGTGGATGATCAAGGTCAAGCAGTAAAACAGTCTTTCTTTTTAAAAGTGCGTGGAATCAATGCAAATAATTCAAATAACTTAAAATGCTAGTACCTGGAGTCTCTGTCCGATGCTGAGGTTCCTGTCTGTCTTCTCAAGGAGTGGGTGACGCGTTGAGGATCACCTGGCAACCGCCTCGTTCACGTCGGGTTCAGGTGTCCGGAAGAAGGAGGTCGTGGCGGGAAGCCGGCGCCTGGGGTTGGATCAGGCCCCGCTCTGGTGCGCCGTTCCCGCTGTCCTGCGAGCGGCGTGTGCGCGCTGGGCGCCTCACCTGTGCTCTCTGGAGCGTGCGCGATCCTCATACGTGTGGGACCCTCTCCACTCGGAAGTGTCGAGATGTGCGTGCGTACACGACCGTAGGCGTCGAGAAAGAGACAAATCAGATACAACACTGATTCTCGAAATCACTGGGTCGGTGTGTATATAAACTCGATGATACAATAATCTGAATGATACAGTGATGCCCGCTACAGTGCGGGTCCGTAATACAAAAACCCGCTACAGTGCGGAACAGATAAATACAAATAAATGCCGCCGCTACAGTGCGGATCGGCTGGATATGATGTAGGCTTCCCGCTACAGTGCAGGAAGTCACCCTCGATCTCTATCTTCTGGTCTTTGCGATTTAATCTTTTCTTCACTTTTCTTCGGTCCAAGCTTTTTTTCAAGTCCTCACTTTGCAGCTCTTTACTTCAAAAATCCGCGCAAATCAAACCTGTAGAGTGGACGCACCAAGAAGATCAACGAAGAGGGGGGGGGAACATGTTAGTACTTATGCAAATAAGAACCATACAGTTTTAACATTTCAAAACTATCGTTTAGGGATTTATTCAAAATTCATCATCTCATCTAATAGTTTAGAAACAAAAATTATTTATGAACTGCATCTTCATTAAATGCACCTCCAAAAGATTTACAAAACTTCAATGTACATGATGCTTTTACATTATTGCTTACAACAATAACAATGTCGATGTTGCTAATGCGCATATTGAAGACAGAGCATCCACCTTCCCACTATAGTAGTTTAGGTTCTGGTCCTTGGATGACAATACATATACCCTAAATGCTTTTATCATGTTTCCCACGATATCATCCCAATAAAGTCGATTAATGAAATTATCCCATGTTGATCCTAACGAATCATGTCTCAATCTTGTTCCAATATCCAACGTTGTGAACTCTAGTCTCGAAGGATCGTATTCCTTTTGTGTTAAGATCATAACAGAGAAAGCTATTTAATGGTCAAGTGAATTTCGATCTTTATTACCCTTACATTCATGAACTTGAGCTACAAATGTGTCTTTAATATGAACATCAGAGTTTAATTTGTCTGTTCATTAACACAAAAGAATAGTGTGAACACATTAGCGAGGTGAGCATTACAACGAATGGTCATTTGATTCTCTCAAAAATGCTTCTCTTTCCGCTCTCTGTCTCTCATCTCTCTCCAATAACAACTGACTCTATTGATCTCCTTCTTGCCGCCATTGAACGTTTTTGTTTTTCTCTCTCTATAGAATTCTGCCTACGCAGCGCCGTTCATTTCTCTCTACAGCTCCTCTCTCCTCCACGTGTAGCTATCGATGGCGACCACATCTCTCTCTCAACTCACGTACGCGCAGCTCCGACTTTCTTTGTCTCTCCTTTCTCCACGTACATGCGCGCAGACTTAAGGCCATGAGGAAGCAGACTTCGAATCTCTCTCTCTCTCCACGCGCGAGTTTTCTGTAGCGCGGCACCGCCAGACCTCTCTCTCAACCTCTCTCTCTCTCTCTCTGGACTCACACCGCCTCTACTTCTCTCTCCACGTGTCAACAGAACCAACTCTAATTCCCTCTCTACTACAACGAGCTCTCTCCATCGAATCCCTCCGACATCAGGGGCACTGCGGCAGATACTCTCTGCCTCTCTTTTCTCTGTCGTGGGCGCAAAACCCCTTGGATCTCTCTCTGGGTTGGTCAACGCCCGTAGCTCCCGCAATCCAACGGTGCATGCGCAGCATCAATTGCTGCTTCCTTCTCTCTCCGGACTCACACCGCCTCTCTCTAGCGTGCCCTCTACTATCCTCCACAGCGTCCGTCTCTCAGCAAGTGCCGCCATGCTCAGCTTCTCTCTGATTGCGACACGCAAGCTCGCCCCCCTTCCTTCTCTATGTGTGCCAGCGGCGGTTCGAGAACCCATCTTCTCTCTCTGTGACCCGACACCGACATTGTATGCTCAGAGAGTCAGAATCTCTCTCTTCTCCAACAGTCAACCACCTCTGTTGCCGCTCTCACGTGGGCTGAGTCGGAGCCAATCCGCATCTCTCTCTATGCCTAAATTTTCTCTCCACTTCCATTTTCTCCTGCGCCTCTCACATCCGGAGCGTGCGCGATCCTCGTAGGGTCCCTCGCCCCTCGGAAGTGTCGAGACGTGGGACCGTGAGCGTCGAAAAGAGACGATCAGATGCCGCAGTGATACACGGAATGCAGATGAAGCCAACGATACAACGAAATATGAAACTGAAGTACTCCAATAAAAATGAGTGATACAAACAGGCCGCTATAGTGCGGGCCGATGGTACAATAAAACCGCTACAGTGCGGTGCGATGATAAAATATAAACGCCGCCGCTACAGTGCGGATCGGCCGATATAAAATAGATCCCTCGCTACAGTGCGAGAAACCGCCCTCGGGATTCTGCTTCGGTCTTCGCGGTCCAAGCTTTTCTTCCAGGTCTTCGCTTCGGTCCGCTCTTTACTTCAGGTATCCTCAACAGTAGCCTCCCTTCTCTTTACTTCAGATAATCAGAAACTGCATAAACCTGCAAAGTAGACGCACCAAGAAGATCAACGAGGAAAAACAAGTGAGGCTTGGCCCTCTATTTATAGGATTCCCCATCCTTCTCTCCTTGGGACATTCATCTAGAAGTTTCCAACCTCCCTACTCAACTTTCCAATTTCAGACGACCATGCATGTTCACTTACTATTCATGGAAAATCCCATCTCTTGATTCTATTTTTGATTTTTGTCCTTTTTATTTTTCCTAAATTAATGTTTTGGTTTCACACTGTATACAGAGTTAATTAATCTAAGGGTTTGGGCTAGGAAAAATGCCAATTCCAAGGGTCCGACCTAGGGTTTTTGGTCGGGAAGATCAGGGTTTTGCTCACACTTATCTCAAGCTCGCCAATTCAGGGATTTATTTACAAATTCGGCCTAAACTTCAAGGGTTTCCAAGGGTTCAAGTCCGATTTTCAGGGGAGTAAACTCATGTTTCCAGTCAGTTTCAAGGGTCAAACCTAAAGTTTTCATGGGTCTAATGTCAGTTATTTACACGCACGGTTCTAATGCACATCTCTCACATGGTTTCTTACCACACAGGCAATCAAATCAGTCAAATCATGCATGAAATGTATCCTCTTTAGAACAAAACATCACACGAAACTCAGAAAATAATGAACTTTGAAAAAAATCAGTGCACACTCCCTGCGGGATTTCATCCCGACAGCAGTAGTTGGCGTTTTGTTCATGATTTATATAGCAATGTGCACACTTTCTGCCCAATAACAAACAACCATCAAGGCTCTTGCTATTTCGAGAATATGTCTATTTTTGCGTTCAACAACACCATTGTGTTGTGGTGTGTACCTACATGAAAATTATCATCGAATTCCATGACTTTTAGTAAGCTATTGAACACATTTGACATGTATTCACCTCCTCCATTAGATCTTAATGTTTGAATAAACTTCCCTATCTGCTTTTCCACCATATCCTTAAAATTTTGAAAGTGAGTAAACACCTCACTCTTCTCTTTCATAAAGTATACCCGTACTTTCCGTGTATGGCCAATAATGAAAGTGACATAAAACATGAAAACACCCATAGATGTGGTATTTGCATGACCCCAAACATTAGTGTGTACTATTTCTAGCACATTCTCACTAACATGCTTATCATGCAAAAAGGATGCCCTTGATCGTTTACCAAATTGACATGCTTCACATACCTTGTGCATCTTTGCAACCTTGAAATGTGGTAGCCCATTGACAAGCTCATTTGACTGCATCAGTTTTAACTTTTGCAAATTTGCATTTCTGATTTGCTTGTGTGAAATCTCTATATCAACAATAACACCTGCACCTTTTGCAAAAATGGCTGCATTCACTTCAAAAATTTTCACATTCAAGGTGAATATTGTACCAACTTTGTTCCCTTTGGCCACGAACCTTACATTTTGCTTGTACACTTCTACCTATAAACCATCAGCATTGAAGCTGATTTGTAATCCTTGGTCAACCATTTGTCCAAAACAAAACTAGATTCTTTGTTATATTCAAAAAATTAGCACATCAACAAGATGTTTTGCCTTCCCATGCTCCATAGATAGTGCTATTTCTTGTGTATGATTGAGAAGATGTGATGTATCATGGCTTGTTTCAACAAATCTAGGAAGAGATAATTTTTGCAAACTATTAAACCATTATGCATGCCCGATCATGTGAGTTGAGCCACCTAAATCAACATACCTGACATTACCATTTGATTTTGAAACATTAGGTGACATTGTATTCATCATGTGATGTTGAAACATGAATATGTTCTCTGAATCAGCTGCACTTGTGAATGCATAATTGTTTTGTTGCCTTTTGTTATTTTGATTCTTCAACCTACAATCATATTCAAAGTGACTAGGTTTAGCAGAATTTCAACATCCTTTATTGTCATTACCTGAATCATTTCTTTGGAAAATTATGTGGCCTCTTTGGTTCCCCCTACCTAGAAATTGTCCTCTACCTCTTGCATGATTTTGTTGTTGACCTTGGTCTTGGTTATTGTTTCCTCTTCAACTTCTAAAACCTCTACTTCTGCCTCTTCCTATGCCAAAGTAGAATACCTACTCGAAAGTAGGTTTTCCTTGGGGGTTTGAGCCCTCACAAAGATTCTTTTCTTTAATTTTCAGCATAGATATCCGATCAGCAGAATTTGCAATATTTTCCCTTGTATGAATAAAAATTTTTAACCACTTATTGAAAGAAATTGGACATGTTTAGAGAAGATTGGAAGTAGATTTGTTAGATGGTGAAGATATTCCAACAAACCACCATAGGGCCTACCCTAGCTCTTTGAATAAGTAAAATAGAGCTTTTGGGCTTGTGATTAGTGCGATAAAACCCAATGGGTACTTTAAAAGATCAACAAGAACAAACTGGTGTAAGACAGATAACTAACACCTTGACCAATGTACAAAAACCTTCTATACATGGAAGCTATGATTCGAACACTCAGAGCAGCCAACACAGTTATAGTTGGAAAAATCCTCTTAAGCGAGTTTCATACATAAGGTTGGCTTGCTATAATGCATAGTTCCCTAATTTACATGAACTTATGAAGGAGCATAAGCTTAACATTGATTGGATGTCATCCCAAGTTTTCAAGACTATGCAAAAAATGACCCTGAGATTTTCAAATTGAGATTTCTCTAAACCTACTATAGCAAATGACTTGATAATTTATAAAAATAAACTAGAATGTATTATCTTTCTAATGAGTGATCAGTGACTCAATTTGAAGCTCTGTACCAAGAGGAGTAGCCTTTGCAAGATGATTGAGTCTGACGAAGAAGGAGCAAAGAGTTGATATGGCACTAGGCAATGATCAAAGAGTATACATGTTGCATCAGATTATCACTCCCATACGGTAAAAATGATCAAGATTCTTTATATAAAATCTCATGGATCTTTCCATGCCTCTTCTTCATGAATTCAAATTCAAATAAAGGCACACTTGGTAGTTTAAGGTGATTGGAATCTCTTCCTTCAATCTAGGGAAAGGTGATCAATTTTGATCTACCTTTTGTGATTGATTGATCTACCAAATTCAAATACCTTCGAAAAGTGTGATTTATGACTTCTCCTTTTATCCTTTTACAAACATAAAGATCTAGGCTTCTACATTTGGTAAATGATCACAAAAAATCTTTAGAAAAAGTACAATAAATGAATGCAAATAAAACTCTTCAATGAGTATGTATGGCATCATTCAAATGATGCTTTTAATATAGAGCTGATTCATCTCAAGCATAATGCAATCGTGATAGTCCAACAGCTCCCCCGAAGCTAAAATATGCTTGACTCTTCATTCTTTGATAGGTTGAACACCTGCGATAGATTTGAATGTGCATAGCTTCATCCCTTCAAGTGCCTTTGTCATCATGTGTGCTATTTTCTTCTCAATAGGACTAAATGATAAGTTAATTTCCTTTTCCATAAGGTTCTCTATGGCATAGTGGTAATGAACCTCTATGTGCTTTGTCCTGGCATGAAAAATTGGATTTCCGGCTAGATGGATAGAACTTACATTATCTCCAAGTATGTGAGCCTTGGAACTTACAAGTCCCAAATCTAAGTATAACTCCTTGAGCCATTTTGCTTCTTGAGTTGCAATAGTTGAAGATAAAGCAATTATTTATTGCTTCTTGGAACTCCAAGAAACTAATTTTGAACCTAGAAATGTTAAATATCTAGAGGCACTTCTTCTATCATCATTTGCTCCTACCCAATCTGCATCTAAATAGATTTTAATATCCAAATCTAAAGAGTAAGGATAGTAGATACCTTCATTAAGTGATCCTTTGAGCTACTTGAGTACTCTCTTTGTAGCATCCATGTGTGCTCTTCTAGGTGAGTGCATGAACTCGCTAAGCACTCCCACACTATAGGATATATATGGTCTTGTGTGAGAGGCATATATCAAGCTACCAACTAGGCTTTTATACTCTTTAGGATCATCAATCTACTCACCTTCATAAAATCTTAATTTACAATTCAATTTTGAAGGTGTACCTACAATATTTCTGTTCTCCATTCTCAACTTGAGAAGTAGGCCTTGAAGGTATCTTCTCTGACTTAGATATATCCCCTCATTTGTATAAATCACTTGCATACCTAAGAAATATGTGAGCTCACCTAAGTCACTAATTTTGAACTCCTCTTGCATATGTCTTTTGATCCTTTGAATGCCATGCAAGCCATCACCTATCATAATTATTTCATCTACATATACGCATAGATAGATAACCTCATTGTGATCCCTTTTGATGAACATAGAAGGATCTGAGTTGCTAGGTCTAAACCCTTGATCTTGAAGGTATGTAACCAACCTGTAATTCCAAACTCTAGGAGCTTGTTTCAGTCTGTACAATGATTTCTTAAGTGTGAAACATAATTTGTATGATTAGGGTGTTCAAAGCATGGAGAATGTGATATGTATACCTCTTCACTTATCCAATCATTTAAAAACTCAGTTTTCACATCAATTTGGAGGAGTCTCTAATTTCTTGTAGCAATTACACCTATCAATGTTCTAATTGTAGTCATCTTTGCAACTGGTAAGAATGTTTTCTCATAGTCTATGCCATGATTTTGTGAGCATACTTTAGTAACTAATCTGGCCCTATACATTAAATTGATGCATTTGAGTTCCTTTCAAGTTTATATACCCATCTACAACCGATTTCCTTATGATCGGATGACATTGGAACCAATTCCCAAATATCCATCTCCTTGAAAGCATCTATTTCTTCTTTCATAGCCTTTTCCTAATTAGGGGTTTCCTTTGCCTCGTCATACGTGATGGTTCTTTTGAAATTGAGTCTTTTGCCAAGTAGATTGAATGCTTTGTAACAAATATGGAATCATATCCATACCTTTCTAGTTGTCTCTTCTCCATTGTTGACATTCTAGGTGTTTGCTTGGAACGTTTTCCACACTCTTGCATTTTTGCTTTGCCTCTTGACTTCCATAACTTGTAATATTTTTCCATTTTATCTTGTTCATCATCTGTATCACTTCTTGAATCCTAGACTTGTGTATCATGCTTGCTTTCTAATTGATGGAAATCAGAATCAAGATCATATGGTAGAGTTACCTTTTGTTTGTCTTTATCATACCAAGACTTGTGTTCTTCAAACACAACATCACTACTTGTAGTGAATTGCTTGGTTGAAGGATTGTAGAACATGTAGCCCATATGAGTTGAATCATATCCAATAATTATTGCCATTGTTTCCCTTTCATCTAGGTTACCTCTGATTTGTGAAGGTACATAAACATAAGCCAAACAACTAAACAACTTGCAATGTCCTAGACTAGGTTTTCTTCCATGCCATGCTTCATAAGGATTCATATCTTGAACTAATATGGATGGTAGTCTATTGACAAGGTACACAACAGTTCAAATAGCCTCTACCCATAGGTAATGTGGCAAGTGCTTCTCTTCAAGCATTGTTCTAGCTTATCCAACCAATGTCTTGCTTCTTCTTTCTGCAATTCCATTCAATTGAGGAAAGTACCTCGTAGTTACTTTCCTCTTAATATCTTTATCTTGCAAGAGCTCATCAAACTCCTTGGAATAGTATTCTACCCCTCCATCATATCTGAGTCCCTTGAGTGATCTACTTTTATGGTTCTCTACATGTGCTAGATATTTCTTGAAGCAATCAAACACTTCATTCTTGATAAAGTACAAAGTATCCCATCTACTATGGTCATCAATAAATGAGACATAATACCTTAATCCTATCAAAGAAGGTTCTTAGCTTAGCCCCCATACATATCTATCTACTAAGTCCAATAAGTTATTGTGGATGTAGGTTTTGTGGTTGAATAATTGTCTTTGTGCCTTCCCAATTTGACAAGCATGACATTTATTGATCATGCATTGCTTTCATATATGCGGCAACCTTATAACACTTTGATCCCTACATATATCCTTCACAGTTCTTTCATTCACATTAGCTAGCCTCTTATTCCACACTTCAAGCTCACTTAGGGTTTGAGACCCAAAGTTGGGTAGAGCTATGTTCTTGGATTCTCCTACTTCAAAAGTAAAGAGCCTACCATGCTTCTCACCTCTTGCTATATTTTTAAAGCCTTGACATGGATCTTCCACAAAAGCTCCATGTTGGGTGAACCTAACTTGCAAGCTTTTGTCAACTATTTGGCCTATACTTATTAGGTTTTTTGTAATAGTGGGAACATAAGGTACCTTGCTTAGAACATTTCTCTTGCAATTGAAATCCTTGATATTACCAATCTTCTCCACATTATGATTTGTATCATCCCTTGTTTGTACTTCATGCATATGCTTTGGACTTTCCAATTTAGATAAGAGAGCTATGTTGCCTACAACATGATTTGAACATCTTGGATCTTCAAAATAATTGTTGTATTCTCTTTTGTTATGGCCTCTATTGTTAATGTCCAAGTTGTGTCCACCTCTGCCTCTATAGCTACCATATCCACCTCTTCCACTTCCTTTTTGGGTCTTTCCATTGAACCAGCAATTTTAAGTGGTGTGGTTGGTCTCATCACATATGAAACAAGGTTGAACATTCTTGCCTTTGGTTTTGTCATGCTTTGGTCCTTTCTTCTTCCCTTTCCACTTGATCTTGCTTACAAAGTTGGCTTGGGAAGTCTCCTCTTCATCTTCTTCCTTCTTCTTGCCCTTTAGTTTCTTTTCATTCTTATCTGCATACAGAGCACTAGTTGAATTACCTTGATAGGAGTTACCTTCCTTTATGCTATTGTTGGCCTTTTGATTGAAGTGTTGTCCAAGAAAGATGTTGAAATATGAAGTTTGCACATCCATAATGAGGTCATAGGTTGTGGTGAAAGATATACATTGCTTTTCACCTCTAATCTCATTTAATATCTACCTCATGATGGCTTCTTCTTCAATGAACTCTCCCCATGGATGCCAATTGATTAGCAACCTCCTTGACCTTTGTTATAACAAAACTTGTGATGTTTTGTTTTGGAGTCTTCTTCATCTGGTTGAACTCATACCAAAGATTATTCTTTCTTCCTTTGGTACTAGTAGAAAAAGAAAGTCTCTAGTGCATCCCAAGTCTCTTGAGATGTTTTAAATCCTCTAATATGTGGTAATAGAAAATTAGAGATAGAATTTAACATGTATGACATTTCTTGAGAACCCCTTGCACACCAAAGTGTGAGCTTATCTATTTCCTCTTGAGTAGGTCCTCCTTTGGATTTTGGAATAGGCATTGATTAATCACCTCATACAATCCCATATAGATTTCTTCCTTGCAAATAATCCACCATTCTAATTTTTCAAGTAGAATAATTGTGTCTATCAAGATTCTCAATCATTGATGGACATCAATCTCCCATCTTGAATTTTCCCTAATACCATTGAAAGAAGTTGGAGATGTTTGGAGAGGCTTGGAAATAGGGTTTTCAGATCGTGAAGATAGTCCAACAAACTAGCATAGGACCTGTCCTAGCTCTAAATATATAATTTAGACCCTGTGGACTTGTGATTAGTGTAGTAAAACCCAATGGTTACTTTCATGAAGAAAATTTGATCCAAAACAGATAACTTGCACCTTGACTAGCTCACAAAAACCTTCTATATTTGGATGGAAGTTATGACTTCAAACACTTAGAGTAGATAGCACAATTACAATGGGAAACATTCATCTTAAGGGAGTGTCATACATATAGTTGGATTTCTATAATGCATAAAAGACCTAATTTAAATCAACCAATGAAGGAGCAATAACTTTAACACTCATGGATGTCATCCCAATTTTTTAGGACTGGAAAAAAATGACCCCAAGACCTTCAAATTAAGATTTCTCTTAATATACTAAACCAAATGACTTAAAAATTTATACAAAAAAACTAGAAAGTATTAATTTCTAATGATTGCTCATTCACTCAATTTGGAGCTCTGTAGAGAGAGCAACAACCTCTACAAGATGACTAAGTTGGAGGAAGGAGGAGCAGAGAATTGATATGGCACCAAGAAATGATCAAAGATTATATGTATTGCATCATATTGTCACGCTCATACTATACAAATCTTAGAGTTTTTATATAGACTGGCATGGATCTTTCCATGAATGCGCTTCATGACTTCAAATTTGAATAAAGGCAGGCTTGGTAGTTTAAGGTATTAGAATCTCTTCCTTCAATCTAGAAAAAGGTGAAATCAATTTTGATCTACCTTTTTGTGATTGATTGACCTACCAAATTCAACTACCTTCAAAACTCGTGATTTACGATTTCTCCTTTTATCCTTTTACAAAGATAAAGCTCCAGGCTTTTATATTGGGTAAATGATCACAAAAGATCTTTATAAAAAATAGAATAAATGAATCGAAATAAAACTCTTCAATGAATATATATGGCACCATTCAAATGATGGTTTGGATGTAGAGCTAATTCACCTCAAGCATGATGCAAGCTTGATGTTGCAACACTTATATGCACAAAGGCACACTTCCTAAAGCACAAAGGCACACTTCCACCTTATCATCATCATCATCTACATTAACACCAATAGATGCAAGTGAATCATATATGATTTTGATTTTTAGGGTGTAGTCACTTACCAACATGCTCTTTTTCTGTAGTGTATGGAGCTCGTTCTTGAGTTCCAATTTTCTTGCCTTTGTTTTGGTCAATACAATGTGACCAAACTATTCCAAGCCTCTTTCGATGTTTTGGCATCTTGTATGTGCCCAATCATGTTATCGTTTATGCTAACAAATAGCCTATACATTACCTTCTATGATCCTTGATTCCACTCTTCATATGCTCTTAACTAGTCTCTAGTATGATTTCTCTATTGTAACTGTGGAGCATTTTCATTCTCTCCTTCAATGTTCTTCTAATAGCCTTTTCCCATCAAGTAATTCTTCATTGTGAGTCTCTAAGCATGAAAAGTATTGTTGTCCAACTTATAACTCATAACGAGACTCATTCCATCAACATTTGCCATTTTTGTAGCAATTCACAACACTACAAAAACACTAGAACCTGTGCTTAAACACTTTCACATTGTGAGGTGACAGTTCAATCTCATAAAAAGAAAATTTTTTTGTATCAATACTACATGGAATCGCTTGAAATTTTCGACGTGGAATAGTTGACTGTTGTCGAATAAATGTAAGTTATAGTTTTGCAAACTAGCCTGGTTTTTCCATGGGCCCCACCTTGCAGGTTGGAAACCGAGATTGAGATGGCTCCAAAATAGAAATATGAGAAAAACAAGTGACCCTAAAGGGATAACCTACGAAAATATTTTGATGCCTTCTACCTTCACACCAATCTTTAGGGGAATTTGAGGTTGTTTCTCAAGTGCATTTTCTCCATGCCTTCTCATGTACTCTTCATTGTCGGCGTTCTCCATGAGCTCTCTATAGTCACACTAGCTCTAATACCATGTCAAGAGAAAGGAGATAAGGAAGAGAGCTCTCTCACACTCAAAGAGGAGCACACACTGATTGAGGCAAGGAAGAAGGATCTTCTTTTTCTTCTATTACATAAAAGGAATATACAAGAATGACCTAAAATAATAATATAGCTAGCTTCATCTGATATATATCCATTCGAGAATGATATCTTTATGTCTAATTGACTCAAAGTCCATCCTTTTGATGTTGCAAGCATTGAACACACAAGATCCTATGCACTCATGACAAGTGAGACTAGCTAGCCCTCACATGTCCAACAAGTGCACATAGTGGTGGTTTGATTCACACACATTAAATTATCAAACCGAGAGTATGACCTAGTCAAATGCATGGAAATGTTTGCTCTAATGATACCTTCTAAATGGGTTTGTGTGTAGTGATACTTGGTGCAGCAATTGACACAAAACAAGGAATATCTCCTAGCTTCGATATCTAAATTTGGTCAATGCTCTCTAATCATCTACCTCCACCTAATGACTCCCTACGCTTCTCACATTGATATCAGTTGAAAAAGGTAGAAAAAGGGTAGAAAACACGTCCAAGTATGCCTTTTATGCCTCAAACACATGTACAAGCTCATGAAGAAGAAGATACACAAGCAAGGAGAAGGAAACATGAATTTAAGAAGTTAGTTTTTGTATTATGGCAAAAACTATTTACAAATGTGTCACTGAGTGACTTATATACGTGTGCCCTAAGTTTGGCTCTTTTATATCCATGGAACAAGAAGTATGGGTGGAGAGAAGCTCCTCTATCTTTCACATGTATATAAAAGGAAAAAGATAAGCTCCTCTATCTTGTTTGCACATGCTGCAATATTTCTATGCTTAGTGCAAACAAGTTTCAAGCAATGGGGAATTCATGCTTGAACAAATCCTAACTATGTATTTCTATTCCCATAAAAGAATGAACTAAATTTCAAAAATTTCATAGACTTCACTCAAATAGAACTTTAGAAAAAACATAGTAAAATGCAACAAAATACAGAGAGCTATAGATATGACACGAAAAATGGTAGCTCTCATTGTTACCTTTGTAATTACAAAGTTACCATTCCCACACAATGGAATGTTATTTTATGCACTATGATCTTCTTCTATAGAGAATACAAAGTATCCTTTTGCACTCTACCATCACCAACAAGCATAGGTCCTTATTATTTGTACATTTGTTATCTGCTAGAGATAGGTGATGAATAACATTGTCATGGGAATCCAAATCCACTAGTCTCAATCGTTCCTATCAAGCATAAAACCACTATTCTAGCTCAAACTTCAAGTATGTTATCCAAAAATACATATATATTAATGCAAAAAAATCCTATCTCAATGATTGAGACAACACAAGTCTACACGTATCACCACACATGTCATATATGTACCCTTGAATATGACTACCACATAGAAACTTACACCTACTATGTCATTTGGGAAAATTCCATTGAAAATGTCAATGCTAGGTGTTATCAGGATCTTAATTATGCGTACCCGGAGGATATAGGTGTTGAAAACACATAGAAAAATAGATAAGAGATGAGACAAAACACAAAACTGGGTGCAATCTCCCCTCGCACACTCTATTTTGACAATCCATAGAGTGCACACATTTATAGGATTTTTCATTATGTCAAAAATAGCAATTACAATGAGGCGGCTTCAAAAAGCAAGCATGAAAGTAAAAACTTGCTCTCTTTTGTGGAGAGCCTTTGATTTTATTAACAAAAATCATAGGCTACAATGATCCTTATCCTAATCATTGACTTTATTAACTATTTCTAAAAAGAGAACCCTCTACGTGGGTTTATTTACAAATTATATAGAAAATAAATCTGATTATTGTTGTCTAGACATATTCAAAATATCCATGTCCTTTCATGCCTTCCATGCCCTCACAAACCTTCAACTTCTATACCAAAACACCAAAACACCAAAACACCAAAACACACTAATAACTTAATAAATTAACACTCCAAAGATTTCTTGTTCAACACATTCCATAATTCATAACATGCCCCTCAATTGTAAAAGAAACTCACATTAGTTGATAAAAATAAAATAGACACGGATAGTCAGTCACATGTCCCATCACTGATTAAAATAAGCATGTTCCATGTAAAAACACATGCATGGAAATGTTCATGGAGGAGTTAAATTACTAAGATCATTTATGAGGGGCTAGCATAGTCTTTAAGTAAGTCAATAAAAGAACATACATTATTAACTATAAAAATTACAAACAAAATATCCAAGTTTGATAATCAAAGAGAATTAGACTAATGAAAAGGTTGTTGTTGTCAATGTGGGTGCTACAAACAGATCATTTTGATCATCGATTGGTACTCTTTCTCCACATCATGAGCAAAGGAAATAGCTTCATGAAGTGCTATAGCTTGGCATGAGTGAAACTTAGCTTGAATCTCCTTCTCTAAACAATAATCATATTTCTTATTCATGTTATCTTCAGAAACATCTTCATGCAAGTAGAGAAATACTAAGTATTGCCAAAATCTTTATAGATTGTAATAGTATCACCTTCCATCTATGTAAACGTAGTCCACAATTGTCAAACATGTAGGCAGAATGTAGGGGAAGAAAAGACTCCTTAATATTTTCTTGAAAAGTCTTCCATGTGCTCAAAGGATCGACATTGAGAAAGGACATTCCACCAAAGTTGAGCCTCCCCTACTAAATAGTTAGTAGAACATTTTATGTTATCACTTTCAACATATGATTTGTCAGAATAGAAATCATCAAATTGGGATAACCATGAAAGAACTAAAGGGCCATCCTTAGGACCATCAAACCATAGAAATTGGTAATTTATAATACCAATCTTGGGATGTGTACCATCAGTTTGGGCAGACATAATAACTTTTACAACCCTTGCAAGGTTATCTTCTTCATATTGCATTTTCTGAAGTACTTCGTCGCGTTGTCGGATCTCATTATGGGCACCTCGAAGTTCATGCATACGAGCTCCATATGTTGCTCAAGTGGTACCTCAAGTAGAGGCGACTCACCAAAATCCTGCACGGTATTTGTCGCGTCCATGGGTATGTAGAGAACAAAAGCCCCTTGCTAGATATGTAAAAACAATTTTGAGATTGCTTGAATTAAAATGTAAAAGGAAGGGTGGTTCTTGGGAATTGAAAAAGTAGAAAGAGATGCAAGTTGTATTAAATATAACAAAAGGCAACTGGAGTGACAACACAAAGAGATAGTGTAGTGGTAAAATAGTTCCCTTGTGAGAGTGAGGTTGTGGGTTCAAATCCTCCCTCCTTGGTGAATATAAAACTCCTTATTGCCTATTCTTATATAAAAGGTGTTTGCACATAGCCAATGGCTGCCAACAATTGCCAAGGGAGCCATGGATGCCAAAGATGGCAAAGTTATGCCTTAGTTATGCTTAAGTTATATGCCTTAGTCAATGCCTTTATTCTGAAGGAGTAAACGTACGTGTAAAAGTAGATGTAAACATAGGTGTAAACGTAGGTTTAAATGTAGGTGTAAACATAGGTGTAAATGTAGGTGTAAACGTAGGTGTAAACATAGGTGTAAACGTAGGTGTAAACATAGGTGTAAACGTAGGTGTAAACATGTGTAAAAGTAGGCGTAAACGTAGGTGTAAACAAAGGTGTAAACGTAGGTGCAAACATAGGTGTAAATGTAGATGTAAACGTAGGTGTAAACCTAGGTGTAAACATAGGTGTAAACGTAGGTGTAAATGTAGGTGTAAACAAAGGTGTAAACGTAGGTGTAAGCATAGGTGTAAACATAGGTGTAAATGTAGGTGTAAACATAGGTGTAAACGTAGGTTTAAATGTAGCTGAAAATGTAGGTGTAAATGTAGGTGTAAACATAGGTGTAAAAGGAGTAAACGTAAGTGTAAACGTAGGTGTAAATGTAGGTGTAAACATGGGTGTAAACATAGGTGTAAACATAGGTGTAAACATAGATGTAAACATAGGTGTAAACATAGGTGTAAACATAGGGGTAAACATGGGTGTAAATATAGATGTACACGTAGGTGTAAACATACGTGTAAATGTAGGTGTAAACGTAGGTTCAAGTTCAAAAATTGGAACTGAAACAAAAACCAGAACCAAGACCGAAACTAAGACTAAAAATTAAACTAAGATAGGGATAGGGATCAGTATTGGGATCAGAATCGGAATCAGAATTTGAGAGTAGGAACTAGAACTGCAACAAAACCAGAATTGGAACCAAAAGTTAAACTGAAATTGAAACTAAAACTGAGATAGGGATAGGGATCAGATCAGAATGAGAATCAAAATCCGATAATGAGAACGAGAACAAAAGCAAAAGTGAACAACGAAACAAAGATCAAACACTAAAACAAATGGTGTCGAACCCCTTCATGGTGATGCATGTAGAGCTCTCATACCACTATTACCAAGATCTTAATTCACGCACACACAAAGGATATGGGTGCTGAAAACACAAAAAAACAAAGATACACAAAGAGACAAGATAGAACATAAGATTGGGTGCAATCTCCCCCCATGCACTATGTTTCAATAGTCCACAGAGTGCATGTATCTATAGGATTTTTCGTTATGTCAAAAATACCGGTTACAATGAGGATGCTTTGAAAAGCAAGCATGAAAGTAAAAAATTTCTCTCTTTTGTGGAGAGCCTTTGCTTTTATTAATAATAATCATGGTCTACAATGATCGTTATCCTAACCACTACTTTTACTATCTCCTTCTAAAAATAGAACCCTCTACATGGGTTTATTTACATATTATATAAAATATAAATTTGATTATTGATATCCAAACATATTGAAAATGTCCATGCCCTTTGACGCCTTTCACGCCATCAGGAACCTTCAGGTTCTATATGAAGATACCAAAACACATTAACAACTTAATAAATTAACACTCCAAAAATTCCTTGTTCAACACATTCCTTAATTCATAACACTAGGTATGCTATCACCACCATAACCTACTATACCCCTTACATTTCCATAATGGAAACCATAAATGCCATATCCAATAAATCCACCAAACCAAGAAATGTCTAGTGTGCCACAAGACAAACCCTTTTCTCAAGGCATGGAACAATCATTGCCAATGCCATAAGTCTAATTTGTCAGACTAGACTTTGGTAGAAGGCTCAAACCTTTCCAAGTGGCAAAGTGTATGTGAGAGTATTATGAGGGACAAGATGATCCTCATGCACATGTGTTTGAGCTCATACATGTTGAACACTAAACAAATTTATGACTTTTTCACACAATATGAAGCCTTTGGACTCACCTTGAAAGGGACTACCTTTGCATGGTACCAACCACTATGCATAAAAAATTTTCCAAAAGACTGATCAAATCTATAACGCATTCATAGTTGAATTCACTAAGGCAAGAGTGGGGCATGACACCTCAACAATAATCATGAGCTTCAAACAATAAGCAAAAGAGGACTTGAGATTACCTCCTCATTGCTAAAAGCAATATGTAGCATGATGTGCAATAGGGGACCTTCCATTAGAGGAAAAGTTCATTTTACATTTCCTTGATGGATGCTCAATTGAGAACTCTAACCTCTTTAATGAGCCCCACCACTTTGGAGGATTATTACAAAAGTGCATCCATGTTGAGGATGACTTGGCTAATTCTACTCATGTCTTCTTGCCAGTTTTAGATTCCATTTCAAGTGGAAAGTCAAGTTCCTCAATGATTGATGAAATGGAAAATATTTTCACCAAGAAGTTGAATTTACAAGCCACTATGCCTCCACCTAAGAAGTGCTTGTAATACAAAGGAGATCATCCATCACATTTATGTAGTAGATGACCATCTCCTCTAGCACAACCACAACTGCAATATTATGAAATATCCACTCCTATTATTATAGAAATGATGGGGCAAGAAGGTGGCATAGAAAGTAATCTACAAGAGGCAGATCCTTAATAGTATGAACAATCCATTAGTTACTCAGGTTATCCAAATCATTAAAGTGGATATGATTTACTATAGTCAAAGTTATGGGTATAGTTAACATGAGTAACTCAAGTTTATTACACAATGTTCCACCTCAAATTGTGGGTAGATCCAAGTCCAAAATTAATCCACTAACAGTTCCTTGCTTCAAGTGTACTGGGAACATTTTCTTAGAGAGTGTCCACATGCCAGAAGTACCCCAATTACTATCAGGAGAGCACTAAATTGTGCTCTCTAACTTACACTAAACAAAATTTCAGAAATATACTTCCATTACAAGAACACCCACATAGCGAAAATAATATAAAAATATGTAACTGCTATAAGACATCCCACAACCCAAGACTAATAGGTATGAATAACTAGGCTAGAGATGATATAGGAGATCCCACAACTCGGGACTATAGGTATAAAACAAGATATCTCGATTACAAGAATCCCCTTTAGGGAGATGAACTAGATACAAAAAATAACTTGACAAGATCTCGTACTACAAAATTATAAGAGGACAGGACAGGATGTCCAAGAGCTCGACTAAACAAGACTAGAATAAGGATCAAGACAAGAGCTGGAACTAGAACTTGGAAAGTACTTACTTGGATATCATGACTCCTTGAGCTCCCAAGACTAGCATTGGCAAGGCTGTGTATGAATGTAGCCACAGGATGATGATTGATATCCATGATGAAAGTGGAAAGGGCTTGTAGTATATCTACGTACAAAATCAAGGGCATGATTCTCATGACAGACAATATTCTTCTTTTGACTCAAGTGATGATCCTTTTGATGTGGGATAGTGATTATGGAAGTTCTAACACCAACATTTTTCTTCTTCTTATGGCATTTGAATACCATATGATCATCATGTCCATAATAAAAGCATAATCCATTTTCTTTTTGATGCTTTCTTTGCTTTGGTGTAAGTCACTCGACCTTGATATCATTCAATTGCATGGGTCCTTCACAAGATAAATCCTTCAAACTTCTAGTGGTACATTGTGGTGTTTCCAAGATCTTTGATGGAGAGACTTGAGTATGCTTACCTCCTTGATTGAACATGAAGTTATTCTTGTCCTTTGCCTTCTTTTTATCTTCATAATATGTATGTTGCACATCATTTGTAGTGTTTTGCTGATCTTTAAAGATTCTTGATTCATATTTTTTATGAAGGGTATCTTTATTACTCAATGTTGCTAGTTATTGGACTTGGCTTCCTTTGAACAAATAATACTCATATTGTGTTGCCTCATTGATAACATCCTCCAAGGTATTGGCCTGAGGCCTTGATAGTAAGAGATAATTTACTTCATGATTGAGGCCACTTTGAAAGTGATTAACCATATAGTCTTCTTGACATGTAGTTCCATGGAAAAACATTTTGATATCTAAGGAATAGCTTGAAAATGATCGATCACTTTGTTGTAGCAATCTTTTCATCTCTTGGACATGTTTGATCAAGTCCTTTATGTCAGATTGAATCTCCTTGCATAGGGAATCCATGGTGCCTAGTTTGATGATAGAAGCCTTGCCAAAATGTCAAGGGAGCACTAGATTGTGCTCTCTGACTTATAGTAGACAATATTTCAGAAATATAGTTTTGATTCCAAGAACACCCACATAGGGAAAATAATATAATAATATGAAATTGCTACAAGACCTCCCACAACCTAGCACTAATAGGTATGAATAACTAGACTAGAGATGATATAGGAGATCCCACAACCTAGAACCATAGGTATGAAACAAGATATCGTGATTACAAGAATTTCCTTCAGGGAGATGAACTAGATATAGGAAATAACTCGACAAGATCTCATACTATGAGATTGCAAGAAGGCAAGATAGGATGTCCAAGAAGTAGACTGGACAAGACTACAACAAGGATCACGATAAGAATTGGAACTGGATCTTGGAAAGTACTTACTTGGAGATCATGACTCCTTGAGCTCCCAAGACTAGCATTGGCAAGGCTGAGTATGAATTGTTGGAGTTCGAGGTCTACAAAAGCATGCCAACAACACAAGGAAGAAGAAGAAACTTGGAGCACAACACACAATACTGAATGTATTACCACTAGAATGTACAAGGATAAGTGACCCGTTAGGGTTATAGGCACATATACAAGTCAAGGGGAAAAACCTCCTAAAGAGATAAAAAACTTCCCCGATGGTCCTAGTGTGTTCACACACATTAGTACCTAAATATATCAACAAATCCCCCCTGGGAGTGATGCGGTGACAAGGAGCTGGCACTCATGTATAAGGAAGTGCCAAGCTATGTGGAATCAATCCACAAAAGGAAGTAGGCCCAAAGCTTTGCGGAAGGCTTTAAACTTCTCCCTAGGTAGAGCCTTTGTGAAAAGGTTTGCAATGTTCTCCTGTGTGGGCACATATGCCAAACAGATCTCTCCAATAGAGAACCTTTCTCTGACATAATGATAGTGTACCACTCGCTAAAGATTGACCAACACCCAAATCAGCCATAAGGCATCTGAGCCACACACACACTCAGTAGTCGCTACAAAAGCTACCCTATACTCAGTCTCACAAATGGAAGTGGCCCCAGTAGGCTGCTTCTTGCTCAACCAAGATATGCATGAGCTACTAAGCATGAAGCAAAAACCACTCATGGAAACATAAGTGTCATAGAAGTCAGCCCAATCAGAGTCAAAAAAAGCATGTAAATCTTGCGGTAGTGATCCCCCCTTGGAAAAAAACAATCCAAGTAGGCCGAGTACCACTCAAGTAGCGAAAGACGTGCTTAATTGCCTACCAATGCTTGACACCTGGGCAATGCATAAACTTGCTCATCTATGAGATAGCAAACAGAATATTTGGTTGAGTAATGCATAAGTAAATCAAGCATCCAGCAGCCTGTTGATAGAGAATAGCATCTAATGCATGTCCAACATCATGAAGACTCAACTATAAACCGGTCTCCATAGGAGTGGCAATGGGTTTATAATCTTCAAGAACAAAATGCTGCAATAATGTGTCGATATATTTTGCTTCACACAAAGCTATTCCGCCATCATCTTGTATAAATTGACTGCCCAAATAATGATGTAAATGTCCCAAATCTGACATCTCAAATGAGGCATGCATATCGGCCTTAAAATTAGTATGGTTCTCATGAGGACAAATGAGCAGCATATCATCAACATACACAACAATGATCAGAAGCACATTATTTTCATGCTTAACATATAAGGTGCTCTTAGTTGGACTACTCTCAAAACCATGTGCAATCAGATAGGCATGTAACTTTTCATACCAAGCATGTGGTGCTTGCTTCAAACCATATAATGCCTTTTTGAGTCTCCACACTTGGTTTTCATGCCCTTTCTACACAAAGCCATGGGGTTGAAAAACATACACTTCTTCATGCAAGTCATCATTCAGAAATGTGGTTTTAATGTCCAACTGATGTGCATTCCAACCATGTTGAACTACAAGTGCACATATGCTATGAATAGTAGCCATTTGGCATGTAGGTGCAAAGGTCTCATCAAAATCAATGCCTCTTTCTTGTGCATAACCCTTTGCAACAAGCCTAGCCTTATAACTGTCAACTATTCATTCAGGCTTACACTTTAGCTTGTATACCCACTTAGTGTCAATGGCCTTCTACCAAGAGGAAAGTCACATAAAGACTAGGTACCATTTTTCATGATAACATCATATTATGATTGCATTGCAGCCATCCAATTTCAGAGGCCGAAGTAAGCTCAAATCGTGATTTCGGCACGACATAGCAAAGTTGTTTTGATCTCCTGATCATGTTGAGCATGCTTACCAAATTTCATGGGATTCTGAGACTATGATCAAAGGGGTGATGATGATACCCTAGATGAAGTGCTGACCTGCTATGATACCAATTATTGTAGTTGGAGGTCTCCAGAAGCATTCGAACAACACAAGGAAGAAGAAGAAGCTTGGATAACAACACAAAATACTAAATGTATTACCACTAGAGTGTACAAAAGTAAGTACCCATTAGGGCAATAGGTGTATATAAGGGGGGACCTCCTAAAGAGGGAAAAAAATACCCCAGCGGTCCTAGTGTGTTCACACATATCACTACCTAAATATATCAACATCTTTTCACTTGTAGCTCATCATGGTTGGAATGTATATCACATTGAAAAGTGGATTTTTGAATGGTGATTTACATGAAGAAGTGTAGGTATTTCAGGTAGAAAGGGCATGAAAACAAAGTGTGCAAGTTGAAAAATGCATTGTATGGATTGAAACAAGCGCCATGTGCTTGGTAGGAAAGGATACTTGCCTACTTACTAGCACATAAATTTGAGAATGATCCAACACAAAACACCTTAAATGTTAAGCATGCAGATGATTTTCATCTCATCATCATTATTGTATATGTTGATGGCATGCTGCTCATTGGTCCTATAAGAAGCATATTTCTAAATTGAAGGCTAATTTGCATTCGTCTTATGAGAAACTAGATTTGGTGCTCTTGCATTATTATAAGGACATTAATTTTATGCAAGCTGATGGGGGAATAGCATTCTATCAAACAAAATACATACATTTACACATTATTTAGTTTTTTGGAATTAAAGTCTGTAAAACTAATGCCATTCTATTGGAGATAGGTTTACCAATTATGTCTTCATGGTGTTAGAGATGCATTTGATGTTGTTCTCTATGAGAACATTGTTGGATGTTCGATTTATTTATGCATAACTTGAGCTAATATTTAGTTTTTTATTTCTTAGCTGAACAAGTTTATGCATAACAAAGGTGTCAAGCATTGGCATGCGATTAATATCTTTTCATTATTTGAGTGATACTCAACTATTTGGGTTGTTTTCTCCCAAGGGGGATCCTTACCACCAAACTTACATGTTTTTCTTTTACTCACCTTGGGTTAGTTTCTATGACACATGTGTCCATAAGTGGTTGATCTATCTATATGCTTGGTAGCTAAAGCATATCTTGGTTCACCATGAAACAACCTACTGTGGCCACTTCTAGTTGTAAGGCTAAGTATAGGGAAGTCTTCATAGATATTATTGAGTGTGCATGGCTTAGATGCCTTTGGCTCATTTAATTGTTGTTGATTCTTCTTCCATCACCATCTTTACTGACAACCACCATTGGCAGTTGTGAGGAACCCTGTGCCCCATGCTCACACAAATCACATTGAGGTGCACTATCATTATGTCAAGGAAAGACTCTATGCTCGAGAGAATAGTTTGGCTTATGTCCCCACACAAGATAATGTTGCAAAATTTTTTTATTAAAGCTCTATCTTGGGAGATTTTCAAAGCTTTGCACATACTTCCTTTTGTAAATTGATTTTATTCCACATAGCTTGGCACTTATTTATACATGAGTGCAACATCACTGCATTTTTGTAATATTTTAGTAGTGATGTGTGTGAAGACACGTAGATCCACCAAGGAATTTTTTTTTCTCTTTAGGAGGTTCTTTTCCATTTTAGGGGTTTTCATTTCCCGCAATTTCTATATATGTTGTCAAAAGGTTCTTTTCCACACATAGGGTGCTTAAGAGATGTATGTCATTTGCTTTTCCAAAGTCAATCAAGCAAGTATCATTTATGATCAATTCACTTAAAGTAGTTCAAGAACCTGTTTCGCTTGTTTCCATAGGAAGAAGAAAAGTGGAGATGGATGGAGTATCAATCTCAAGAGGTAATAGAATAGAGAAATCAAGTTGCGGAGTTTGTTTTGGTTTGTTGGTACTCAACTCTCCTTGTTTTTCTTTACCAAGAATTGAATATTTGGGCATTCTTGTTTAGTTCCAAACTTAATGCTTAGGTTAGAGGTTCAATTAGGTTAGAGGTTCAATTGAATATACTTTTCATAGCTGCACGAATGCTTATGTTTTTTTTCTCAATCTCTTTTTCTCAGATTCAAGAAACACATCACATTATACAAAAAGAAATTTAAAATAACATCAAGTTTACATTGTTTCGTCGCATTTATCTACGCTTATCTCCCAGCACCTGTTGGTTTTGATTCCGATTTCCTTTCTACAGCAGTGAAGCTCCAAACGATGTCCAGCATCATAATAGCCCCAAATTAGCGATGTTCAGCTTTCTAGTTCCAAAGCATAGCCCTGACAATTTGAGTTCAAAGAGACACTTTTAGCGATCATCTGTACAAGCAGGCAGTACTCTGCCGACTTCAAATTCAGCACCTTAGTTCCCCTCCTTGGTAAAGAGCAGAAGTATGTAATTCTTCTCTTCGCTTACGAAGATGAAGTGCTAATTTGCATCTCCATTTTTGTATGCATTTGTAAGTATTCATTCTTCCTCCTGTTTAAGTATGCACAGAGAGAGAGAGAGAGCATCAACTACACTTCTTCCGTTCTCCCTCCTCCTCTTGTTGTGGCAGCGCCCCCAGCTTCTTCTACTTTCCATGCCTTTCTCTCCTTAACCCACATGCCCAACTGCCTTTTCAACCTATTCTAACCAAAATTCGAGGCAATCTCAACGTAACCCCCCAAAAAAAACAATTAAATAATAGCCATTTTCGATATAGAAAGCAAAAAGTTTCCCCTGCTTTGTGGGATTTGGGGGGTCCTGTGGGCACTAGTCTCCTTTTCTTGTACTTTTCTTTATTTAATTCAACTCCGGGAGAGTAGGCTGATGCCGAACTTCCTTTATTAAAAAAAAAAAAGCTTTTTCTCTTAATGTTTTTGTTTTGTTTAAAATATGGCACAACATGGCACTAAAGTCATGAATTGCACTTCATTATGTCATTAGTTCCACCTTGCATTGAATTGATCATACCACTTATTGTGGTCATATGAGCGCTCCATGAACCTTGCATATGTCAAACACATGAAAACATGAAAACATTAAGTGTCTGTATGACTTAAATTCTTTGTTTATGTAGAAGCATGTGGAGAGAAAATTTCCAAACATCCGAACATGAGCCTCTTCACTCCAACAATGATATGCAAACCTCTTAACGATTTCAACTATGGTTAGCAATATCATGTCCGTGGATATTGAAATCAATTTGGGTCAATGCATTGCAAACATTTTCATCTTGGTAACTGCATCAACTTTTGAAGGGTAAGATTTACGGCAATAAAATCCACAAAAAATGAACTCAAACTAAAACTTCATTTACTTCAAAGGTCAGTGAATCAGGCTGAAACGACACAAGGGGAAGAAAAGATAGAGGCCAAAGAAATGAAGCAGGTCCTTGGGAAGAAGTGTAAGAAGACAAGATAGATTTGAATGTATCCCAAGTACAGCTACTAGTTGCATGCAGGCAAAGAAATATATATGCCAGAGACATCAAGAAGTGCAAGAAGACAAAACATGATTGCAAGAGTGCTCCAGACACTTAAAGCACTTCAGGTACAACCACTCGGAGTGAGAATGGAAAACAAAGTAATACATCAACCCAATGTGTGAATATAAGGAATAACAAGGGGCTAAAGAAATAACACATAGAGTATTGGATCAAATAAAGTAACAAATCCGAGTCTTGATCTCTTCTTCTACTACTAGATGTGTGCATGGCAACCTGAAGTAGTGAAGCAACCCTAGTGTATGAGTAAAAGTGATATCAAGGGTGAGACAAAAGCATTGGATTGAGGCTCAGATAAGAGGTAACAAATTGCCTCTGAGCCTTGAAGGGTTCCTTAACCATTGGTAGCATGCAATTAAAAGAAATATACACATGGTAACTACAACATACTTAAAGACTCATCTCCTTCTTCGAATGACCCCCACCACACCCCCCCAGATTGAAGCACCTTGACCTGCATATCTACCTTAACAAGGGATGATGTCAAAACTAGTCAAGCATCAAATGGCAAGTCATGTGTGGGGACCTGTGGCATCCTCTCATTGAAAACAAAAAATTGGTTCTTATGTGGAAAATCCTCCATCGTGGTATCTAGACCAATGCCAATGCTATTAAAATCTGTGGGGCCGCTCATTGGTGTAAGTGTTGCGTCAGAAGCAGAGAGGACCTTGGTCATCTCTTCTTCTTGTGCCCTAGAAGCTTCTTGATATGGCAGTCTCTCGCCAAGGTTTTGAGCTTAAAAAGGCAAATCAACTGGAAACAAACATTACTTGGAGAAACAATTGGCTGCTCTTCTGCTTTTGTGGAATGCCATAAGAGGGGAAGCGCTCTAGAATATATGGAAAGAAAGATGTGAGATCAACTTTAATGGTCATCAAAAAAGTGGTGGTCGATAGGAAACTCTCTATACCTATTAGGTAGAAGAATATGTAAATGTAAAAACTCCCTGCCTTTCAAACACCATAGGATGTTTGTATTGGAAAACAACAAGATCAAAAGTAAGTGGGTTGCTCATGAAGGCAAGAGAAAAATCATTAAACATCTTAGGAACTCTCTTTGAAAACATTTGTTTTCGGTCGAATCCTAGATATCCTATCGATTGTGGTTTATCATAGCTTTTGGATCAATATACCCTTGCTTTGAGGGATACAAGGGATCCCAAGGGCACTAAACCCATTCATTGTATATTTGTTCTTTTATTACTCCTAGCATGGGAGATTAGGCTATGGCTAAACTTCCTCTTATGTGAAAAAATAGTCATACCCATATCCTCATATCATTGAAAGATCTTTTCACAATCATGTATATGAGCCTTAACAAAGTTCGTGTAGCCATCCATCATCTTGTCCCGTTCATGTGGGACCCACTTGCTTTTAGTCTTATTATTGTCTAGCAAAAACACTCTATGATGTCTAAAAGGCAAGGGTTTCTTACAATTAGAGATTCTTTTGCCTAACAAAAAAAGAGACTTTTCTAACAACCATTCTGTAGGAGGGCTTCCAAAATTGGTAGCACACCACACCTTCCAGGTCTTCTAGAGGGTCTCACCTCTAATCGCATTCCACAAAGATGAGGAACACCCGATCACTTCACCCAACAATGTTTTCTTCAAGAGGATTCATCCCTTAAACTACAAGATATTCTCAAGGGTATGCTAGACCGACATTGACTTGGGGCATGAGAAGAAGAGGTGCATTGCCACATAAGCATATTTTGCACCATGGGAGTAACCCAAAAATTTTGCTAGGATTTTCCACATAAGCACCTACTTTTTTATTTCGATGAGTGGATCCCAAAGTGATTGGAACTTAAACTCCCATTGCAAGTTCAACCAATCAAGACAGCACATCCTATGAAGCATGACATGAAGGTCCAGATTCTTCATGAATCTCAAAATTTTGTCAAGGCTATTGCCATAGAACCATCTAACACCCTCATGGTGGGGAGGGTCTTGGCCAATGAGGAGACGAGTCTTTGGGTGTTCCCAAGTGATGAATCTACTATACAAAAGGGTCAATTCTTCATAATTCACTCTTACATCTAGATCAATGTCCTCAAATCGAATCCATTGGCATGTATCTTCATTCTAGAGATGTTTCCATGAACCGAAGCCTTTCTTCCAATGTTTTTTAGCTTTATCAAGTTTCCATGTCTCCACACCTGTGCTACCCTTGATAGGGAACCAGATAGAATCATTCTCTCTAATATCGGCTGCCCACCATCAATCCTCACTTATCTCAACAAATTGTTTGACTTTGTTCCAACTCTTACATAGTGAGCAAACCAAATCTGAGCCATGTGGAGAAATCGAAAAAGGGGAGAAGAGCAGGGTGAGGAGGCTGAGGTCCTTCCATCTCGAGAGGCCCATAAGCTTAAGATCGCTACTATTCCTAAAAGTAAGCTTGGCCCAAGAGGCTTCACTATTGTTCCACACCTTAATTAACCACTTTACTGTTATCTAATTGGCCATGCCTTTGATGTCAAGGATACCCATACCACCTTGATCCTTTTGGCTAATGCAAGTAGTCCATTTAATTTTGGGGATTCCCCTTCTGTTGGGGTCACTTGTCCACAAAAAGTTTATGTAGACCCTTTCTAGTTTAATAATCTCTTGGTCTTTCAGTCATCAACAAGAGAGAAAGTAAATAATTGAAGAAATTTGGAACGTTGTCGCGAGGGTTCATGTAACAGAGGGAGAAAGAAAGTGCACACTTGTTTGAGTGATGTTTGAAGATAAAATCCGAAGGTGCAAAACATCCAGCTTCTATGGCTCGCTCTTAGCTATACTTTGAGAAAGTGTATTTACGATGTGTTGTGCTTGAGCATTATTAAAAGTAAAGAAAAAACCTTTATTTCACTTTCTAGAGCTCTATTTGGGAGGCCTTTTATGGTATCATTTATTTTATATGCTAGAAATAAATTCAAATGCTTCTTCTCATAATCATTAGTTCGAACAACGTACAAACTATACTCGTTTAAAGTTCAAGTACATCACTTCTTTCACATCAATGATGTGGTCAAGGTCATGTTTAGATGTAGAGAAGTAACACATCATTTCATGCTTCTAGAATAAATTTCAATTATGCACAAGGTATACATGCACATTCATTGCAAACATAATACAAAAATAGTCCTCTTTTCCTGCCTAAATGTGTAAAACTAACGAAGTCTTTGATCATAGGTTCATAAGTGCTTTACAGTGTAAGCAAAAACAACCACAAACTATACTTCAGAACGTATGCAATCAAGGTCATCACGTGTGTAGATTCATCTTTGTTTTGATGTATCGTAATTCCAAAGCTCCAACAAACTTTAGAAAGCTATTTATTGATTACCTATTGGAATCGTGCAACCTTATGCATTCAACAAAAGTCACTCACCTTCCTCGATTGTTACATGTTCAAGGATAATTTTTGATATGAATGAACTTACATGTATGCAGCAGTCATCTCTTTATGTGTGCAGAATGATACAAACATGGTTTAAATTCATCATCATTCATGAATCTCGACTTTCATCAACTTGAGAACAAGATACAACATGGGAATAGAATGCAAAAGCAGGAAAATATATACTTTCAGCTTAAACTGATCACATCAAGCATACACATGGATCCTGAGATATTTTCATAGTGCAAATCATGAGAAAGGTTGTAGCCGACTAGATTTTTAACAACAAGCAAACATTTTCGAATCAGATCATTTAGTCTAAGATTTAGCACTAAATTCTCAGTGCACATCTATCTTTTTGTGATGTGCAGCCTTCTGTCAAGAATTAAATAGATGATTCACACTTTTCATACAGGAAGAAAAATTTCATTCCAATTTCAGTTAGAGGCCATGTTGAAGCACATAAAGTGTCCTCTGAGCATTGCCAATAAACATATCTATAGAAAATCGTTAGGAAGGCTGAATCATTTCAGAAATACATTAAAATCCATAGCATATAAAGCAGCACTTTCTAGTTCCTTGAAAATCTATCAGCATCCATTCTCTTCAATTCAACAAACACCTATGCGAGATTCTCCTAGCTCATAACCTCAAGAAAATATTCACATGAAACTAAAACTACTCCGTCAAGGTTTACAAACAACATATTAAATATGTCTCTTGTCAGCGAGCAATATGAGAATTATTTCTCTCAAATAAATTCATAAAACCATTTATTTTGTAGCATTGAATCTACCTTCATCTCCATTAGCAAGGCCCTTCAGATTTCTTCCCTCTGCTCTATTTCCTTATAGCCATCGTTGTCAGCTTTTTACTTCTCAACAACAACAACACAAAGAGACACCAAAAGTGTTGCTAACAACAAGATTTGTTCATATGCATGCTATTGTGAATATCCATGCCCTCGATGCTGAATTTTCTTGAAGCTCAATAGTAATACTTTCAATAACAGCCCTCTACACAACTCCTCTCTCTGTTTCCCTAAAGATCTCCTAAGTCTTCTTCATGTATTTGTAAACCAAGTAGACATAGCAGCCTTGTACGCATATGTTATTTAGTCATCCATCACCACTTGTGCCATAATTTTGCCCGTTAACTAAGGTCATGCCCACCATGAGCCTCTATTCATTCCTCTGGATACCACTCAAGTTGGCTACTGCTATGATGACTGGAGCATCCGCAACACGAGCAGTATGTGAAAAGAAGTTGTTCCCTAAGCCTTGTCCTTCATGAGCACCCTTGACTAAACCTGCAATATCGTGCACATCCAAATAGTTAAAGGCCTTGCTTATAGGCTAATAAAGTTGGAAAAGCCAAACAAAACACTCATTTGGAACATGAAATCTAGCTTCATTGGGTTTTATGATACTAAGTGGATAGATCTCTCCCAGAATGGATAGCTTTGTGAGCATGTTAAAGAGACTTAATTTCCCCCATCATGGATGTGAGGAAACAAGGAAGATTAGCTCTTTGCACAATGCTTGGTTGCGAGCAAGACACAAAGAGATCATTTTGACCCTTCAAATTTCCACCAACATCAAGCCGAGAGGTAAAACCCTCACAGAACTACAGTATATAGTCCCCTAAAGGTTGTATCCTCCCTTTAGAGAAACAAAACCCCCCCTCCTCCTTTACAAAGACTGCCACGTCTACCTATCGTGCCCAGATTCACGCCCCATTACTCCCCCTTCATTCAGGATTCGCATTTGATTTGGATGACTCTCCAATCGAATGTTCCTTTCTATGCCTGATACACAACTCACCCACCTGATATTAGCATGTCCCTTCGAGAACCTCCCTTCATGTTGAATGTTCCTCTTCCTTTCTCCTTCGTGATGAGATATAGCCTCCTCGATTTTGCCTTCACTCCCCATTTTAGGGCATAAAAGAACTGATTGCAACATATTGAAATCAACTTTTAACACCATGCCCTTCTAATTAATCTCATAACACAACTTCCGGATGAGGCAAAAACATAATAATGATAGCATGAAGGTTGTGCATCTCCATTTTTCATTTGGTGCCCTACTGCCTCACTGAAAGCATGGATTCCAAAGCAAGCCACATTTCCTTGCCTGAAACCTTGACGTCTTATGCACCCAAGAGCCGAGGGTCATCCATACTAATTCATGATTGCTTGCTTCTTGGTTTGCAGTATAGAAAAATTGTAGCTTACCGAATTTGATAGACCCATTGCCATTCTCAAAAGAAGACCATGATCCCAGGCTCGGAGAATAGCCTTTAGTGATTAGAGTGGATGATTGTCATTTCATGTTTGATTATCATGCTTGACATTAAATCACAACCACATCCATCCCCTCTAGACCTGTGCATCCTCCAGATGTGCCAATCGTAATTCTTGTTTTGCAATCGGTTTATGAAGTTCCCTTTCCTATGTTAGCTTTATAGTCGGTAAGCCTCTGAACCATTGTAAACCCTTTACCTCTTGGATTCTCAGCAATTTTAGACTCAACAAGCATCCTATTTCTCGCATAACTAGCAATTTTTAGCTTCTATTAGTAGTATCCTCAAGAGGAATAAGAGCACTTTCGACAATGGTCTGAAGAGCAGTGATGAAGTGACCAGTTTCCATAGCAGTGATATCATTATCATTCCTATAAAGTTCAACTACTTGATCTATATTTTATAATAGAAATTTGATGGAAAGTGCCATACACATCCATATGATTACTTGAAATCCCACTTTGATTGTTCTCATTCTGAGAAGGATGAGTTTGCCCAAATAGTCTCAATTCTTTGCCCATCTTACTCATGACATCAGTTATGCTTCTAGAATCTTTTGAGCAGGAGAAACATCTACCACTTGTAGTACCTCTAAGCTTCCCCTTGGGATGGTTAGATTCCCACAACTGAATTCTGGTCTTTTAAAACTGAGAGCTTCCATCATCAAAAACACCGCACACTTGATCTCAATCCTCCTTAGAGTTCTGTATGAAGTCAATTTCGGTACGTTATCATTATGAGATATTGTATTGAATCGGAAAATAGCTTCCTGGAGGGCAATTCAAAAGCAAATTGGCGTTGTTGACATGTGCTTCGTCAGAAAATTTTGAAACTTTGCCATATACACTACATCGTAGCTTCTTGAAAACCACCATTGGAGAAAGATTCAACGGAGCTTCAAGAATGTTGCTGCATTCCTGGAGTACCTTTGTTGGTAGCTGAGAACTTCCCATCAGAGAGTTTGAGAATGCATGAATAGGAACATTACATCATTGATATCACAAGTTATCTACATATGTGAAAGTTGAGCATATGGGTCCAAAATGGCTGAGATGAACTGCACAACACTGACAAGCATGGGTTTGCAGAAATTATTGCTGATGTTGACAAACAGGCATACAAGTAGAGTGTAGAATGTGACTTCCAAAAGAAGACATGGAATGGTTTTGTAATGCATATGGCATGATCAAAGGTGGAGTAGGCACAGGGTGACTACATATATGGTTGCAATTTGATGGTTTGACATTGCAATGATTAGAAACATGATGACTAGTAAAGGCAATCAACTGAGATCTAGTAGACAAATCTGAGAAAAAGCTCGGTTCCCCTCCAATCTGATATGGATTTGAGTGATAACACTTCTGCATAGAATCTTGATGATTGGGTTTGCAAGGAGGAGACTTCTTGTTCATATATTGTCATTCATTTATTACATTATAATTGTATAAATCACCCTCCATTCCTGTATCAAGCATGCTCTTGTCCTTTGTGTCAAGTTCAATGCAAACATTTAAATTCTTTCTTGATTTTGAAATTAGATGATTCACTGTACAAGTTCTTGGAATAGTTGTTAGTAGAGCTGCGGAGGTTATAGCTCTAGATCTTCCTTATCATTATCTTCATACACCACTGAACCTCTCTATCAATTGCCTCCTTGCTTTGAATAGTTGATTCACCCTCCTGTGTTTGATCACCCTTTTGTGTTCATTAAGTCCTTTATATTGGTGTAACTTCTCATAGTAATTTGATATCTACAGCAAGTTCATTAACAAATTGAAGTACAATATGCATAGAAAATCAAATTTTCTGTTGAATTCTTAATTGCCTCCTCGCCCCCACCATCTACTCCTTTGACAACTAGCACTCTTGCAAACATTTGCTAGCCTTTGTCAAAAACATCAAACATGATGAAATCATTCAAGTGCATGGATTATAAACACATGTTCCTATGCACAACCATGAACTGGGATCTATTCATGCATACTTTAAGTGCATCAAAAATAGAATGGTGCAATAAAAAGGGTAATTAGAATTCAATGTCAAGGCTCTTTGTTTATTCTTAAAACTTTGATTTTCTTCATGCATTTACAACTTGTTTAGCATGCAACTGGAGGTGCACCTATGAGTTTAGAAACATATGTGCATTTACATTTTTCAAATATGCGTACTCTAGATGCATGTGTTGTCAATTATGGTGCAAGTACGAAAATGGGTTTTCAAGATTTTTGCTAAAAGAGCCTCTCCACTCATTACTTTCATTCTCAAATGCAAGCATCCTTTTTTCCTCACTCACAACTCCTCTCAAGTTAGTTTTATATATCATTTTTCTTATTGTGCAAGTGAGAGTGCAGCTACAGGAATTTAAACACGTGCTTTTATCGATTTAAAATATTTGTACTTTGCTTGCAATGCAACAAAAAAATTGGTGCGAAAGAACAAAGTTATAGAAGGAAACTAATGAAAAGAAAATCTGAATTTTGTGCTTTGAATACCATTTCCATTGTCTTTGATTTGATCTTTCCTTGCATTCATAAAACTAGGCAAGTAATAAGAAACATTCGAACCAAAATAGCATTATATACATATATACAAATTAACTCAAGAAATGATCAAACCCTTTATTGATGAAGTTTTTCTAAAGAACATTTCCATTCTGAATCATCACTCCTCGCTTGCTACCCCAATTCCTGTTCTCTTAAAAAAAACATTCAATAAAAACTATTAGATATTCCATCATATTATTTACAACTTACATACCTTGCTCAATTCCTTTTAAAACCTGTTTTCGGAGCTGAATGTTGAAATAAAACATGATCATAAAACACACATTTATACACACAACATATGATAAGTTAGAAGATATCATTCACCTTTATTTATGTACAATAGTAAAGTTGTATCTCCTAACTTGTAATCCTTTGGTCTTATTTGATTTAACTCCTATGGATGACTATAAATCAAAGCTCTTGTTTGGTCCACCGATTCGAAAAACAAAGTAATCATGAATATAGGCATCAATCTCTTCTTCTCTTAACGGATCATCTCCACTTTGTTCTCGAACCATTTCACGATATATTCTTGCTAGAACTTTGTCTTCTTCTTGTTGAATATGTGCTGGCATAGGGAATAGATAGGTGGACAAGAAAACGTAGCACGTGGATGGGTCAAAAGGCACACTCCTGGCTAAAGACAATTCTCTATTTCTAGCCTGATTTATAGGTCTAGCCCTAGGCCGAATCGGACAAGTATCCCTGATTTGGATTGAAGCTACTCTAGTTGATGGTCCTTCCTCGGGGAGTAAGTACTAAAAAATAAAGGCATCATCCGAAGATTGTACTAAAGATGTATCTCTAAGTTGAGTCGAAGCTCTATTTCTAGCTAAATTTGAATTTACATTCCTATCTCGAATTGAATTCCTGCGAGTTGATGTCTCCACCTCATCAAATAAATTCCTTTCCATGGTTGAATCACAATTCTTTATCCGTAACTATAGCTGCACCTGCAAGGAAAGACACATTAGAAATGTTCATGCTTGTAATCTTTATTTATGTACATTTGCATGCATTCATGTTTTCAGACTTTTATTATTCCATGTACACTCTTACCCTTTTGACAGACGCATTCTTTGATATCCAGTTATTCTTCTTATTTATTTACACTTTTAATATATACATACACATATATTTATATTCTTTGGTTTCCATTTTTAATTATCTTTCTTCTCGGTCTTGAATCTCTTATGCAAACTCATCATTTTCCCTGAGCGACTACGTACCATTGTCAAAAGCTTTACATATCACATCGGGATCAAACCATCTCTTCACCAATTTTCTTCAGACTTCCTATCGTGTACTAGTGAGCTATTGTAGACAAGTACCCACTCTCCTTCATTGAACTTTTTGGGTCTTAACCTATGGGATTTGTCAAATGCAATCTTGTTTCTTTCTCTAAATCCTCTGAGCTTAACTGCAGCTTCTTCTACCAGATTCCTTCCATTCTCCAATTGAAGAATCCGCACTGCTAGAAGATCTTCTCTTGATATCTCATCTTCCCAAGGCAAAGAATTCCATGCTAGAGCATGTGACTCCGTCGGTAATATAGGTTTCTGACAATACATTAGTTCCACTGGCATGTATCTAGTAGTCCTAGAGCATGTCATTCTGTCTGCCCATAGGGCAAAGGGAAGGTATTTTGGCCAGTTTTTATCTTTGCCTCACAAACCTTAGCCAAAGCTTTATAATCTGGGAATATCCACGCTCAATTTTCACGTTTGCTTTAGGATTGTAAGTAGTGGTGAGCGATCGCCGAATCGCATATTTTTCAAAGAAATCTTTGGCTTCTTGAGCATCAAGATCACCTTTGTTAGCGACTATTTTCTCAACATAGCCAAATCTATTAAACACGTCTTCCAGTAGAAATTTGCATACATTGCTCGTAGTTTTCATCCTCAGAGCTCTTCCTTCAACATGATTTGTTCAGTCGTCTCTTGCCACCACAATATATCTCATCTGTTGCACTCCTAATGGCATTGTAACCAAATTGAAAACCCACTTAAAGTGGATATTTAGAGGATATGTCAGATGCAGCTCATCCTTGTGCTTGACATTCGAGTGCACCTAGAAAGTCCTACAAGTGGCCACATATTTATGGACATCTACATACATCTGGGGCCACCAATATACTTCCTTTATCTTTTCATAAGTCCTTTGAAAGCCCTTATGTCCAGCCCATAGTGAGCTATGCATTTCACTCATAATCATGTCTCTCATTTCATTGCAACCTACAACTTGCTGAAGTATCTTGCCTATTCCAATCTTTTGTTTCCAAAGCAATCCATCTTTTAGAAAATAATTGTTTGACTTTCTCCGAATGGTACGAAATGTTTCTTTGCTCCAACTAGGATCAAGAGACTTTATGCTTAAGTATCTTCCAATTTCCTTCCACTCATTTTCATATTCATCTTCATTGAATCTTTCTATAATCCCTATTGGAACTTTGTAATTTTTCTCTTCTTTTCTCTTATTTCCTTTCCCGCTTCCTAAACACTTTTGAGTTCCTCTTCTCAAAGACTCAATACTAGTCTCAAGCTTTTCAATCCGATGAGTAGGCTCTTTTCTATTCAGTCCTGTGGATGCTTCATCTAAGCTCGACGTATGTACATGCGAAGCATAAAAGTCCAAACCTATCTCTTCATCATTAGAAATCATCTAGTCTTTATTTTCGTATATAGCTTCTGATAGCATATCAGCTAGCACATTATTCCTCATGACGATATGAACAAACTCGGGGTTTAGCAACTTGATGTACGCTATCCATCTTCACATGGCAATGTATGCAGTGGAACAGTTCATGATCATTCCCAATAATGGTAAACAGTCTGTTTCCACCACCACATTTGCCCTAATTAAGTATTCTTTATCATTGTTCACCGTGGTCACTATTCCCTAGAGCTCTCGCTTAATCTGATGGTAGCCTCTCTAGCAAACATTTAGTACTTTAAGTCCAAATTTAATGGAATACCTTTTTCCCTCATCATCCTCTTGGCCAATCGCCCAAGCTATACCCATCGTACTCATATCTATGGTAATGTAGATTTGTTTATTATTATTATTGTAATCGGCTTTTCTAAGCAACAGTGCTTCTGCAAGTGCCTTCTTTAATTTCCTCACAGCTTGAGTATGGATATCCTTCCATTGAAATCTTTGCTCTTTTTGAAGCAATTGATAGTGTGGGTCTGCAACATGGGAGAAAAGAGGATTCCACATAACATAGAAAACACATGCCCCAAGAAATCTCCTCACGTCAGCGATTGAGGAGCAAGCCTCTTTCATGTCCTAAATGGCATCTACTTTCCTTGAGCTCGGCTTCCTTTGCAACCACACAGACTTCCTACAATCAATACCTCTTGCACTCCAAATACTGATTTCTCTACAGATAATGCCAAATGAACCTCTTCAAGCCTACTAAGAATGGATTCACAATCATTTATGTGATTTTTAACAAATTTTCAACACCCATCCTCGTCAAGAGTCTCATCTTTATCTTTTTCCTCGCAACCTTTAATAGGGACATTATCAATGAATGGCATGGTCAGATGTGGAATAAAATCCCTAAGCACCTTATGCATACCATTCATCATATGAGCCATCGAGTTTGTGGTGCCTTGTGGCAAAGTACACATGCGTATGAGCCCAACTGGTGTCCCCATAGTCGTCAAGTCGTGACTCTCAAGGGCTAGCTGGAATTGGTCATACCCAGAGTGCATTGAAAGAAAAAGCCTTTCCATGCCTGAATATCATCTAGGAGGACACATTCCTCTCTTTCTCACTGAGAAACCCATCATTTCCCAACTGAATTTGCTCAAGTGTTTCTTTAGTGAATTCGTGACCTATTCTCCTTCTATCTCTGAGAGATGGCTGGGATTTTGCACCATCCAAAAGTTCATTACTATTCTTAGGAAGTAGAATTGCAATTGGTTTAATCTTTCTATCGACCCTTTTGTACTTTGTTTCAACGAACGCTTCTTTTCATTTTTCATCTTGCTCAAACTTTACTATTTCCTTGTACATGGAAATAGAGTGCATTTGAATCACATAGTCACTCCTCCTTCCTTTAGTCAAATCTTGCAGATCAATCAACGTGTCTGCAAAAGATATCTCATCAAAGACACCAGAGATTTCCTCCTTGAAGTCAAGCACTCTACATCCATAAAAGTTTCTCTAAAGATCTACTATGTATTGTTTTTCCCACTTTTTTAACTTAGAAAAAATGCGGAACTGAAATGAACTTGTCGATGAGAGTGCTATGAAACTTGATATGAACAAATTTACATTCGGGAACTTTTCATTATTCAAGATTTCATAGTCCCGGATTATGAAAGCTTCTTTTAAGAACTTTGATATTCAAATTCTTCATGAATTGGTCTTGTTTGAAGAGAAGTTCTATTCCTAACATGGTCCACACAAACCATCATAAACTGGACTGCTTTCTTTCCATCCTAACTTCGAATCCACACATATGCTAAAGCATCTTCTAAGACTCTTGTCTCCATCCTCAAGGCAGTAATGTATGGCTGTCCTAAAATCAAAAAGTAGCTAGAATGGTCTTCATTAGAGGAAAAAGTGAACCTTGCATGGGCCTTGTAAGGATTCCTAATTTTCAGGAATTAAAATGGCTAATTAGGTGGATTAAGAGGCTGGGAGAAACCACGAGTGGTATTGTATATTAAAATAAAGAATAAAATCGACTAGCAGATTCACGTGATTTTCTAGCCCTTGGATTTTTTGGTTGGATGGTCATGATCAAAGGGAATAATTGGGACCCAAAAGTAAAGAAAAAAGTCTCACGCTCTGTCAATAAAGGACAAAATAGCTGCAGTCGTGGGAGGAGAGAGAGGGAAATATCAAATTTGCGTGGAATTTGTACCGTTGGATCTCATTTAGTTTGTATGGTAAAGATTGAAACCCAATGCTCTGGCACTAAATGACAAAATAGCTACAATGACTGTCACTAAAGGACAAAAGACCAAACTTTCATGCAACGAATTTCATGGCGCGAATCCGTTTTCAGCCGATGGATGCAAAGAATTTTAGAGGGTGGAGATTGATCATGTAGTGATCCATGTAAGGATCAAATCACAGCCATTAATTTCTTTCCAAATCCAATACAAAGATATAGACACCCAAAGTTGCAAATCAGAGTAGCAGCTTCATGAAGCTCATCTTCTTCCTCGCACTCGACAACAGCACCATAATAGCCCACATGAGAGAAGAAGATATACCACGCTCTAGGCGGTGTCATTGGACAAGGGAGAGAGAAGATTTTGGCCATCAAATCTACTGAAGGTGCAAACTTAGGAATACGTAGCATTGCTTTACTGTTACCAAACTTTGGATCGTACGATCACTAAACCTTTTAAACATCTCTTTGGGTGTTGGGAGGCACAACCTCCTTTCTAGTTGGTGGATTAACCTGAGCATTTGGGGCAGGCTGATGTGGTGCCTATATTTGCTCTTCTTGTAAGTCCTCCTGCTAATCTTGCATGAACTTTGGCATAGCTCTTTTCTTTTCTATGTACCTCTTCACTATTGCTTCTACCTCATCCCAATTCTCTGTAAGCCCGGAATCTGTCTCCATATCTTGCACTTATGGGAGAAGTTCCTCGCGGGCCTTTGTATCTATCGCTCATAAAAACAATGAAACCCTTTCATGTTCCATTGCTCTCCTATCATGTTCTTTCAGGTCATTGTTTTGATTGTCAAATTCCCTTTTTATATCCAGAATGGTTTGGTGTTTCGCTTTGTGAATCCACTTTAAGAACATTGCTCGAGTTACCTTATCAATTTCCTTGAGAGCGAACAATTTTATTGGAGCCAATTTGTATTGTGGCCACCTCGTTTGGGCCTCCATTGTTAACTGGTCACGTAAGTGCATCTCTGACACATATACAAAGTTTTCAATAAGTTCTATATCATTTAGGGGTATAAGCCTGGTTCGAAGGTATCGAGCTTCCAACTCGTATTCTTTACAAAATTGTGTGACATCTTCACCATCGAAGTAACCACTCCATTTAATAACTCGTTCATGGAATGCTTGAATGGAACTTCACCTTTTTTTGTTCTTTTGGAAGTGAAAGAGCTGTGTTAACGTCCATCTTAGAAATTGTAGTGTCGCCCATAAACAGTCAAATGATAAGAGCTTTTCAAATTGCACTTCTTGCTAAGCCTTTCACTCCTAAGCTCGAAGTCTCTACACTCACCTCCCTTCACATCGGGTTCACTACGTATGTCGCAAGGGTTTATATAACGGAGGGAGAACGAAAGTGCACACTTGTTTGAGTGACATTTCAAGATAAAATCCGAAGGTGCAAAACATCCAGCTTCTATGGCTCGCTCATAGCTATACTATGAGAGAGTGTATTTACCATGCGTTGTGCCTGAGCATTATTAAAAGTAAAGCAGAAACCTTTGTTTCACTTTCTAGAGCTCTATTTGGGAGGCCTTCTATAGTATCATTTATTTCATATGCTAGACGTAAATTCAAATGCTTTTTCCCATAATCATTAATTCCAACAACGTTCAAACTATACTCGCTTAAAGTTCAAGTACATCACTTCTTTCACATCAATGATGTGGTCAAGGTCATGTTTAGATGTAGAGAAGTAACACATCATTTCATGCTTCTAGAATAAATTTCAATTATGCACAAGGTATACATGCACATTCATTGCAAACATAATACAAAAATAGTCCTCTTTTCCTGCCTAAATGTGTAAAACTAACGAAGTCTTTGATCATAGGTTCATAAGTGCTTTACAGTGTAAGCAAAAACAACCACAAACTATACTTCAGAACGTATGCAATCAAGGTCATCACGTGTGTAGATTCATCTTTGTTTTGATGTATCGTAATTCAAAGCTTCAACAAATGCAAAGCAGGAAAAGATATAATTTCAGCGTAAACTGATCACATCAAGCATACAGATGGATCCTGAGATATTTTCATAGTGCAAATCATGAGCAAGGTTATAGCCGACTAGATTTTTAACAACAAGCCAAGATTTTCGAATGAGATCATTTAGTCCAAGATTTAGCACTAAATTCTCAGTGCTTATTCTATCTTTTTGTGTTGCGCAGCCTTCTGCCAAGAATTAAATAGAGGATTCACACATTTAATACAGGAAGAAAAATGTCATTCCAATTTCAGTTAGAGGCCATGTTAAAGCACATGAAGTGTCCTCTTAGCATTGCCAATAAACATATCTATAGAAAATCATTAGGAAGGCTGAATCATCAGAAATACATTAAAATCCATAGCATATAAAGCAGCACTTTCTAGTTCCTTGAAAATCTATCAGCATCCATTCTCTTTAATTCAACAAACACCTATGCGAGATTCTCCTAGCTCATAACCTCAAGAAAATACTCGCATGAAACTAAAACTACTCCATCAAGATTCACAAAACATATTAAATACGTTTCTTCTCAGCGAGCAATATCAGAATTATTGGTCTCAAATAAATTCATAAAACCATTTATTTTGTAGGATTGAATCTACCTTCATCTTCATTAGCAAGGCCCTTGACATCTCTTCCCTCTGCTCTACTTCCTTATAGCCATCGTTGTCAGCTTTTTACTTCTCAACAATACCAACAAAAAGAGACACTAAAAGTGTTGTGAACAACAAGATTTGTTCCTATGCATGCTATTGTGACTATCCATGCCCTCGATGCTGAATTTGCTTGAAGCTCAATAGTAATACTTTCAACAGCAGCCCTCTACACAACTCCTCTCTCTGTTCCCTGAAGATCTCCTAAGTATTCTTCATGTATTTGTAAACCAAGTAGACATAGCAGCCTTGTGCGCATATGTTATTTAGTCATCCATCACCACTTGTGCCAGAATTCTGCCCGTTAACTAAGGTCATGCCCACCATGAGCCTCTATTCGTTCCTCTGTATACCACTCAAGTTGGCTACTGCTATGATGACTGGAGCATCCACAGCAGCAACAATATGTGAAAAGAAGTTGTTCCCTAAGCCTTGTCCTTCATGAGCACCCTTGACTAAATCTGCAATATCATGCACATCCAAATAGCCAAAGGCCTTGCTTATAGGCTAATACAATTGGAAAAGCCAAACAAAACACTCCTTTGGAACATGGAATCTAGCTTCATTGGGTTTTATGATACTAAGTGGATAGATCTCTCCCAGAATGGACAACTTCATGAGCATGTTAAATTTGATTTCCCCCATCATGGATGTGAGGAAACAAGGAAGATTAGCTCTTCGCACACTGCTTGGTTGGGAGCAAGAGACAAACAGATCATTCTGACCCTTCGAAGTTCCAACAGCATCGAGTTGAGAGGTAAAACCCTCATAGAACTGCAGTATATATATTCCCCTAAAGGTTGTATCTCCATTTTAGAGAAAGAAACCCCCCCCCCCCTTCCTTCTCCTTTACGAAGACTTCCACATCTACCTATCGTGCCCAAATTCACGCCGCGTTACTCCCCCTTCATTTTGGATTCGCATTTGATTTGGATGACTCTCCAATCGAATGTTCCTTTCTATGCCTGATAGACAACTCACCCACGTGATATCAGCATGTCCCTTCGAGAACCTCCCTTCATGTCGAATGTTCCTCTTCCTTTCTCCTTCACGATGGAGATACAGTCTCCTTGATTTCGCCTTCACTCCCCAATTTAGGGCATAAAGGAACTGATTGCAACATATTGACATCAACTTTTAGCAGCATGCCCTTCTAATTAATCTCATAACACAACTTCTTGATGAGGGAAAAACACAATAATGATAACATGAAGGTTGTGCATCTCCATTTTTCATTTGGTGCCCTGGTACCTCATTGAAAGCATGGATTCCAAAGCAAGCCTCATTTCCTTGCCCGAAACCTTAGTGTCTTATGGACCGAATAGCCCATGGTCCTCCATACCACCCCATGATTGCTTGCTTCTTGGGTTGTAGTATAGAGTAATTGTAGGTTACCGACTTGATAGACCCATTCCCATTCTCGAAACAAGACCCTGATCCAAGGCTCAGAGAATAGCCTTTAGTGATTGGAGTGGATGATCATCCTTTAAAGTCCTATGTGGCTTTAGCAACTTTAAATTGTCATTTCATGTTTGATTATCATGCTTGGCTTCAAATCACCACCACATCCACCCCCTCTAGACCTCTGCATCCTCCAGATGCGCCAATCATAATTATTGTTTTGTAATCGATTTCTGAACTTCCTTTTCCTATGTTAGCTTCATAGTTGGTAAGCCTCTTAACCATTGTAAACCCTTTACCTCTTCGATTCTCAGCACTTTCAGACTGAATGAGGGTCATGTTTCTCCAATAACTAGCAATTTTAAGCTTCCATTAGTAGTATCCTCAAGAGGAATAAGAGCACTTTTGGCAATGATCTGAAGAGCAGTGATGAAGTGACCAATTTCCACAGCACTAATATCATTATCATTCCTATAAGGTTCAACTCCTTGATCTACATTTTATAATAGAAAGTTGATGGAAAGTGCCATACACATCCATAGGATTACTTGTAATCCCACTCTTATTGCCATGATTGCAAAAAAGATGAGTCTACCCTGAATGGACTCAATTCTTTGCCCATCTTACTCATGACATCAGTTATGCATCCATAAAAGATTCTCTGAAGATCTACTATGTATTGTTTTTCTTGCTTTTTTAACTCAGAAAAAATGCAAAACTAAAATAAACTTGTTGATGAGAGTGCGATGAAACTTGATATGAATATGTTTACATTTCGGAACTTTTCATTATTCAAGCTTTCATTGTCCCGGATTATGAAAGCTTCTTTTAAAAACTTTGATCTTCAAATTCTTCAGGAATAGGTCTTGTCCGAAGAGAAGTCCTATTCCCGATATGGTCCACACAAACCGTCATAAACTGGACTGCTTTCTTTCCATTCTGGCTTCGAATCCACACATATGCCAAACCATCTTTTAAGACTCTTGTCTCCATCCTCAAGGCAGTAATATATGGCTCTCCTCAAATCAACAATAGCTAGAATGTTCTTCGACAAAGAAGTTTTGATAGTCACTAACATCTCCAATTGTGACTAGTACCTATGGACATGCACCAAACAATTTATGTGGCATTGTATTAGCAGCCCCGATTCTCCAACTTGGCTGCATATCTATTGGCCATTTGCCTTTTATATAGAGATCTTTGGACATTAAGTTGATTTCAGATCCGTCATCGATAAGAGCGACGACTGGTGTACTAATTTTATCTAATCAAACCAATGTCTCACTCATGGCTCGAGCCCTATGATCTCTAGTAAATGACTTGAAGGAGTTAATATCTAGAGATTTCCTTTCAAAGAATATTTTCTCATGTGTTCATGGCTGCTCATTAGTTTCAGTTTGTTCGAGTACACTATTCAATTCTTGTACTTGTGCTTGCACAGCTTGAACTGGTGTCTCTTCATCCCCATCTTCTTAGCCTCTTGCATGTCAGCCATTGGTTGCCATTTTCTCCTTAAGAGGTCAATTATTACTTCTAGAAATTCTCATTTAGCTATTCCAAGCAACTCACCTAATGTAAATTCGATCACACTGTCAAGCACTCTTTTCTCAAGAACTTGTTTTAAATCCATGGCTTGTTCAATGTGCAACTTTAGCATGCACGCTGGGTTTCTCACTCTCCCTTGACTTGTCCTTGCGCATTTCATCTCTTGATCGTGAGGCTGATTACTAACTTGAGTAGGAACTGGCATCTCAGCACAAGTAGGGTTTTGAACTTGAGTCGAGATTTGATTTGGATGGATTATTATTGGTTGTAATGGTGGAATCGCTTGAGTGGGCTGGTTTGTTTGTATTGGTTGATTTTGCTTTGGTGTTTGAGATTGTTCTTGTGAAGCTTCTACTTGACGCCTGATTCTCATTTTCTCTTCTTCTCTCTCATTGGTTCTCCTCCATTTTTCTTCCACTACTGCCTCATGCTCCACTAAAGAGCATGAATAAGTAACAACTGAGAGAGTATCTACATGATCATTCCATCCGATTATACCTCGAATCTCATTGCTTGCTGACTTTAAGATTTCATGATGCATCTTTCCCGGTCTAGGGACTTTATCACTTTAGACCATGATTCTGCATCACTATTTTCATCAATTACTTGACACGCCTATGTAGATGTATGATATGTTGAAGCAACATTACAGGAAGTTCTAGGGAAAAACACTCTCATGCCTTCCCGACCAAAATTAATGTTTACTTTTTCTCCAATCTTCGAGTCATAAATCATCTTCTCCTTTATGAACACTAGATTCTTAGTCAATGCTTCTTTGAAGCTCTCACACAAGTATCTTTTGTGCTCCAAGGAGTCACACCAGATGCATCTTTTAGTTTCAAGAGCTTTTGGGACTTTATTATTAGTTGTTTACGGGTTTGAGATTCCATCATTTGCCTGTATTTGCTCTTCTTGTAAGTCCTCCTGCCAATCTTGCATGAACTTTGCCATAGCTCTTTTCTTTTCTACGTACCTCTTCACTATTGCTTCTACCTGCATCTCAATTCTCTGTAAGCCCGAAATCTTTCTCCATATCTTGCAATTGTGGGTGTGGGGGAATTTCCTCATGGGCCTTTATATCTATCGCTCGTAAAGACAATGAAACCCTTTCATGTTCCATTGCTCTCCTATCATGTTCTATCAGGTCATTGTACTGACGATCAAATTCTCTTTTTATATCCAGAATGGTTTAATCTTTTGCTTTGTGAATCCACTTTAAGAGTGTTTCTCAAGTTACTTTATCAATCTCCTGCAGAGCGAACATTCGTATTAGAGCCAATTTGTATTGTGATCACCTCATTTGGGCCTCCATTGTTAGCTAGTCACGTAAGTGCAGCTCTGACACATATATGAAGTTTTCAATAAGTTCTATATCATTTAGGGGAGTAATGTTGATTCCAAGGTATCAAGCTTCCAATATGACAAATAACTCGTTCCAGGAATGCTTGGATGGCAATTTGTCTTTTTTTGTCTTGCTGGAAGCGAAAGAGCTGTGTTATAATGTCCATATAGGAAATTGTAGTGTCACCCATAAATAGTCAAATGATAACAGCTTTTCAAATTGCACTTCTTGCTAAAGCTTTCACTTCTAAGCTCAAAGTCTTTGCACTCACCTCCCTTTAAGTCTGGTTCACTAGGTATGTCACAAGGGTTCATGCAACAAAGGGAGAGAGAAAGTGCACACTTTTTTGAGTGACATTTGAAGAGATAATGCGAAGGTGCAAAACATCCAGCTTCTATGGCTAGCTCTTAGCTATACTATGAGAAAGTGTATTTACGATGTGTTGTGTTTAAGCATTTTAAAAGTAAAGCAGAAACCTTTATTTGACTTTCTAGAGCTCTATTTGAGAGGCCTTCTATGGTATCATTTATTTTATATACTAGACGTAAATTCAAATGCTTCTTCCCATAATCATTAATTCCAACAACATACAAACTATACTCGCTTCAACCACATCACTTCTTTCACATCAATGATGTGGTCGAGGTCATGTTTAGATGTAGAGAAGTAACACATCATTTCATGGTTCCTGCTTCTATGATAAATTTCAATTATGCATAAGGTATACATGCACAATCATTGCAAACATAATACAAAAATAATCCTCTTTTCTTGCTTAAATGTGTAAAACTAACGAAATCTTTGATCATAGGTTCATAAGTGCTTTAGAGTGTAAGCAAAAACAACCACAAACTATACTTAGAACGTATGCAATCAAGCTCATCACGTATGTAAATTCATCTTTGTTTTTATATATCGTAACTCCAAAGTTCCAACAAACTTTAGAAAGCTATTTATTGATTACCTATTGGAATCGTGCAACTTTATGTATTCAAAGCATGTTGGCGTATTCAGACTTGTTCACTGGCTGCCGACGTCCAAAAAGCCATGGAGCGAGCCGCGACTGACAGTGTGCGCACATCCTCATCATGTGCTAAACAACTATAAACAACTACGTCCATTTCAATAACAAGATCATGAGCTGCGAGCATGTCAAATTAATTGGGCTATAAATTTTCTCCTTCTTCTATGGTTCGTCGTGTTGAAGAAGAGAAAACGGTCCGCCGTGCTGGAGGTGATCCGTCGTGCGTCGTGCTGAAGGTGCTGAAGAAGAGATAGCAGTACGTCGTGCTGGAGGTGGTCCGTCCTCTGTCCATCGTGAACCCGCTCTGTCCATCGCGCGATGGACACTAGCACCTGTCCATCGCGATAAGGGCAGTTCGTCGCCATTTTTTCAGTCCATCGCCGTCTTTGGCACTTTTCAGTCCGTCGGCTTCTTGATTGTCCATCGTGAGCCACCCCTGTCCATCGCGAGCCACCCCTGTCCATCGCGCGATTGACAGTGGCACTTGTCCGTCGCGGTATCCGGCCTCGTTGTTCGCGTCCTTGGTGTGCATCGCGCGTGGGAACATGGAAGCTTGTGTCGATCGCGTGTCTATCTCGTGTGTGCGTCTGATTCCGTTCTTTTCTATTGAGTTTTAAAAGCCTCACTCACTTTAAACGCATCCAAAGAAAAGTGTCTAGTTTTCATGGACTTTTGGCGTGGAGACTTCAAGTTTCCATGGACTAAAAAACTCTGAGTTTGTTCATCAAAAAAGAAAAAAATCTTCATTTTCGGGGTGTCCCTTTTTTGTCATGGATTTGGCGACCCCCTCTCTTGTGAGAAGTAACCTGGCCCCTCCTCCCGGGGAGACCGATAACCTGGCCTCTTTGTTGCAGGGGGGTTCTTGTGCCGCCCTAGGGACCTTCGAGAGTGCTGAACCCCCCTTGGTCTCCCTCAGTAGATCCGCAATTCTGTCAACTCAAGAGGAGCTCAAGAAAGTTTGCCTCGTCGGCTAAATGTTCGGTCCTAAGCCCCCGCTCGAAACTGTGCGACAGTGGCTTCGCAACGAGTGGTTCCCCCGTGGGCTAGTTGTTTGTAAGTGTCAGTTCTTACCGGCAAGCCACTTACTGCTAGTCTTTGAAAATGAAGATATGGCGTTTCGAGCCCTTAGTGTCGGAACTTGGCAACTCGGCCGGGCGACCCTGTGCCTATTCAGATGGTCCCCTGATTTTACTCCCGACAAATCGAAATCGCTTCGTTACCCTCTCTGGGTTGAGCTCCCTAACCTGCCATACTTCTTGTACAACTTCGTGTGGGACATCGTTTCTCCTATCGGCAAGTCGTTGACCTCACGCGAGGACATTGGTGGTCTCATTTATGAAGGTGCAAGACACTCGTTCAACGCTCGATGGCACCCTCAAATCTGTGTCGAGGCTGACCTCAGTATGCCACTTCCATCGAAGATCAAACTGGACTTGGGCGAAGGGGATGTATGGGAGCAAGACATCAGTTACAAAAACCTTCCCAACGCGTGCTTTCGTTGTGGCCAACAAGGTCACAGGATTAAAGATTGCCCTTTGAGACGAAAAAGCAAGCGAAATCAAGAAGCCCCCAAAAATGCTCAAGATAGCAATGGAGCTTTGAATCACTCGACGAAAGTAGAGGAATTCAAGGGCCCCCTTAATCCAGAAGCTGATGCAGACGGGTTCATCGAAGTCAGAAGAAGAAGGAAAAGAAGTCCTAGGGCAACTTCTGAGCGAAACATGTCAGTTACCCCCTCCAGCAACTTGTATTGCAATCTGGAAAAGGACATCAATGAGTTTGACTACCCAGGTGGGAACCAATTTGAGGTGGACACCGACGTCAAAGGCCTAGAGATCCCTGACAGTAAAGAAACCTTGCAGGAGGGTTACACTACAAGCAAAGAAGACGGCTTTACTACTAGCAACGAAGATAACATGGATAGTGAAAGCTCCATCATCGGATCGACTATTCCGGAAATGGAGCTGAAAACGGTGTCCAGTTCTTCCCAGCAGGAGGCATCCCGCAAAGGAAAACAACCTATGGAGCTACCGTGGAAAAGCCCCCACAAGAACCTATTGCTAACTCGGGATGCGATCCGAGCAAAAAAGAAAGATGAATCCAAGAAAAGAAAGGACAAAGCTCCCTCGCGCAAAGAGGGCTCACTACGACAATGATCATCATCTCGTTAAATGCTAGAGGGCTAACCGACCCCTCAAGAGCGATCATCATTGGCCAATGGCTTCGCGATTTAGCCTAAACCCAGATTTTATATGTATTCAAGAGATTAAAATTGACGGAGAAGACCTCCAGAAACGGCTTAGACATGTCTCCTCGACCCATGTTTGGATTTCAACGGCGCATCAGCGGGGGTCCGGTGGAACGGTAATCGGTATTAATCAACTCTGGTTTGAAAAGCTTGAGAACTCCATTGAAGATGAATGCCATCGATGGATTCCTGTTTCTTTCGGTGCTCCCCTTTGTTTTACTTTAGTTTCTTTGTATGCCCCCAATGGGGAGTTAGAGAGACTTAACACTTGGGCCTCCTTGGACTCGCTCCCCCACAACGTGCTTATTTGTGGTGACTTCAACATGGTAGAGGACCCTATGGACAGATGGATGGGCAAGGGTAGGGTCATCGATAGTCGGGAGAAAGAAACGTGGGACAAAACTAAACTACACTTGGATTTGGTCGAATTCAAAGACTCGAATGGCTTTTCTTGGTCAAATCTCCAAGCAGGCGAGGACCTGAGGAAAGCTATACTTGATAGATGCTACATTTCTCAGAGTTTTACTCATCAGTGGGGCCACCCTTCCCTCTCGCAACGCACCGACCTCACCATCTCTGATCACTACCCGATCGTCATCACTTTTCAACCCCCCACCAAGATCCGTAAGGCTCCTTGGTTCCATGCCAGTGTGCCCTCCTTCTCTCTCCCCTCCGTCCATCAAGAAATTTCTGATGTGTGGAAGGAGGCATTCGCCTCTGGCTTGTCCCCAGCCAAGTGTTGGAGAAGTGCGGTCGATAAGTCACGACAGATCATGATTAGATCCAGGAAGATGCTTGAGACTGTGCGGCGGGCTCGTAGAGAAGCTCTATATCATAGACTCTGGCGGCTCGAGGAGGAAGTGAACAAAGGAAAACCTCAAGCCCAGAAAGGACTTCGAAAAATCAGAGCGCTGCTGAGATACGAGGAAGAGATACAAAGGAAAAATTTGCAAATTTTCTTCAAGGAGTGGTGGGCTGGCAAAGCCGACAAACCCACCAAAGAGATGTGCCGTATCCTCAAAAGGAAACACAACAGAGAATCGATCCCCTTATTGCTAGACGCAAATGGCAATGTATGCAATACGGAAGAAGATAATTTTGGGATCATTGAAGGGCACTTCACGAGACTCCTGGGGACCTCAAACCCCCTCTCCCACCATAGAAGGGACTGTATGACAGCCATATTTAGGGTTTCCCCCCACAGGATACCACTCAACCTTCACTCTCTGCTTCATGCCTCTATCTCTGAAGCCGAAATCATTGAGGTCATTGATGCCCTCCCTTCAGGTAAAAGCCCGGGACCCGACGGGCTCACTAATGAGTTCTTTAAATCCTTCAAGTTGGTGGTTGCCACCCCTCTTCGTTTGGTTTGGCAAGAGGCACTCAAGTTTGGCGCGCTTCCTTCTTGTCTCAACAATGGCATTATCAAGTTAGTACACAAAAAAGGGGAAAAGAACAGAATAGAGAAGTGGCGTCCCATTACAATGCTCCAAACAGGATACAAGATCATCGCCAAAGTCATTGCCAACAGAATCTCTTGCCACTTGAGAGCGTGGTTAAGCGAGAGCAAAAATGTTTCATCAAAGGCAGGTCAATTTTGGAAACCATTATAGATATCTGGGAAGGTCTTGAATTTGCAAATGAGTCTAAACAAGAAGTAGTATTCCTCAAGATCGACTTTGATAAAGCCTACGACAGGCTAGAATGGGACTATATTCTACACTCGCTACAAGATCTTGGATGTAGTCAGAAATTCAACAAGATGATCGCGACCCTTCTCGGAAACGCATCGACCCAAATTAACATTAATGGAAAACTTTCAAAGGTGATCAAACTTAGAAGATCTATCAGACAAGGGTGCCCATTGGCTTCCCTTCTCTTTGCCATTGCCACGGAAGGGCTTAGCAGGCTGGTGGAGCATCAGGTGGAAGCTGGTAACATTAAAGGCCTTCGTTTGCCGCATGACCACAGTCAGATCACCATGAGACTTTTTGCCGATGATATGAACGCTTTTGTTCACAATGATAGTACCAGCCTGGAGACGTTCTGGAAGTGTCTTGCTACTTTTTGTGAAGCCTCTGGATCCATCATCAACCACTCTAAGACCGCCTTTAGAGCTATTGGTGGGTCACAGCCCGACCTTCTCATTGATCATGGCTGTCAAATCATTCCACAGGGCCAAATTTTTCGGCTTCTTGGGATTCCCTTGGGGTTTGGCGTCTCTATGGAACAGCGGTGGAACTGGGTGCTTGCCAAACTCGAAAACAAGCTTAACTATTGGAGAGGTATGCAAATCAATCTTGTTGGTCGTGCTATGGTTATCAACACGTTCCTCTTTTCATCTACCATTTATTTCCTTTCTTGTTGGAGACCGAAAGAGCAAGATCTGTCCAAACTGGATAGTATTTGTAGAAACTTCCTTTGGACGGGCGACCACAATAGGAGGGGGGTGCCTAAAATCAAATGGTCCATCTGCACCAGCCATAGAGATAGTGGGGGACTTGGTATCTTGGACATTGGGTGCATGGCTAACAAACTGTTGGCCAAATGGATGATTAAGGCTTGGTGCAATGGGGAGGCCTCGTGGGCCAAGTTGATCTTCAGAAACAAGAATGAGTTGGCGCTCATGGGTTTCCCAAATTGGAAGAATCTTGACATCTTGACCTTGCTGTTTTCCCCGATCCCCGTCTTCCCAAAAGGCTCTAATCTGGTGTGCTCCCTTTGGAAGAGTTGGAATAAAGTCAAAAGCTTCACAAGAATAAGTGAAGACTGGAAGTGGGCTGCCGATATCAGACAAAACGACTCTATCTGGTTTCCGATCCATGGCATCCGGAGTGTGGAATCTTGGAACATTCAAAATGCCAAGAAGCTATGGAACAAAGGCTTCAAAAAATGGAAACATCTCTGGAAACAAGACACCAACCGCTGGATCAACTTTGAGGATATTGACCCTAGCATCAACATTTCGCACGAAGAATGGAACACTTTGCAAAGCAGATGTCTCGCCTGGGACCGACACAAAGTTCGCCTTCTCATGGGACACGACATGTCGAGCTCGCTTGGTCTCAAATGGCACAATGGGAATAGCCTATCAAAAATCCCGAACATCAAAGAAACGATCGACTATCAGGTTAACCTCAACAAAAAGTGGTGCCTGTCATGGACGCGGCTTCGGTGGGACATGAAGTTCATGGCTATCTGGCACCCCCTCATAGAAATCAAAAAGTCTGTCCTCTTATGGCAAATTCTTCATCATGGAATCTGGACTAACCTTAAGGCTAGCAAAATTTGTGGGATCCCTCCCTGGTGCAAACGCTGCTACCGGTCTATCGAAGATGTTTCACACATCTTCTTTACCTGCCCCAACTCCAACAGACTCTGGCAGGTGGTTGGAAAGAGAATTAGACTTCAAAAACGTCTCAGTTGGCAGCAAGCCCTGCTGGGAGAAGCGATCAGCTGCTCCGCGACTCTCTGGAACGCCATCAGAGGGGAGGTCCTATGGAAAATCTGGCGGGAAAGATGTGCTTTCAACTTCGGTGACTCCCCCAAGGAGTGGTCAATTGAGAAATCGTTGTTCCTCCTTGGCAAAAGGATTGTCAACTGTAAAAAATCCCCCCCCTTTAGGCATCATCAAGTACTCCTTTTGATCGATAACAAGCTTAAACCCAAGTGGGCCCCACATGAGGGTGATGAGAGGGTAATTAACCTTCTTTGTAATGTCATCTAAGCTCTGTAAAAGCTTCCCCTGCTTTGTGGGATTTGGGGGGTCCCGTGGGCACTAGTCCCCTTCTCTTGTACTTTTCTTTATTTAATTCAAGTCCGGGAGAGTAGGCTAATGCCGAACTTCCTTTATATTAAAAAAAAAACTTTATGTATTCAACAAAAGTCACTCACAAGCTTATCGATTTGTGCTTCCTCTATTGTTATATGTTCAAGGATACTTTTTGATATGAATGAACTTACAACATGTATGCAATAGTCATCTCTGTATGTGTACAGAATGATACACGCATGGTTTAAATTCATCATCGTTCATGAATCTCGACTTTCATCATTTTGAGAACAAGATACAACATGGGAATAGAATGCAGAAGCTGGAAAAGATATACTTTCAGCTTAGACTGATCAGATTATGCATACGCATGGATCCTGAGATATTTTCATAGTGCAAATCATGAGGAAGGTTATAGCCGACTAGTTTTTAAACAAGAAGCAAAGATTTTCGAATGACATCATTTAGTCTAAGATCTAGCACTGAATTCTTACTCCACATCTATCTTTTTGTGTTGTGTAGCCTTATGCCAAGAATTAGACAGAGGATTCACACTTTTCATACAGGAAGAAAAATGTCATTCCAATTTCAGTCAGAGGCCATGTTAAAGCACATAAAGTGTCCTCTTAGCGTTGCCAATAAACGTATCTGTAGAAAATCATTAGGAAGGCTTGAATCATTTCAGAAATACATTAAAATCCATAACATGTAAAGCAACACTTTCTAGTTCCATGAAACTATATCAGCATTCATTCTCTTCAATTCAACAAACACCCATGTGAGATTCTCGTAGCTCGTAACCTCAAGAAAATATTCACATGAAACTACAACTACTCCGTCAAGGTTTACAAACAACATATTAAATACGTTTCTTCTCAACAAGCAATATCAGAATTATTTCTCTCAAATAAATTCATAAAACAATTTATTTTCTAGCATCGAATCTACCTTCATCTCCATTACGAAGGCCCTTTAGATTTCTTCCCTCTGCTCTACTTCCTTATAGCCACCTTTGTCAGCTTTTTACTTCTCAACAGCAACAACACAAAGAGACACTAAAAGTGTGGCTAACAGCAGGATTTGTTCCTATGCATGCTATTGTGACTATCCATGCCCTCGATGCTGAAATAGTAATACTTTCAACAATAACCCTCTATACAACTCCTCTTTCTGTTTCCCTAAAGATCTCCTAAGTCTCCATGAAACATAGCAGCCTTGTCCGCATATGTTATTTAGTCATCCATCACAACTTGTGCCGGAATTCTACCCATCATATAAGGTCAAGCCCCCCATGAGCCTCTATTCGTTCCTATGTATACCACTCAAGTTGGCTACTGCTATGATGATTGAAGCATCCGCAGCAGTAGTAGGATGTGAAAAGAAGTTTTTCCTTAATCCTTGTCCTTCATGACCACCCTTGACTAAACCTACAATATCATGTACATCTAGATAGGCAAAGACCTCGTTTATAGGCTTATACAGTTGAACAAGCCAAACAAAACACTCATCTGGAACATGGAGTCTAGCTTCATTGGGTTTTATGATACTAACTGGATAGATCTCTCCCCGAACGGATAGCTTCATGAGCGTGTTAAAGAGAGTTGATTTCCCCATCATGGATGTGAGGAAACGAGGAACATTAGCTCTTCGCACACTGCTTGGTTGCCAACAAGAGACAAACAGATCATTGCGACCCTTCAAATTTCTATCGTCATCGAGCTGAGAGGTAAAACCCTCACAGAAATGCAGTATATATATTCCCCTTCAGAGAAAGAACCCCCCCTCCTTGTCGTTCACGAACTCTACCTATCGCACCGTTACTCCCCCTTCATTGTGGATTCCTATTCGATTTGGATGACTCTCCAATCGAATGTTCCTTTGTATGTCTGACAGACAACTGACCCACATGATATCGGCATGTCCCTTCGAGAACCTCCCTTCACATCGGACATTCCTCTTCCTTTCTCCTTCGCGATGGAGATACAGTCTCCTCGAATTCGCCTTCACTCCCCATTTTAGGGCATAAAAGAACTGATTGCAACATATTGACATCAACTTTTAGCAGCATGCCCTTCTAATGAATCTCATAACACAACTTCCAGATGAGAGAAAAACACAATAATGATAGCATGAATGTTGTGCATCTCAATTTTTCATTTGGTGCCCTCTGCCTCATTTCCTTGCATGGATTCCAAAGCAAGCCTCATTTCCTTGCTCGAAACCTCGGTGTCTTATGGACCCGATAGCCCATGGTCCTCCATACCACCTTATGATTGCTTGCTTCTTGGGTTGCAGTACAGAGTAATCGTAGGTTACCGACTTGATAGACCCATTCCCATTCTCAAAACAATACCCTGATCCTAGGCTCAGAAAATAGCCTTCAATGATTGGAGTGGATGATCATCCTCCGAAGTCGTATGTGGCTTTAGCGACTTTAAACTATCATTTCATGTTTGATTATCATGCTTGACTTCAAATCACAATCATAACGTGTTAATCACCATGGACCTTTACACTATCATTTCATGTTTGATTATCATGCTTGACTTCAAATCACAATCATAACGTGTTAATCACCATGGACCTTTACACTAGGTTGATCTGCATACCTTTCTAGTAGGCCAATTTGTTATCGAGCTTTGAGAGAACTCAGATCCATCATTGGCCCATCGGAACCTCAAACCGCATCGGAATACCTAACAAGCGGAAGATCTGCCCATTGGGAATCACAATCATTCCTATTGTTTCCCTTACCCAATGTTTCTTTGTAAAATGAACTTTTTTTATTTTCTTTATTTCTTTCCATATTCCCAATCATAAGTCCCAATTTTTTTCTTTTTACATATTTTTTTTTCATATTCGATTTCATTTACTTTCACAAGACTTACTTTTCGCTCATCTATTTCAATATCTTCTTGCTTTATCTCATTCGGTTCTCATTTCCTTCCTCTTTCACATCAGCTCGTGCAATTGCAAGAAGCTCTTCAAATGTGAGAGTTAGTTATGATTTCATTACCCTTTTTTCCACAACTCTTTTAATATCGATTTGTTTATCGAATTGAAAAACTAATTGATTGCGATTGTTTCTTAGTCCCTTTTTCCCATTTCTCACCTTCATCTTGCGTTTCTTGTTTTTCCTCATTTTGAGATTTCTTTTCCATCCTATCAACCACATATGCACTTTTCCTTTATTGGATCTTACTTCATTTCATTCGATTTTTTCCCTTGTTCATTCTTTTCTGCTTCTTTCCTTCATTTTCGTTACTCTTTTGTTTTTTAAATAAAGGAAGTTTGGCCTTAGCCTACTCTCTCGAACTTGTATTAAATAAAAGGAAAAGAAAAGTACAAGTGAAGGGTACTAGTGCCCATGAGTCCCCCCAAGTCCCACAAAGCAGAGGTAGATCTAAAAGAGTTTAGGTGATAATACAAAGAAGGTTAATCACCCTGTCATCACCCTCATGTGGGGCCCACTTGGGTTAAAGCTTTTTGTTGATCAAAAGAAGCATTATATGATGCCTGAAGGGGGGGAATTTCGTACAGTTGGTGATTCTTGTACCGAGGAGGAACAACTCTTAATCGACCACTCTTTTGGGCAGTCACCAAAGTTATAAACACATCTCTCCCGTCAGATCTTCTAGAGGACCTCCCCTCTGATGGCATTCCAAAGAGTCGCTAAGCCCCTCTTGGTTTGCCCCTCTCTTTCATCATCTATCTTTCTTTTCTTATGTGTGCGAGTTTCATGTGCATAGATCCATAATATATGTGTGGGCTCGTTCCAATATGTTTTAGCACCAATATTTAAACTATGATGGTTGGTTTCTTGAATGCTTTTTAATAATGCAATTTCTTTCACAAGTATTTAAATATGTTTTGCAAGTGACTCTAATTTGGATTCAAACTGTTTTATATTTTGATCTTCTGTAGTACGCATGGATTTATCTTCAAGTTTAGATACACTATCCCTTCTAATTAGTCGACTCAAATTGATTTAAATTACTCTCTTGTATTTTGTTCTAATCGATGGATCACTGCACAAACTATATCCCGATTGTATGTTAAATCTCTTGCAATAGTCTCATCCTCTTGCATAGGTTCTAATTCCTTTCTTTGGATGCATCTAGCATATTTATTAAATTTTTCAACTTGTCAAGTTCTAAATCCATTCTATCCATGCCAAGGAGCTGGTTATACTTAACTTAGAACTTAGTCAAACATTGTGTAGTACGCATGTCATTTTTAGGTGTATTAATCCATCTTAAAAATGTATCTCTATTGTTTTTACTATAATCTTCATGTGAGAACTCCACAAGCGATTGTTTATTGAGATCTTTCCATGATTTTTTCGTTACAACCCTAAGACATATTCATTCACACATGAATCCATGTGAAATACGAATAGAAATTTCCTTATGATATTTTCAGTCCATATTATTCTGCTAGTTGCTCAAAAAACTAAGATATGGTTTTACATTCAGTCCATTAGATTTTCCACGATCAGTTTTAATAGAATCAATTATTTTCCAAACACGTTGCTCTTCAACATTCATCAATATTTTCCTGCATGCGATTGCAAGCAAGGAAATATAAGAATGAAAATCCGAAAGTATATATATAATCGTGGATACTCTCTTGTCGGGTCCATGATGTCTATATAAGCTCCAATGCTCTTCAACAACCATGACCTCAAGCTCCAAAAGCTTCAAGAAATCTCCAAAATCTTCAAGAAAACTAGTCTAACAAATAAAAACATGGCTTCATTCAATCATGTATGAATAGCTTTAATAAGCTAAGTTTCAAGGGATGAATCTTTGAGCACAAACAACAAATAGATATAACAGAATCGCGAGATAGCAACAAAAGTTTGTGGCCTCTTGGTTTCAAAATAAACTCATGTTTCTTTGGAAGTATGTAGCAATAGATGAGTGTGTGTTGAATACACAGAGTGCTGCACTCATCTAAAAAATAAAACCTTCAATTGTTGCATCTCCTTGTGAGAATGTCCCTTTGTCAAAGTGAATGAGCACAACAAAACTTTTGAAAATAACAGCAAGTTTACTTTTTTTCATCGCCCTTACCCATGCGTATCTCCCATCATCTATTAATCTTGATCTCGATTTTCTTTCTAGCGTCCGTTCAATCATAGCGCCCACACTTCGGATGTCTGCGCACATTAGCTTGATTGGATGGGCCTTCTACCTCTCGAGGTAGCACTGACGGATCCCCATCTATGGTAGGACAGCTTTGGACCTAATGCCAGTGTAACCATGTTGTATCCTATTGAACCAATTGCCTTTGGGTAGTCCTCTCTTGTGTCGTCTTTAGGTTATCTAACCCCTGCTTTGTGGGATATGGGGAGTCCCATGGGTACTTTGCTCGTTCAGTTTGCAATTTCAAAGTTAAAGATGGAGGAGTAGGCACTTTCAACGATCCTCTATACAAACACAGACACACAAAACCAACTTCGAATTCAGCACCTATTCCCTTAGTTCCTCTTCTTGGTAAAGGGCAGAAGGATGGATTCTTGTCTTCCTCATTTTGGGTTCATGGTTTGAGCTAATTCAAATCATCATCTTTGAGCCCTTTCTACAAATAGAAGGAGGCTGATTGGGCTATTGCAACATGCAGGCTTTATATAGGGCTTCCAAATGCCTTTTAGTGGAAAGGAATTTGAAAACAAGCACAACAAATCCTCCAGATAGTTGTATATAGCACCTCCTTGAGATACATGAGTCAATACCTAATGTAAATATCCTCTTTCTTCAAGGGCTTTAGCTTTGCCATGGACTTGTTCGAGACAACCAACAATCACATCATACTTTTCTTGTATCTATAGCTTTAATAGATTATGCGCATTCTTGAAGAGATCTTGCCATCTTTGCACATCAAACTTGAAACAGTCGTGACCTTTTACATCACATTCGATATTTTTGTTGTGATTCATCCAATCACTCTGGACTTACTCCTATTGAATAATGCTCATATATTGATAATAAATCTTTTTGGAAGAATAATCTTTTTTGGCTTTCCACATCCTCGGAGTGAGCCCACTGCCAGAAATATTAATGTCTTTATGTGAGGTGACGATGTCCGATAGATTCAAGTTCTTCCATTGTGTGTTATCTTGTAGATTAAAAGACTAAGTGTCTCTTCTAAGAAAATATGCCAAAAAAGTATTGCTATAGTTTTCAAGATCCATATGGCAGCCATCTTTTAGGCATCTTGTATGTGATAAATTCCAAAACCTAAAAGCTCTTCATGCATACAACAAAAATCCCAATTCACATTCTCTTATTGATGAATCCATTACCTTCTTATAGGAAGCTCTTGGTTAAGGTGAAACGCGCTTGGGTTGAGCTTTAGTAGGTAATCAACAAGAGAGAATAAGAGATGCTAGAAAAAGTCTACTTACAAAGACACCATAGTGTTCTGAAAATTTGTCAACTTTCTTGATTTTTCTTAGCCTATACGTTGATGGTTTGTCTAATCCAATTCTTTGGATGTTATCATTTTTGCAATGTGTTTTTTGTTTTATTTGAGATCACTATAATGTAGCAAACAAAATAAGTAGAATCCAATAACTCTATAAATGGTAACATTGAGTCCTTAAATACACATGCAAAAAACAAGAACAATTGAAATTGGATATTATAAAATTGAATGCCGAAGGTCAAATATATTAGTAGTGAGTCAAGACCTTGAGAACAATCAAAATTCAATCTATCCATTAAATGGTAGATGAGTTCACTAATTTCCCCAGCTTTTTTGCCCACCCAACATTATTAATCTTGTCCCAAATGTTTAAAACCTGTAACATTCATTTTTGTATGAACAATATTCTTTACTATAGTCCAAAACTTGCAACAAAATAGACATATCATAGTTCATTCCTCTTGTAGATGTTGCATGACTCATCATAGTCATGCTAAGATGCATCCAATAAAATCCAATGGTAGTCCACCAACTTATCTCGGCCTAGCACCAAAAGTTTTGATTGTATTTTCTAGCTCTTCTAAACGAAAAAAAAAAAGTATCTAGCCCTATTGTTTGGTGAAGATTGGGCAAAAGAAGGCTTATCATCCATTTTTGAAGTGCAAGTTTTTGTAACCAAAATGATTGCATATTGCAACAAGAAAAAGTGCTTCAAATGAACATTTTGAGATGATGCAAGAGCATATTTTCTAGTGTGGTCTACCATAAAACTTCATGCTTAATGAAGAGACAAGCACATGTTACATGTGCAATGAGGATACAAACCCTTTGCATATCTTTGGGGAAATTGATGCAAAGAATGGTCATCCTAGACATGTTTTTGAATGAAATTTTAAACATGAAGAATATATGCATCTCTATGATTATGGATTTCTTATTGCTATAGTCATGGGGCCATCCTCAAACAGAGTGATAGTTCGATCATACAATATTCAAACAAGTGTATGAAGACATGTGCACACATGATGGTAAGTGAAGTACCTATGCTACAATGCATGTGACTTGTCTCAGCTACCTCTCTTACTCACAAATTTCCTGAAAATGCATGTTGCGATATTTGTTACACCACTAAGCACAAATTCAAACTTTTCTCTCAACTTCGAATAGCAAATATGGTCGATACCAAAGAGATGCATCTAATGCTGGTACTTTCAGTTGAATCTGACAAAAGTGTTTCAAGTTATGAGCAAAATAGTGAATGGCAGGAAACACCAATACTTGCTTCACAACTCCTCAAGCCTCACACGTGTGCTACAATAGTTCAAACATGAAAGGGAGGGGTAGATGACAATCCTCCACACACATTTCAAGCATGAATCACACACAAAAGCTCTTGGAGAAGAAGATAATCAACTAAAAAGAGGCAAATTCGAAAATCATTTTCAGTTCTCACAATGGCAAAAAGTTCTTTACAAGAGTCACCAAGTGACTTATATACATGTGCCGTAAAATTGGTCCTTTCACACAAGAGACTGACACTTTCATTGAAAAAACACTAAAATCCTACTATGTTACATGGATTATGTTACTATTTGGGGTTCATGCATCTAGAGGACTCCTCTAGTGCATTTACATGGTTTCATGAGGTATTTCATAGAAACTTGAAAAAGAAAATTTATGCCCATAATTTGAACATTTTTGGGGCTTCCTTTTCTATGCTCTTTTTCTCTAGAACACTCTCCCCCTGTTTGTCTCTGTCATCCCTTGAAAAATTTTGCTTATTGTTTATATCTTTGTGTGTGTAATGGGTCTGGTCCTTCATCTTTGTAGTTGACCACCAGTCACTGTGAAAGTTGCCATATACTCAGCCTCACAACTAGAAGTGGCCATAGTAGGCTACTTCTTGCTCAACCAAGATATACATGAGCTACCAAGCATGAAGCAAAAGCCACTAGTGGGCACACCAGTGTCATAGCAACCATCCCAATCACTCTTAGAAAAAGCATGCAAATCTGGTGGTAGTGATCCCTCCTTGGGATAAAACAATCCAATTAGTCGGGAGTAGCGAAAGATGTGCTTAACCACTTGCCAATGCTTGGCACCTGGGCAATGCATAAACCTGCTCATCTGTGAGATAGCAAACTGAATATCTGGCCAAGTAATGCATAGGTCAAGCAAGCATCCAATAGCCTGCTAATAGAGAATAGTATCAAATGCATCTCCAGCACCATGATGACTCAACTGTAAACCTCTCTCCATAGGAGTGGCAATAGGCTTACAATCTTCAAGGCCAAAATGTTGCAATAATGTATCAATATATTTTGTTTGACACAAAGCCATTCCACCATCAACTTGCATAAATTGAATGCCTAAATAGTGATGCAAATGCCCCAAATCAGACATCTCAAATGAGGCATGCAAATTAGCCTTAAAATTAGTAATATGTATGTCATGAGGACTAGTGACTAGCATGTCATCAACATACACCACAATGATTAGAAGCACATCATTAGCATGCTTAACATATAAGGTGCTTTCAGTTGGAATGTTCTCAAAACCATGTGCAATGAGATATGCATTATCTTTTCATACCAAGCACATGGTGCTTGCTTTAAACCATATAATGGCTTCTTTAACCTGCACACTTGGTTTTCATGCCCTTTTTGCACAAAGCCATGGGGATGAAAAACATACACTTCTTCATGCAAGTCACCATTCAGAAATGTTGTTTTAATTTCCAACTGATGTACATTCCAACCATGATGAGCTACAAGTGCACAGATGCTACAAACATTAGTCATTCTGCAAATAGGAGCAAAGGTTTCATCAAAATCAATGCCTCTTCTTGTGCATAACCCTTTGCAACAAGCATAGCCTTATACATGTCAACTATTCCATCATGTTTATGCTTCAACTTGTATACCCACTTAGTGCCAATGACCTTCTTGCCAGGAGGCAAGTCACATAAAGACCAAGTACCATTTTTCATGACAGCATCATATTCAAATTGCATTGCAACCATCAAATGTTCAAAATTTTCTGCTTCATCAAATGAAATAGGTTCAGTCTCATCACAGAGACTAAAGGCAGCCATAGCATAGGAATCTGATGCAGAAGAAGCACTATGAGAGCCTCACCAAGTATGATATGATAGAGGTGCATCTAATTTGCTATCACGCAAAGTCTACACAAGCCATTTTGGCATAGTTTTTGTCTTCTCAATATCAACTCTCTCATCAACAAGTGCATCATATAAATCTGCATCAGAAATGGAATGATCTACATGATCACATGAAACATGCAAAGGCTGAGAGGTTGCCTCACTATGACCAACACTAGACTATCCACCTGTGAAAAGAGGTGGCAAAGTATCATACATGTCTTTGGAGCTAACAAATGTCTCCTTAGTACATGAAAGTAATGGATGAATAGCATCTTCCATAAAAACAACATTAGAGCTAGCCAAAATGCATTTAGTCTATGGATGATACAAACAATAGCCTTTACTTTCACTACTATACCCAACAAAAATACATTTTATTGCTTTATCATCCAATTTCCTGCGATGTTGTTCAGGCATTATTGCATATGCTAGATAACCAAAAACACACAAATGAGCAACAGATGGCTTGTGCCCATGCCAATCCTCATATGGAGTGATAAACTGCAGCGCTTTAGTGGGACACATTTTAAGTACATATGTTGCACACATGACAGCCTCAAGCCAGAAACTATGTGGTAAAGCTTGTCTCTTGACCATACACCTCACCATCTCCATGAGTGAACTATTCTTCCATTCAGCAACTCCATTTTGTTGAGGTGTATTTGGCACTATACATTAATGTTTTATCCCGTGTTTAGCCAAAAATGCATTAAAGTCAGAAGATATATATCCCCCCCCCCTCGATCAGAATGGAGGGTGCCCATTTTATATGCTCATAGATCTTCAGCCAAAACTAGAAATTGTTTGAAGCACATAAACAAATCCGACTTTGCTTTCAATGGATATACCCATGCATGCTTGGAAAAATCATCAATGAAAGTCAGGAAGGAAAGATAATTTCCAAAAGAGGGAGTTTGCATAGGACCACAGACATCACTGTGAACAAGCTACAATTTCTGCGTAGCTTGAACTGAACCATCTTTTGGAAATGAGGAACGTTGTATTTTGCCCAAAATACAGCCTTCACATACATGTTTACTAGTTTCCTCAAGTTTGGGCAAAGAGGACACCATTTCATATTTATGTAGGTGTAGCACACTAGTAAAATTCAAATGACCAAGGCATGCATGCCAAAGCTTTGCATCTGACATAGCTTGAGAATCATGTATTGCACATGCTAAATCATTCACAGATTTTTCATAATCTATGAGCTTATACATCCCACGAGATAAAATGCCAAAAGCAATAATCACATCGCCATTTGACAGATCATGAACTTTACATTTGTCATCAACAAATTTCACAACCAAGCCAATCTTGACTAAAGTCGAAACTAATAATAGATTCTTCTTGATCCGTGGCACAGATAAAGCATCTGACAAAAGAAAGAACTACCATCAGCAATAGTCAAAATGATCTTACCCCCTCCCATGATAGGATAAGAGGAGTTGTTGGCGCATGTGATAGTATTCCCTGTAGGGGTAGGCCCCAATGAAGAGAAGAAACTACGCTGTGAGGTAATATGTTTGGTCACCTCATTATCAAACTACCAAACATCTGAGTCTATTGCAGACATGCACTACTTATAAGAAGATGGTTCAAAACTACAAACAGTAGTAAACGCCCATTCTTCATCTTGCACAAGATTAGCAGACTCTATTTTCAATGTAGAGGCCTCTGCAACAACCATACTGGCCTCTTTCTTCTTTGCCTCTTTAGCAGTAAGTTTTGGATGGTTCTTAATGACATGATCATTTGCTTTACAGTATTTGCAAAAAAAAAAATTGCTTTTCTGATTTCTTCTTATCTTTGTCTTCCTTCTCTAATTGTGCAGAGTTAGTAGATTTTACTTACTAGTTGAACAACTCCATTTTCCTTTATCCTTCTTACTAGCTTGGAAAGCTTGATCTACAACATGCATAATAGACCTGTTCTGCCTAGACTGATCTTCTTGCAACACAATAGAAACCAAATCTTCAAATGTTAAGGCATTTGGATTGTCCTTCATCATCAATTGAAGAGTAGAAGCAAAACTCTCATATGAATCAGGAAGACCATTCAGAATAGTTTGTACAAGTGAACTATCAGGAAGGACTTCATGAACAGAAATCCATTGTTCTTTCAAATCCTTGATCTTTTTCAAAAAAAAGTCCATAGAATCACCTTCATTCATGTGCTCACTCTCCAATTGTTTTTAGAGGTAAGCAACACGAGCCTCATTCCTAGCCTGGTACAATGTGGTAAGTGTATCCCAAGCATCCTTAGCTATTCTACAAGAGCGAATATGAGGAATAATGGCAGGTTTGATAGACAAAGCTATCAGTGCATGTGCGTGGGCATCTTTGCCATCCTAACAAATTTGCTTTGCAGTGGGTGCAATAGAAACCGTAGCATGACAAGAATCTGCAAATATCACCATCTTCAACACCTTTTGCATCAGCTTTAGTACCTGTAGTTGTAACAATTGCAGGTGTGATAGGACGTTTTTCAACACCCTGCACAATGTTCCACAGTCCTTTTGCAACCAATACATGTTGCATCATATAAGCCCATAACGGGTAGTTGGTACCATCCAACTTATCCTCAATAGCCAATATACAGAATATGTCACTGCTTTCAACCATGGCTGGTGACAAAAATACCTTGATGCAAAAAAATGTGTAGGCTTTTGTTGGTGTATTTCACAAGCCTACACATTTGGCTTGATGGATGCATTGAAGTCCATACACCTATGGAGAAGCATAGGAACTATTGCTAGTGATTTATTACCACTTTATCTCTTTGTAAAAGTCAAATTGACTTGGACTCTTTGTAAACACCTACTAAAAGGATTCCTGGAAAAAGTTAGCTCTTTGATTGAAGGAATATCTCCTAGGATATAGGAGCTTGATCGTAGGGAGCCAAAAGTTTGAATTTGAATTCAAATTTTTACTCATTCTCTATAAAAATGGTCATGGAAAAGTCGCGGGTAGAACTCATCACTTCCGAGCATCTCATTACTGATTCTGAGAGTGTGTGAGGCCTACACTTTAGCCCACACCTATCTACATTCATGCCTTTGGTATTGTATACAAGTGTTCATTAATACATACCTTCTCATTGTTCATTTCTGAGTTCTCTGTTATACTACTTAAAAGTCTGTCAACTTGTGGAGTGCATATCTCGGTCAAATCGTGATCAAATTCAATGCTCTAAAGCTTGTTGGATTCAGCTAGAAGTTATCTACATGCTGCCAAAATTTGAAGAGATTCTATTCAGCCAATTCAGAGAAATTTGTGTCGAGGTGATCTCTGGTCAATGTCTTCTACAATCCTAAAAAATCGGGGGTATAGCTTTATTTGCTAAATTGCTTTCTCTTAGCATAGTTTATCTTTCTACATCATTCCACTTGTAATAGCTAGCTTGCTAAGCTAATTAGATACCCCTAAAAGGAATTTTTCCAATTCCTATTGTGTTGGTCATACTGAGTAAAAGATCCAGCAGGTATCAAGACATAAATAGAAGGTTTTCATGAGATTTTGAGTTTCAAATTTATCTGTTTTGGTTCAATCATTACACACATCACTTCCAAAATACATAGGCCATTTATGGTATCATTGGAAAGATAAGGAGGTCTACTTATCAAGTTTGAGGCATTAGGGGGCTGGTACAAAGCAGGTTTAGCAGTACCTACTCAATCTCTTGGAGCATCCATCCATCTTTCCCAACAGTGGTATCAGAGCAAACTAAGCTAAAATGGGAGATGGTTTTCCTTCATTTATTGATAAATTGGATAGGAACAACCATCAGGCATGGTCTCTGAGGATGAAGACCTACTTACAAGGAAGGAGTCTCTATGGATACATCTCAGGAGATGAGGAATTGCCCTCATTCAAAACAAGAGGATTACCAAGAAAGGAAGAACATGAAAAGCTCAACACATGGTGTGCTAAGGATGCATTGGCAAGGTCTTATTTACTCAAATCCATCTCTGATTTTCTTTTGCCACATATTAGGAATTGTAAGACATCCCAAGAGACTTGGGAAACCTTGTCATCATGTTTTTCTTCCAACTCAAGGGCTAGAAAAAATCAGTTGTGGATTGAATTCACCACATTAAGGAAGCAACCTAAGAAAGCTGTTTCAAAATTTGTGACCAAGATTAAAGATGTAGCAGATCAATTAGCAAGCATAGGAGAAGAGATTGAAGAAGAGCAGATTGTAAGGCAAGTGATCAATGGGATCAAGGCTGATGACAAATGGGAAAGCTTCACCACTGCCATGGACCTTTACATGGACATGCAAATTCCAGATCTTACAACTCTCATGGGACAATTGTTCAATCATGAAGCAAAGCTCAACAAGAATGGAGACACATCCAAAGGTAATAACTCTTTCGCCCTATATACAGATAAAAAGTTTAAAGATAAAGGCAAGAGCAAGAAGGTGGAAGATGAAGGCTCTACCTCCCAAGCCAACTATGCAGGGAGAGGTAGATGAGGAAGAGGCAGAGGAGGTAAGCAAGGTAGGGGGAGATCCTATAACTCCTCACCATGCAACATTTGTAGTTTATCAAATCATACTACAGATGAGTGTTTCAGGAATTACAAAAATCAGAGAGGAAGAGGATACCAAAGAGGTGGATACTCACAGTCAAGAGATAGATTCAACCATCACCAAGGCTACAACAACAACTACAACAACAATTACAACAATAATTACAATGGCAACTACCAAGGAGGATTCAAATCCAGAAAGAACTACAACAACTACACAGAAGAGCAGGATGACTCTCTTCTGATTATGAACATGACTTCAAAATCAGGTACAAATGATGACCACCTATTCTACATTGACTTAGGATGCTCAAATCATGTGGCTGGCAATGTAGCACTGCTCTCTGATCTTGAGGAACCAAAAGGTAAGCATCAAGTTCAAACAGGTGATGACACCAAGCACTCAGTAGTTAAAGTTGGAAATGTTAAGACTTGTGATGGAAATCAGAACTTGTTGAGCAGGGTACTCTATGTACCAACCATTACCAAATATTTGATGAGTGTTGGATAGATTGTGGAGAAAGGTTTGTAGGTTAGATTCAACCAATATGGAGCATTTGTGGAGGATCCAAGGCATGGGTTCAAGATGATTGCTAAAGGAGAAAAATTGGGTAGACTTTTCACTTTTGAGTTAGAAGACACAAAGAATATTGCACTATACAGTTATAAAGATCAAACACTTTCAGAGCTTGAGATTTGGCACAAAAGATTAGGGCATATAGGAGAAAGAACCTTGAAGAAAATATGCAGGGATCAATGTGTGCTTGGAATACCTAATGTATCTAAGCAACATATGATTTATAAGTGTGGTGCTTGTCAATTTGGGAAGTCTCACAGGTTACCCTTCTCAAGGAAAGGTTACATGCATGAAGACTACCTAGAGCTTGTCCATACAGATGTATGGGGACCAAGCAAAGACCCCTCAGTCTCAGGATCAAGGTACTATGTATCTTTTATTGATGATTATAGCAGACGAACTGTATTGTACTTCATGAAGCACAAGGATGAGGTGTTTAATTGCTTTAAAAAATATCTTGCACTTGTTGAAAATCAGACAGGAAAGAATTTGAAGAGGCTAAGGTTAGATGGAGGAGGTGAGTACTTCTCTAATGAGTTTGAAAACTTCTTGCAGGACAGAGGCATCAAAAGAGAAATAACCACAGGGTATTCTCTTGAATAGAATGGGGTAGCTGAGAGAAGAAATAGGTTGATTGTTGAAACAGCTAGGTCTATGTTGAATGAGAAAAAATTACCTAACTATCTATGGGCAGAAAGTGTTTCAATTGCCACTTATCTCATAAACAGGTTACCATCTAAATCCATTGATGGGATGACACCCTATGAAGCATGGCATGGCAAAAGACCCTCACTAGACCATTGCAGGATATTTGGATGTGTAGCATATGTACACATTCCTTCTCAGATAAGAGGTAAGCTAGACCCTAAAGCTGAGAAGTGCATCTTTATTGGATATGATTTGAATAAAAAAGGATACAGGTTTTATAACCCTTCCAATAAGGGATTCATGGTGAGTAGAGATGTTGTCTTTGATGAAAATGATTCTTGGTATGAGAATGAATGCAGGAAGGTTAAACTACCCTATGACTTGGAAGAGGAGTTTCCAAGTCTTGCTAAGGAGGAACCTACTCAGAATGAAGACACAAGTTCAGATGATGAAGACACTATCAACCTTGAAGAGTTCAAGGCATGGAAGTACAAGGGCAAAATGAAGATGAATAAGCTTGAAGACATACCTGAATCTTCAACTCAATCAATCAGAATATCACAAAGAGAAAGCAAAAAACCTATCAGATATGGGTATGATACATCTCTTGTTACTAAACATTTTGTCTATCTTGCCAAAGATTTGTCAATTGAAGAACCAAGATCATATGAAGAAGCCATAACCAAAACAGAATGGAAAGAAGCTATGGATGAGGAGATTGAAGCACTCAAGGAGAGTGACACATGGGAGTTAGTACCAAAGAAGGACTCCATGAAGGTAATAGGATCCAGATGGATCTATAAACTTAAAAGAAATTTTGATGGCACAATTAATAGGTACAAAGCCAGATTGGTAGCCAAGGGTTTTGCACAAACCCAAGGCATTGATTATGAAGAGATATTTTCTCCTGTGGCCAAGATGCCAACCATCAGAGTGTTGGTTAGTGTGGCTGCATCAAAAAATTAGAATATGTACCAATTGGATGTCAAGAATGCTTTCTTGAATGGATGGATTTTAGAGGAGGTATATATGTCACAACCTCTCGACTATGAGGACCCTAAGAAGGTAACATATGTTTGCAAATTAAAAAAGGCTCTATATGGATTGAAGAAGGCACCTAGGGCCTGCAATTACAGGTTAACTACATACCTCCAAGACCAAGGTTTTGTCATGAGCAAAGCAGATACTTCTCTATTCATCAAGAGAAGTAATACAGAAGTAATATACCTTTGTGTTTATGTTGATGACATCATAATGACAGGTAATGATGTCAATGGAATCAGACAAATCAAGAGCCAGATGATGGAGTTGAAGATCAATGATCTTGGTCTATTGAATTATTTTCTTGGGCTTGAGTTAGTCTATACTAACTCAAGAATATACATTACTCAGAAAAAATATATACAAGATATGTTGAAGAAGTTTCACTTGCAGGATGCCAAAGTAGCAAGTACTCCAATGGAGGTAAACTTAAAATTAAGTGCCCATGAAGGTGATGAAGTTAATGACATTACAGGTTATCAAAGTATCATGGGTAGCTTAAACTATGCTACCTTAACAAGGATAGATATTGCATATGGAGTTAGTGTGCTAAGTCAGTTTATGCACAAGCCAAGGATACCTCACTTAGAGGCTGCCAAGAGAATCTTGAAGTATCTCAAGGGTACACAACATCATGGTTTGTATTTTCCTTACACTTCAGACATTGATATCAAGATCTATTCAGATGCAGATTGGGCAGGATGCAAGGATGATAGGAGGAGCACTTCTGGATACATTTCTTTTGCAGGTGACAAACCAATTTCATGGTCTTCAAAGACCTATGAAGTCAATGCCCCATTGCGGCATGTCATCTCTTCTTACAGGATACTTGGTTCTTTGGCACACCTCACAACTTCATACATACGTGTTGACATCCATGTGTAGAGCTGGCCACCACAAGTCTGTAAAGAGAATCATTTTTATGGTTTTTTCAGCTCAAAAATGTCCTCGCACTGCTCTTGGATGCACCATCTCTAAAATGGGTAAATATTCTCCTTCATGTACATGTAACCATAGCTGATTGTCCTTTCCCCTTTTGAATAATTGTTTCCCAATTATGGTGTAGCCCTTACTCATTTCCTATACAGTCCACTTCCTTGCTAGACTAGCTCCTTCCTCATGTGCTCATGTTTTCAAGATTTTTAGCAATGCCTTACTCCATGTTGGTGCTATTGTAGAGAACTATAACGATGCATGATCCTCCGCCATATTCTTTTGGCATTCTTAGCAATTGTAAATGTGTTCATGTACATCCTTTGGCATGTCCGGCCAGTATACTCTTAGCCTTTTCAATTCTCTTATTGTTCCATGAACTCCCTTATGAATTTTCCATCAATTCGCACGAGCTTGCTCCATTAGGTTTTTTTGTTTGGATTCTTCGACACATCTCAATAATATGCTTCCGAAGTCAATGGGACTCTATGGGAACAAATGGATGGATCTACTCCCTTGAGGTATTTGTAGCTCCATGCAAATACATCCCTGTATTCCCTAATTAATTCTATGAGTTCCTATTCTTCTTCAGGAGATACATCTTTTCCAATGTATGTACATCTTTCCTCTTCTTCTTCCATGGTTACTAGCACTTTCTTGGTTTGTTCCTTATTATCATAAGCCTCTCCTTCTTTGGCTTCTCTCTTGGGCATTTGAATAGCTATCTTTCATTCCTCTACTTCGTATCTTTTGAAATGTTCCGGAACGTCAAAGAGATCTAGTGGTCACTCTATTTTATCTAATATTTCCTCATTGGCTTATCTCATTTGGATGGCTTCTATCATGAACACTTTTGGTGTCTCTTCTCCATTGTTTGCCTTAATTTCTTCCAAATATCGTTCCTTTGAATCAAATTTTGGTTCCATCTCTATGCTTTCATAATCCCCCCTCCATTTCTTTTCTAGTAATTCTCCATCCACTTCCTGAAGGATTACCATGTCAAGATTTACATAATATCCTTCTTCATCCACACACTTGTTCATGGTTAGTACTTCTTCATTTACACACAAATCGAGGGTGGCTAATATTTCCATCCATCCGTGTGGTGTGAATGCTTGATCTGGGAAGATTTGAGGCATGTATGTTGGATCATATATGGGTCGGTAATTTTGATGCCCTATTGGCCATAATTGGGTTTTATTTTCTTCTCTTTTGGCCTCTTTGCACATCCACAGCTGAACATCTTCATTCATCCATGACTGATCACTAGATCCTGCGCTATGAATGGACAAGTCTTCTTCTCGATGGACTGGTTCCATTGTAATCGGGATACATTCCTATATGAAATGGTGTGTAGATTTATCTTCGTAGTTGTCCCTTGGTGTTGCAAATACAATGCATCTCTTCCCCAATCTTGTACTACTTAGAGTTGTTTCATGAATGGTCTTCCCAAAATCATTTCATAATTATTTGCTTTTCCCAACTCACATATGGCTAGAGTGTGTTCAAACTCTACTCCACAGGTGGTCAACTTAATTTTTTCTAGTATTCCTAATGGCCTCTCCACTAATTGAAGTTTCATGCATGTTGGTCGTAGGGCCAGTTTTCCCCATTTTTCCCAAATCTCTTTGGTGGCTATGCCTATAGCAGCTCCGGTGTCTAAATGGCTTAAGTCATATATCCATTAAAGGTTATGAGTAGGCATGTATTTCCTTCATCTATCTCACTAAATTCTCCAAATTTATCGATTGGGATTTGAATGGTTGACGGAGCTTTAGCTTCTTTCTTCTCATTCGTGGGTTCTCCAGTTTCTGTTCTCAAGTGTCTGACTAATTGCTTCCACAATTGTGGCTGAGCTCATAGTAATTCTTCTATTGTCAACGAGCATTTTATTTTAGTTTTCTTGAGCTTTGACAAGTGTGATGTCTCATCTTGTGACCTTTCCTCCTTGCCCCAGATTGTGGGAGCATGGAATACTACTTATCTTCTCAGGTGTTCTCCCATATAATTGGGTAGCATGGAAATGGTATTCGATTCTCCCCTATTTTGTTCTAAAATGGACACCTCCTCATATACCTCTTCTAAGTTTGGTATACGTTGATTTTCCCAAGTGTCTAATTCTTCGAAGGGTGGTAAGGAGTTCGCATTCTTTTTCCACTGTCCCTCTTGAATCCTAGCCCACAAGTCTTGTGGACAATTGGCCTCTACATCTGGAAATACTAAGATCTGTCCTTCCTTATTATTGTGCTGGTCTCTTTCACTTTTGTCCTCTTGTTGTTTCTTTACTAGATTTCGATTGTTATCTTCTAGGCATTCATTGAACTAGTTTTCTAGTATCCTCATCTCTGGAAGGATTGGGGTGGCACGTTCCAGTGTGGTTTGAGCTATTTCTATGAGTTTCTAACATATTTCCAATCTTTTCTTCTCTCACTCTCCTTGTAGATAGAGTTTCTCATGTTACTCTATGCTTGCTCCGGTCACAATTCTGGATTGATAAGCCTACATCCACATATCCAAGTCTTTTGGCACTGGATCTATCGGGAATCGAACTCACAACCTCCCGATTAGGAGTCTGATGGGCTAACCACTTGCCCCGAAAGTCATGGTTGAGGATTACTTCCTAATCCTCTCTCTTAAGGCATGGTTTAACCATCTCCTACTAGGACTATGTGACATTCCTTTCCACTTAGATTGAGCATTGCCCTCAATGCTCACTTGTGGACCCTTTTGAATCTCTTGGACCCACTTTCCATGCATGAATGCTTCCACCAACCTAAAACTCCAACCCATGGGCCAAATTTGGACCTATCCCACCCCCCTATGGGTGGCCAAATGCCCATGTGCCTTCATCTAAGACTAGTTTCACACTCACCATGGATAAGCGCTTCTTCAAAGTGCCCACAGACCTGTCTAGATGTACCCTTGTAGGATGTACCCTAACAAGTGTACCCTGACAAGATGTACCTTGAGATGTACCGCGTCGCATTGTCATCTACCAAGCCTGATTTCACAACTAGGGTCTGATACCAATGTTGGCAAATGAACTCACAACCTCCCAATTAGGAGTGTGATGGACTAACCACTTGCCCCAAAAGCCATGGTCGAGGATTACTTCCTAATCCTCTCCCTTAAGATGTGGTTCAACCATCTCCTACTAGGACAATGTGACATGATATGCCACAATTGATCTTGGCTTGACTAGTTTTGATGCTTGGATAGTCTGATGGACATTTTCTTGTGCATCTAGTTCCTAAGCTTTCTCCCTTTCCTTCAATAATTCCTCATTCTCTTCACTTTTCTTCTTCAGCCATTTATTCTTGAGTTTTTCTCTTCTATTCTTCCATCTTTATGTCTTGCTGGTTTTGTTAGTTTCTCTTAGGTCTTTTGAATCCTCCACTACTTGAATCTTAGGTCCTAAACATTTATCTGTCTCAAGCTCAGAATCTATCTCTTTTACGGCTTGTTCCTTGGCTTGGGCTCAAATAATGGATGTTAGTGGCACTCTGTATTCTTTGTCACTTCGAGATGATTCAATGACTTCTATATATTGATATGGGTAATGGTATGAATATTATTGGGGTTTTTTGGGTAGTCTCTAAACAGATGCTCCTTGCCACAATCATTGCAATATCCTTCCCATGTCCTAGGGGGTGGTGGGTTGTATGGCAAAGTACATTCCCTTATGAAGTGATATCCACCGCATCTATAGCATGGTCCCCTTGGTATAGGTGGTCTATTAGGCAGTCTCATTGGGTTTGTGTCTTATGTGTGGTGTACATAAGATTCGCATATTCCGATCGATAAGAATTTGCATACCCTTCGTAACCATAGTAGTGTTGCTCATAGGTTTGGTCATATTCTATTAGACTAGCATCATAAGGATAATATTCTCCTTGGTTCTACGCATATCCTTGATTTGTTATTTTTGCATTAGCTAGTGGTGTGGCTAGTACTATAGCTCTTTCTAAATTTTCCTCCGGTTGGGTGTATTTCACTAAAACCACATTCTGTGGGTGGGGTGGTTGTTGTCCTAGCACATGCTAAAACAAATATTCAATGACTTGGTTCAGAAAATGAGTTCCACAGTTGCTTACAAACTTTATAGGCAATCCATATCTCATAAAGACATTTTCAAATAAGAATTTTGCAGTCATGTGTGAATCATTCCTTTTTGTGGCCTTAGGTACTACCCATTTGGTAAGATAATATGTTACTACTATGATGTATTTAGCATGAGTAGCTTTAGTATGGGGTGCATGGGTCCTAAAAAGTCTATACCCCACTTAGAGAATGCACATCCTCCCATCATGGGTTTTACTGGCATTTCATCTCTACAAGTAGGAAATTGGGTTCTTTGGCGCACATCACATCTCTTAACATAGGTATGTGCAAATAATATGGCTCTAATTATTTTGTCAGAGCCAAAATGACCTCTTGCACATCTAATATTCTTAAATAATCACTCTCATGAACACATTGTCTTAGCTATCCATCTTTGCATAGTGTGGCATGTTCCACTAGTGGTCTTTCACAACAAACTGGGCATTCTTCACATAGCCTATAGACATCTGCTTCCATAGAAGGCCAATATAGTCCTAGGCTATGCAGAGTTTGCAATGTAGAGTGTTTCGAATGATGTTGCTTTAATGCACCTACATGTGCTAACTGCAACCAATTCTTGTATTCTGATTCATCTAGACAACAAGCAAGAATTTTTTGATTATCCTCTTTATATATGCTTCCTGCTAGTATCTAGTATCTTCGTGATAGTAGTTCATTGACTATTCCTTGAGGAGCTTCTTTAGTGGTTAGCTGTGAAAGGTGATCGACTTTAAGGTGGGTCTTTCTCTTCCTGACTACTACTTCGAAGTTGTATTCCATTAATAATACAAACTAACAAATCAATCATCCTGTGTTACAAGGCTTATTGACCAAGTACAATAATGCTTGCTGATCTGTGAAGAACTTGAACTTATTCGCTAGTAAGTAATGCTTGAATTTTCTTTAGTGCATGAATCATTCCTAATCCTTCACACTCTGTAGTGGTGTAATTTCTTTCTACGATATTTAACTATCTACTTGCATAAGCTATGGGAAGATTTATATTGCTTTCATTCATGGGTTGTGTCAAGACGCACCCTATAGCATAGTTGGATGCATCCACATGAACATGCAATGGCTTGCTCCAATCTGGTGTAGTTAAGATGGGTGATGAACACAAGCATCATTTGAGTTCATTGAATGTTTTCTCACATTCATCCATCCATTCAAACTTGGTCAAAAGGGAGTACAAAGACTTTGCTATGATCGCATACGTGCCTATAAATCATTGATAATAACCACAATGTCCCATGAAAGCATGTACCTCCTTCACATTTTTTGGCCTAGGTAGGTCTGCAATCACTCTAACCTTCTCTTCATCCATAGAGATTCGATTCTTTGACACAATGTGTCCTAGAATTTTGCCTTGCATGACCATGAAAACACACTTTTGTAGGCTCAAATAGACCTAATATTCTCGACATTTGTCAGATATTTGCCTTAATTCAGGGATGTGGGTGTGTCTCATGTTAGAATGAGCACACAAATTGTCCACGTAAACTTCCAAGTTTTTGCTTAGGAATTCCTTGAAGACATGACATATTAATCGTTGAAATGTGGCGGGTGCAATTGTTAGCCCAAATGGCATCACATGAAATGCAAATATGCCCCACTCTATGGCAAAGGCTGTCTTATGTTGACCTTCAGGGGCAATGGGTACCTAATTATAGCTTGAGAGTCCATCAAGGAATTTGTAGACTTCCTTGTCCGCAACTCGCTCCAATAGATGTTCAGTGATAGGAAGAGGATAACTATCTCTAATCATGGAAGCATTATTTACTTTAAGATTATAAACACATAAAATTTCCCATTTTTCTTGGGCACGACCACAATGGGGGATACCCATTTTGTATGCTCGATGTTGTAAATAAATCTTGCTTCTATCAGATGATATATCTCCTCTTTAATCTTTGGAGCATAATTATCATTATAGGTGTATGGTTTCTGCTTAGAAGGTGTGGCCTCTGGAGTCATACGAATTCTATGGAAGCATATATATGGGTCCACTCTTTCAAGTCCTTGTAACTGAAAGCAAACACATCTCTATATTCTCACAATAGGGCAGTTAACTCTTCTTCTTCTTCCTCCGTCAAACCATGCCCTATGTATGTGCATTTTTCTTCTCCTTCTTAATTGTGACTTTTATTCTTTTGGTTTTCTCTTGGTTATCGTACACTTCTCCAATGCTTGCTTCTCATTTAGGAATCCATATCATAATTCTTCTCTCTTCTATTTCATTTTCTTTTTAAGTTCTCTGGTACTTCCATGAGATGTTCTTCTTCTTTTGTCTTAAGTAATTTCTCTTTCTTCTTTTTGTGCTTACTTTCTTTACATTCTGTGAGTGACTTGGGTTGTTCAGTTTGGTTTTCCTTTCCCAACTCCGAGGTAGTGGCTTCGACAAAGTAAAGATACTCCTCTTCCATCGAGCAAAAGGGTTCCATGATAATGGACTCTAGGTCCTCATCACTAGTCTCGTTTGGCTCTTGGGCCAACTCCTTGCATTTTCTAGGATGGGCTCTTCCTCCAAGGGCTCTATCAGATGGAAATTTCATATCCATCCTCATCACAGTGAGGGGTCCATTGTTCTTCATTTATTGCTATATCCATGGTAGCTAAGATCTCTGCCCAACTCTGAGGCTCAAATTCCTCATCGGGAAACACTATCAGTGCGTAAGCAGGATCTTGAAGATTTTGTGGGGTGTCATTTTGAACCTAAGGTCCGGGCTTGTAATCAGTCTTCCTCTTGTTTAAATACTTTACACATCCATAGCTGAGTGTCCTCATGCAACTATGATGTATCTGATTCTAACAAACACATAGACTCTATTTCTTCAGGGGTCCAGTGGATGGTATTCCACTAGATTGGGGGTATATCGGGATGGGAATAATCCTGAAGGTTAGCTTTGGTGGTCACTCCTAAATGTTGCAGATACAAGGATTTAGTTCCCTAATCTTGTACAATTTTCAATTGTCGCATGCATGGTCATCCTAAAATCATCTCGTAAGCATGATTTTTTCCAAACTCACAAATGGAAAAGGTGTGCTCAAATTCTACGCACAAGTGGTGAGAGATATGCCTTCCAACAAGCGTAATGGTTTCTCAATATGTCCATCAACCATTTGTAGCTTCACTCTTGTGGGCCTTAATGTTGGCTTACCCCAATGTTTCCATAAAGCAATGGTAGCGATGGCTACTGCCGCACCTGAATCTAGGATGGTTTTGGTGTTATAGCCTTGGTGGGTTATTAGAAGATAGGTATTACCTTTTTATACCTTGCTCATATCTCCAATTCTTTCCACGGGTATTTTTGGTACCTTTTTGTGAGAACCTCCCTAAGAGTGAGTGGTAGCTATCTCTAGGAGTTGGTTTTCTACATGCTCCCACAACTCAGGTTTAATTTTCAGCAATTCTTCTAAAGTGAGATGACACTGCACTTTAGTGTTTTTTATCACTCTCGTGTTTCTCAAGATCACTAACTCTTCATTTCTGACTATTATGGTGGGTGCTCTCATACTAATAGACTTGGCTTCCCAAGGTCCTATGAACTAGGGTAATTCTTGTAAGGAATTGGATTCAAACTCCATTTGTTCACTAATTTGTTCTTCCTCTACATCTTCATATATAGAGGGTATGTCTTGGGGAAATTGTTCCTGCAATTCATCTATCTCTTGAATAAGGGCATGAGTTTCTTGCTCTTATCTCGACTTCTCCTCTTGGATTTCCCTCAGAAATCCCTATGAGTACTTATGTATGGAAGAATGGTTCTTCCAGTCTGTTGTGTTCAGTACTCAAGATAGAGATGGTGTTTTACCTCCCTATGTTAAGGGAATGTCATGGGCCATCTTTGCTTCATTTTTTCGTTGCTAGAAATCAAGTGTTCTAGCCTCTGTAGCAGTCCTTGAAAGTGTAGCTCTGGTTTTGCTATGTTCCTACAATTGATACACCGAGAGGCTTCAAACATGGTTTGGGATAGTCCTACCATCTTCATGCAGAGCTTAGTTCTCTCAATTTCTAAGTCTATCCTTGGATAGTTCTTACTCAATTCAACTACATGGGGTCCTTCTCTTAATCTTGCCTAGTATGCTCAGAACATCATGTCTAGATTATTAGGCATGGTTTTAACTGAAACTGATCCTGATTTCTGGTTCAAAGTCTCCTAGTTCGACTCTTGTGAAGTTAGTTCTAGGATTTTAGCTTTAATTTCTTTTAGACTTCCTTCCAATTCATTTATCTTTTTACTCCATTTCCTCTTGATTCTTTCTCGTGAATCCTTCCATGATTTAGTTTTCCTTCTGCTAGACTCTCCAACTTCTCTAGTCTCCACGATCTTATCAAGGTTAGGTTGTTGGTTTTGTAATAGCACATGGGCTCTTGTTATAGCTTGGATAGGCACATACGTGGGTGGGGATCCATCTAAGGTATTGGGCAATGCCTATCACATTTATGGGCGTCAGTTTAGAGGCATTAGTAGGGTTCTTAGGGCATTCTCTTATGACATGCTCTTTACCACATTCTGCAAAAAGAAAACCTTGAATGTTATAATATTGTGACTCCCCTACTATTGGAGGATGTGGGCACTCCTTTATGAAATGGTCTCCTTGGCACCTAAAGCATGGCCATTTAGGGCCCTACAGTCTTGGCTATCTCAATTGGGGCTATGGGTTGGGATTGGCATACATTATGTTGGTGTAATGTGGCTCCCAGCTGGGTTCCAATGGTGGACCCTCGTAGTGGTACCCTTCCATTTGTTCTGGTGACTCAGTATAGTATGCAGATGGGCTATCTACATGGGTGGAGACAAAACTGTTTGAGTTGGGTTCGCTTTCATTGATCAGGGGTGAAGAAGGTACTAAAGCCATTAGGAAAAAAGGTGAACCCTGCATGGGCCTTTTAGCTTAAGGAGTGATTAGGGATGGACCAATGAGAAGAGGGTGGTGGCCACAATCTAGTTCCTTAATCACATAGATTAGGCATAGGCTTCCCTTGTTTTTGTGTGGTCAAAGAGGACAAAACCACCTAAAACTAATGGTTTTGGTTAGATGAATGGTTTCAAAAGGTATGCAAATGAACTAGAGCCCTTGGATTAGCTCAAAGATCCAAAGGCTAAGGTGGAATGGCAAAAGTCAAGGCATGCTTGATTTTGGGCCCTTGGATTTATTTGAAATGCATGGCTGAGATTTGATAAGGCTTGAAAAATGCACCTTTCAACGTGAGCCATAGGATCAAGCTTGCGATGGGACGATGCAGTTTGAATCTAGGAGATTTTAGGCACCTTGAGTCGGAACCATTCGATACATTATGGATCCTATGGCTGAGAATATTTGCCGCCTTGTTGATCCTAACACTTGTTGCGCCTTTTAACGATAGCCATCTGATGATGGAGCTATCCAACAGTTCATGTGCATCCGCCTATTGAGCTCAGCACCAAATCTGGTCTGTCCTTAGATTTGCAAAGATCTAACGCTTAAAAAACGTGCAGAGCTTGTGGAAAAGAATGGCATCAGATTCTGACATGCCCCACAACTGAGATCTTATTCTCTCTCTAGCCTCCCATGTAGTTGAATCCTAACCATACAATGAGATCATCCAAAGGCTACAAAATTTTCCATTTGAAAATTCAAATACAAAATTGTGGCAAACAATATTTTATTTGAGAATACCACTAGTGGTTTTTTATGCCCCTGTAATCTCTTAGATTAAGCTTTTTAATCCCTAAAAATTAGGAATCCTTACAAGGCCCATGCAGGGCTCATCTTTTTTCCTATTGGCTCTATTGAGGTTCTCTTCTGCGGCCACGTATTTGACTGAGATTACATTGGTTGGGGGGGTGGTTACTAAGCTAAAACTGGTTGAGGTCTCAGTTGAGTGTGATAAGGGTAGTTCTATGGGAGCATATAATAATGAGGTTGAGTGTTTTACTGACCTCGATATCTACCCAATTGAGGGTATGCTTGTGCATAGATCTATCGGACCACTTGTTTGTTGTACGGGCAGTCTTGTGATGTGTGATTAGTGTATCGCCTCTCAATTGTGCAGTACTGGCCACTAGGGTTGGCTTGTAGTTGTGTTACATTGGGACACACATTTTCCATCTGGTCACCACCATAGGTGTAACAACATTTAATTGATGTTATGCTGGTCATTTGCTTGTTAGGGATGCCTAGTTTATGGGCCAGCTTCTTTGCGAGGTCTTCAAGTGAGCTAGAATGTTTTGAGGGTGATTGGGAGGAGCTATCCAAATCTTTATAGAGCTTTGAGAGTTCCAATTCATCTCCTAAATTATCCTCAATCTCTATACAAATCCGTACACATTGCTCTAGAGTTCTAGGTTCCTTTGGATATACATAAAATCAAATTTTAGAGATCAAGAGGCCTTCCAAAATTGGGTTCCTTCTTCTATCTCCAGAATAACTACACCAAACTCATTAATGAGGTTAGGCTGATTAGTTATGATATACATTGTTCCTTCCTTGTCTAATTAGGCATCTCTCTCAAATTTAACTACCAGATCTTCCAATCGAATGGGTTGGTGAGGGTTGTGCAATTGAACAACCGACCTTCTCAAACCATCTTCATAGATGCAAGCACCTAAGTGGTTGGTTTAGATGTATTCTAACTAGGTCCTGTAGGGTCCTTGGACCCTCCTTTTGGTATCTCCATGCTATAAGCCATTTCAGACTCACTTGTCTCTGAGCTCAAATTGTATGGATAGCTATTCAATTGTTGTGTCCAAGAGTGTGCTATAATCTCCACACTTGCTTCTGATGACCTAAGGCTTCATCCATTTGCCTTACCTATGTGCTTTCCTGATCTAAGGTTCATGAATTTATCCCCCGTGATCACTCAATATGCATCCTAATCACTTCTACTTCTTTGTTTTCAGTCACTTGTTTTGCTTTTATTTCTTTTAAACTCTTGTCTTATCTCAATGTATACATCGGGAAATTGTGTTTTTGTTCTATTTTTAAGTTTTTGTTCCGCTAAAATTAAGTTCTTTTCTTTATGGTTTTCGTTAGTGCAATCTCTCAACTTACACTTGGACTTGAGAAATTGATGTTCTTGTACTTGAATAGTTCGTATCACAATCCTAATTCAATCAACAATGCTACCTACACTTAACATAAGCTAGCAATTGACTGAGGAGGTTAAGAATTCTTCCAACCTCAAGTCCAATTCATTGAATGCTCTGGTGCCCAAGAAGATATGTTTCCCAAGTCTTGCTTAGCTCCTTCATTTGCCTTGCTTTGAATGCCCTTGGATGACTCTCAATAGACCTGTATAAATCCAAATTTTAGACCAATCTTTAAGTTAATAGACATGCACTTTCATGTATACACCTTTAAGGGTCCTTTTTTCTCCTTGTGAAATCCTCAAGTGCCCCCTTGTTTTCTAATCCCACAGAAGTGTCAACTTCAATTTATCCTATCTAAATATCAACATGAGCTTTTCAACAAGCTCTAGAGCTCAAAAAACAGATTTTGTATGAGAAAGTTATGAATGTTCAGGCTCTTGGGGGCTAAAATAGACAAACAAGATCTCTTCAATTATACACTAAGGAGTTCCAAAAATGCACCAATCACTCAAAATTGGCCTCAAAATTTCCAAAATATCAAACCTAATTTTTGCATTTTAACCGAACTGTCATGATGGTCTCAGCCCGTGGTGATGGTATGAGCCAATCGTGATGTTTGGGATAGTCACGATGGCCTGAACTAGGTGAGTCATCGTGATGGTTCACTCTGTGCATGTCATCACGATGGTCTAATCTACCACATCATCATGATGGCATGGTCAATCACCATGATGGCGTGAGCCAATCGTGATGGTCCAAAGTCACAATGGTCTCTGGCATGAGCCAATCGCGATGGTGTAGGTTGTGCATGATCATTGCGATGGTGCACTTATATCATCGCGATGGCCTTAGACCATCACAATGGTCTATAACAGTTGCGATGGTTTGCTTGAACCATCATGATGGTGTGAGCCCATCGTGATGGCCCTTTGTGTTGCAATGGTGTGAGCCAATCGTGATGGTGACACCCCATCGTATGGCGTGAGCCAATCGTGATGGTTCACCAAAATGAGAATTTTGCAACTGTCTTGTGGATTCCTCTATGTGTGCAAGGATGCCCTACACCGTGCCACTAATGTATTCCAAAAAAGTCAAAGTTCTCAAACCATCGCAATGGTCTCCGACACATGATCGATCTGTCAGTAAATGGACATTCTTACCTTTTTAGAGCTTTCCTACTGTATTGGAGTGCTTTTCCTGCATAAAGGCCCAAAAGCACACAAGCATGTACTTGCTCAAGAGCTCTCTCGCGCATGCACAAATGAGCAAAATGGAGTGAATAGGTGAATATGGTGAATTTTTTGATTTTTTTGGGATGTGAGAAGATAATGTGGGGTGAAGGAGCACTTTAAGCGAGGTGAAAAACACTAAAAACAATGCAAAAACAATAACAAAAACTGAAATTACTTACCTTCCAATGCCAATTCTCACTATACTCTTACCATCAAGCATTCCTCCTAGAACTCAATCCCTGGCAACGGCACCAAGTTTGGTGTTTTCCTACGCTTGCTTATATCCCGTTTGAAGCATCGTAATCGGATGCGAGTTCTCAATTCTGTTCTTTTCCCCTTTTTTGTGGATTAACTTGATGATGCCATTGTTGAGATAATTCGGAAGTGCACCAAACTCGAGCATCTCTTGCCAAACCAACCAAAGAGGGGTGGAAATCACCAACTTGAAGGACTTAAAGAACTCGTTAGTGAGCCCATCCGGCCCTGGGCTTTTCCCATTGAGAGGGCATCAATGAATTCAATGATATATTCTTCCGAGATAGGGGCATCAAGTAGGGAATGAAGGTTGCATGGGATCCTATGCGAGGATACCTAGAGATGGCTGCCATGTAGTCCGATCTATGAGGGAAGAGGGGAGTCAAGATCCCCAAGAGTCTCGTAAAATGTTCTTTGATGATTCCATAATTTTCTTCTTGTGTATTGCATACATCGCCATTTGAATCTAGCAATAGGGGGATCGATTCTCTGCTTTGTTTCCTTTCAAGAATGTTTCACATCTCTTTGGTGGGCTTGTCTGCTTTGCCAACCCACCACTCCTTAAAGAATGTTTGAAAATTTTTCCTTTGTATTTCTTCCTCGTATCTCAACAATGCTCTGATTCTTCGTAGATCGTTCTCAGATTGAGTTTTCCTTTTGTTCACTTCCTCCTCAAGTCTCCAGATTCTATGATAAAGAGCTTCTCTGCATGCACACCGAACAGTCTAAAGCATCTTCCTGGTTCTTATCATGATCTGATCCGTGCATGTATGCGAAGGATTTTGTCTTATCCTATCAAGTACAAACGCGATAGCTCTCTCTCTTTCTTGTTCATCCTATCTCCGCCTCAGAACGTAGCATGGCTTGAGTTTGCTAACGATTCAGCTCCATCCCTAATGGTTTCTTACTCTATCGTCAAAGGTTTCTTGCTGCGCCAATAGCTACACGTGGTATCAAAGCGACTATCACGGTCCTTATCATATGTGCATAAAGATAACTTTTTTTGTTGCGATGATTGAGGCATCCTCATGATATCATCTGCATTTCACACAACGACGCAGACACGTGACCTACAGACTGTCGCAATTCTTTCTAATCAACTGCTGGGCACACACGACTACAGCTCCTAGTGATATTGATGCTGTTGGAGAGCTCTCCCTCGTCACCACTAGCTATGGAGTAGAATACCCAACTTACATCAACTCTAGAGAATGCAGCGGTTGCACAATTGCTATGCAAAGACATATGGAATGTCTACCTTCGATTGTGCATGAGAAGTAATTAGAGCGAGCTTAATATCCAGCAGCTAGTGAGAAGTTGCAGACGGTGAGAAGTTGCAGATAATCAATCAACCGTTTTTGTTTTACGAAGGCTTAATGATGGGAGCAAAGATTTGGACAGCGCTATGTCTGAAGGAAGTATTTTCACGCTGAAAATTTGATATGTATCTGTAAGTGCACCTGGAGTAGAGTACAATGAATGAGTGACTGAAGTTGTTGTATACTCTTCATTCTCATATTAAATGTCATCTGCCATAGTCTGCTTTGTTTGAATCCATGAGTATAAAAGGCGAAAATGTATTGTTACTACCAATATCAAGGAGAGCCTGACAGATAGTTAACGTACACAAAACTTGTGCTAAATAACATGTTCAAAAGAGTCTTGGACAATGAACAACGAGAAAGAAGAATCCATTCATGTATCATTACAGAAGACTATGTATGAGTAAGGGGCACAAATTACGCAGTTTGGATTGTACATAGGAACTTGAATATTATTTCCTTCATCGTGCAAAACAAAGGCATTAATGTTTATGACATATGAGTGAGTTGTCCATCACATCATATATATATATATATATATATATATATATATATATATATATATATATATATATATATATATTAGCATTCACTCACTACAATCGTGACACCTCAAAGAATAGAAGAAATTAATATTCCTCTTCCATGGTGAAATCTAGGCAAGTTACATTTTCCATGTGATCTAAGCTTGCATGTTACCAAGAATACTTCAAATCCTTCAACGTTCTATAATCAGTCCTACTTTGTAGGTTTGAGCATGCTTTGTACATAAGTCTCTATTTTTCAGTAGTTTCACGGGATTAGACACTACTATGACTTATGAATGGTAAGACCTTCTCGTCAAAATAAAAGCTTGAAATAAGTATTGTTGTAAGGAGTTAGACACTGACCTTGGAGAGTCTCCAAGAGTTAAGACCTCTCCTCAAAAAAATGAGTGAAAATAAAGGAGTTGATAAGTTCAAAGGGGTAGGATTTCATACATGGCAAACAAAACTTTCAGGATATCTAATGAAGAAAAGCTTGTGGAATTAAGCCTTTATCAACCAATGAAACCATTACAACTGGGGCTCAAAATGCTCAATATGCAACTAAATATGAACAAGCCTTAGGCATTACTCTCACCTCATTAGATGATGAATACATACATCATTTAGATGAAGCCCAATCCTCTTATGAAGCTTGGTGCACTCTTGAACGTTTACTAAGGCTAAACATTGCAAAATGTCATTGAAAATTCAATTGTATAGCCTAATGCATGAAAATGGTGAAAGTATTGCATCTTTAGCTAACAGGCTTAAAAGTCTTTGTACACAATTAGCACATTGTGATGTAAAGATAGATGATGAAGATAAACTTGCTATCTTCATTAAAGCACTTCGAGAAGAATACTCCAATATCAAAACTATCCTCAAGGAGAAAGTTCCAATCATTAACTCGCTTCAAGAAAAAGAAAAGAAGACAACCTTATCAACAAATGGAGCTTATGCAATATACTCAAAGCAAAGGAACAAATTCTTTGAACCATGCAAATATTGCAAGAAGACAAATCATCCTTCATCAAGGTGTTTCTTCAAAAGCAAACATGAAGATCAAGGAGGAAGCAACAACAACAATACCAAGAATAAGAAAGGTAAAGCTCATGTTGTAGAAGAATTAGAACATGATGAAATCAACTCTGTCATCTATGATAGTGATATATTATAAAACCCCCTTCTAAAATCCAATTGTAAAAGTCCTACATCTATAAAGGCCATTAAAATCATGAAAAGCTCCTAGTGGTCCTAAAACCAAATTAAAAATCCTAAAAAATTCTATGCTAGATGTTTTCATATCCCATTAGATCCTAAAACCCACTTAGGAGCTAGTAAGTGTAGGCCAAATAGTTGAAAAAGGCTTGCAAGTTAGGTTCACCCAACATGGAGCTTTATGAAAGATCCATGTCAAGGCTTCAAGAAGATAGCGAAAGCTGAGAAGCATGGTAAGCTCTTTACTTTTGAAGTAGGAGAAACCAAAAACATAGCTCTATTCACTTTTGGTTCTCAAACCCTAAGTGAGATTCAAGTGTGGCTTAAGAGGCTAGCTCATGTGAATGAAAGAACCTTGAAGGATATATGCAGGGATCAAAGTGTTCTTGGATTACTAAACATGATCAACAGATGTGATGCATGTCAGATTGGGAAGGCACAAAGACAACCATTCAACCACAAAGGCTACATTTACAACTACCTTTTGGACCTAGTACATACAGATGTATGGGGGTGTTAGAGAGCTAAGAAGAGCAAAAAGCAAAGAAAAAGACGGGCCCCAAAATTTTTTCGATTCGGACACTTTATTTTTGTATCATAGCCTTGTTGTAACATATTTTCCATTGTAAATGCATTAGAGGACTCTACACTTCAGCACTTCCTACACTTCACACACACCTTAACAACAACAAAAAAGCACTTTCATGGATAGGCAACACTTCCAAACACTCTTTTCAAGCATCACACAAGCACACAAGCTCACAAAGAAGATGATACAGAGAGGAGAAGACACAAATTCGAAATTCTGTGGTTTTGATTCTCACAATGGCAAAAAGTCTTTACAAAGAGACACAAATTGACTTATATACATGTGCCCCAAAAATGGTCCTTTCACACAAGAGACCGGTACTTTATTCACTAAAAGGTTAATTTCCTACTAATTTACATGGGTAAGCTACATTCCCACGACTCAGTATTTTGCTGATAACTTGAAGCAGAAGTGTCAAAATTGAGTGAAAAGACCACCATTGGATGCATTTTCTCAAGAGCTTTGAAATGAACCTGCTATTCGCTATATTCCGAGTTTGGAGCTGAGAGAAAAGCTCGATTTATTATTGGCTGCTGCTCTAAGTATCGTGACATCTCAACAGATCCCTGAACCTTGTTTGGAATAGACTTAGACTTATTTACACTCTTTGGGAAGCTCATTTGCATTGATCATCATTTGAATGCATGTCTTAATACACTCGGCTAGGTTTTGATACTCCTCGGATTGATAAATAAAGCGTGAATCCCCACTATATGCACTTGAGGGGGATCGAGGTATAGTCTCTTTCTCCACAAGTCCCTAAGTTGGTACTTAGGTACACACGTTTTTGGCGTCGTTTCTAGGGAAGTCGAATCAAACCGAGGCATTCGTGTGATGGTAAGTAGCTCTTAGCATTGAAGCGAGTAGAGGAGTTGTGAATTTCTCTTCTTTGGTAAGTCACACTCATCCGCACTTACTACTTCTCGCTCTTGGAGTATGTGTAGTGAGTTGATGATCTAGGGAAGTGAGTGGAGTGAGTAGAGTAGGAGGAAGAAGGGAGTAGGTTAGGAAGGTATAGTAGCATTCAACCTTGGTTCTTGTTAGCTTTTTTTTAGTTAGGATGAATATTCAATAGTTCAAAACCAAAAAAATTTGTCTTCAACAAGTCATTTGTCTCAAAGCAAGTATCACGAGCACTGGAGATCAAATATTGCGATCTGGGAGCAAGGAACTTGAGCTGTGCAAACGAGAAAAGGTCGTAGAGGAGTTGGAGAGTAGCTCCCAAGGTAACCATAACCATCCTTTACTCATAAAATCTGGTGGAATCTAGCAACACAGTCAAATAGCCTACGACAAGTATCGTGAGAGATGATCTAAGGGGTGAAGAAGTTCCTTCTGTGATTCAGGCTGAGGGGAGAGGGTAGATAAGCTCTAGGAACATCTGTATGCAATTAAACTCCAAAGACACTTGCTAAAAATTGAAAAAAGGCCAAGTATCGTGTTCTCCCGCGGTTGAGATATCGCAATATCTGGATATCATGAACTCCTATGGTCGAGTATCGTGATATTTACATTGGTCGTATATCGAGTATCATTGAGAAATCCTCACGATACTAGTCACATATCGTCTATCATGAGTTTCTATTTGCCATACCTGAGGGACATCGTGTATCGTTGAACTTTTCACGATACCTGGTGGATATCGAGTATCTTCGGGAAAGTTATCGCGATACTTGTGAAATTTCAAGAATCGTGGGACACTGAAAACGATATTTGCCTAGTATCGACTATCGTGGAAATTCTCTTAGTTGAGTATCGTGTATCGTGAATTTCTCATTGCGATATCTGTTGCATATCGTGTATCGTGGAGGTTGCTTTTCGCGACATTTGTGGACGATCAAGTATAGTGATCTGCCAGTCAAGTATCGTGTATCATGATCTGGCAATCAAGTATCGTGTATCGTGATCTGCCAGTCAAGTGTCCTGTATCGTGATGTGTCTAGTTGGTCGAGTATCGTGTATCGTGTGAGTCAAGTATCGAGTATCGTGGCATTTTTCTAGTCAGCCAAATATCGAGTATCGTGGAATTATTTTGGGTCAAGTATCGTGTATCGTGGATTCATTATAAGTCTTACGTCAACCAAATATTCCCTAGAACTCAGACCCTCAGTAAAGAACTCTAGGAGCTGGAGGTTGGCTAAATTAGGCGAGAATTCTTCAATTGAATGAACCTAAGATCAGGAAGAACCCTAGGGAGTCAAAGAAGTGTGATTTCTTCTGTAGGAAGTGTAGCCGAATCAAGTAGTCGTTCACATTATTCTGAAACCTCGAGTGAGTCTGAGGAAGAAATTCTCATGGCTTCAGAGGATATGCAGAATTCTGTACCAATAATTGGCATGATGTCAATTATTGAGGGTGAATATCGGACATCTTTAGAATATGTGAACACCAACCAACACGGGATACCTATCTACTTAGATGGGCTAGACCGATCAGTGGCCAGACTAAAGAAAGCTACAGACGCTTACATAGTACCTAGGCCAGCAATTAAATATGCAGGAGGGTTCTATATGGACAAAAGAGATATCTAGTATGTAGTTACGAAACACCCTAAAAGCATCAACGAGAAAGGGGAAGAAGGCAATGCCCATAACCTTAATGAAGAGGGACATGAAGAGCAGGTAACCACCTCTAGAGGGAGATCCACTGTCGTTAGGGTTTGGAGAGGAGACCTAGTTCCCCAAGATGATTCCCTAATGGATGTCTATTTGATCAATGGAATGGAACATCTTCTCAGAGCCCACTCTTCGTTATGGGAAGTGGCCAATAACGTAGTCACCATCTATGAGTTACAAGATCCTGAACTCCCCACCATCATCACGTATTTGGACAAAAACCAGAGGAGGTACTGGCCTCTAACGGAGTTAGAAAGAGTAGGGTTGAAATATCATAACATACCAGTGTTCCCTCCTAGAGATCAAGCCACTACTTCACAAAAGCCCCAAGGAACTTATCAAGATAATTCATATCAGCATTCGGGACAGACACAACGAACGCATATTCCAGTCAGACCACATGTGCAGTTTGCTACACCGGGCAATAATCCTAATTATCGATTGAACCAAGGAATATAATTCCTATCCCAGATAGACCACGTGTAGTAAGAGGACCTGGTATACCAATAGGAAGACCAGTCTTCCCTATAATGCCTACAGCACCTGAGCAAGGAAGAAGATTAAGGCCAATCCAAGTTGCCAAATGCATGAGAAACCACTATGATGGCTCCAATGAACCTTACAATCACATAGCTGAATTCAAGCAAGTAATCAGAGCCGAACAAGTGGAAGATTTCTTGATCCAATATGAATCTTTTGGGCTAACCCTTACAGACACGGCATTAGCTTGGTTCCAACCATTAGACCCTAGTAACTTTCAAAACATGGAACAAGTTTATCAAGAATTAATTGAAGAATTCACAAAGTCTAGAATAAAAAACAACTCTTCCTCATTAATCCATAGCTTTAAACAAGCTCCTACGGAATCAGTGAGATTGGTAGCAAGAAGATTCAAGCAATATGTGGATAGATGCCTTCTTGAAGAGAGACCCACTCAAAACAAAATGGTGTCATTGTTTTTGGAAGGATTAGTGAATGGATCATTAAGATCTCTGGTATATGTGAAAAGAGTTCAAACTTTGCAAGAATGTATGAAAGAATGTATTGACCTAGAGGACAATCTAGCAAAAGACTTGAAAATACCTCAAGGTAGTGTGAAAAGTGAAGATTCCGCCAGTAGCACGTCAAAGTCTAAGAACAATTTAGAGGAAATAGTCGACTTAGTAGCAAGGAAATTGAATGTTCAAGGGCCAAGGAACTACCCCAACAACCCAATGAGAGTACCCATGCTTAGAAGGTGTGTGCATTGTGGAGGTGATCACGCTTCTCATTTGTGCACTAGGGGAGTAGTCCCACCACCTGCTTATGCTTACAATAGACCACCAATCCTAGGCCCTATGCATTATTGTAGTATAGAAAAAAAGTACACAAATCAGAGCACAGAAAACTGCCCTTACAATCGGCAATCAAGACCAGTACAACCGCTAGTGAGACCTTATGGATACCCTTAGAGAGATCAAGGAGGAGAAGCTTTTAGATATCCCACATACCAGCAGCAGGGACCAACAGCACGACCTTATGCTTACCAAGGGTACACTCAACCACAACCAGTCTTAGGTCAACAACCACCCCACCCTCAGAATGTTGTCCCAGTGAAAATAGCTCGACAGGAAGAGAACCCTGAGAGAGCAATAGTCCCCGCCACACCTGTGGTTGGTAATGAACCATATGACCCATCTTATGACCATAGTCAAGGAAATTATTCCACATATGAGGGCACTATAATTGAATATGGACAAATGTACGGATATGAGCTGGATTATGTGTCATTGATGTACATAGCTCCTAGAGCACCCATACCCTCCCGACCAATGAATAGACCACCTGCACCTAGAGGACCCTGTTATAGATGCGGAGGTGATCATTTTATCAGAGAATGTACATTACCAAACCCACCACCACCACAGCGAGTTTGGGAAAGATACTGTAGTGATTGTGGCAAAGAACACCTTTTTAGGGATTGCCCCAAGAACCCCAACAAAGTTAACTCGAATGTACAAATCAATGTGATAGAAGTGATAGAGTTGTCAGGGAGTTATAATGAGTACACCGTGCCTTTGAAAGCAATAACAAGAGTTAAAGCTAGAGAGATCCCATAAAAAACCAGAGAGAACAATCAAGGCAACAGAGAAGTGAATATGCCTACACCCCAAGTAGTTGAAGACTCGTAAGAGCGTGGGAAAAGTGTTACAAGTAAACGAACACAAAGATGGAAGAATCGTAGAGACACGATAAAGGAAAAGAAACTACAACAAAAGAAGGAGAATGAAAAGAATGAACAAGGTCAAGAAGAAAAACAGAAACTTGAAGGAGAAAATCAGAAGGGAAAGTATAAAAAGGAGAGGTAGGATCAGTTTTAGCAGACCCCATGCCGAAAGAGTTAGCCATGTGGATTCAGGTGTACCAGGCACGAATAAGAGCAGGACCAACCATTGAACAACATGAAAAAGAATATCCTAGAGGTGACTTAGAGAAAGAAAGGTTGGAGATATGCACAAAATTAATTGAAGTAGCTCAACAGACCCTAGAAAAACCTGTTCTTTGACTACCCAATTCACGAATTCCCGAAAAAGAATTCCAAGAGTGTGTCATCCCTAATGATCCTGAGAAAGGAAAAGAAGGCGAGACACATGATGGAAATTACTGCGAGGATAAAAGAGAAGGATCCGTTGTCCCCGAAGTAGATGGGGGGTGGCCTAAAGACTTGTGGGCAAGAGTCCAATAAGATAGATGGAAGAAAGTGGAAGGAATTGAACCACCCTTTGAGGAGTTAGAAAAAGAAGGTGAATTGGAAGACTCAATACCTAAGCTGAATTCAGAAGGATTACTACAACTTGACAAGGGCGACAAGGAGGATGACAGTGTGAAGGCTTTGCCAAATTACATAGGGGAATACGAACATAATTCTGAATTATATTGCATTCCCTCAATAAGGAAAAAAGAGCAGAACCCATCAATTCAAACATCGGATATCATACAACATCTTAGAAAGGTAAAAGTTGCTTCTACTCTGACATTGGAAGAACTTTTGAAGATAAAACCACATTTGAGGGAGAAGCTAACCAATCAATTGGAGACCAAGTTAGAAGCGAAGGAGATGCCTGATGAAGTGACCATAGTCAAAATCCCAGTTGATAAGGTTGGAGATTTGAGCGAGGGAGATGAAGGAAACACATGCCTTCCAATTACTTATAGGGGTTACACCACTAAAGCTCTTAGATTCTGGAGCTGGAGTAGGAATCGTGACTAAGGAAATGATGGAGAGTGTTAATCTCCAAAAGAACAACCTATTCTTGTGATTAGAGCACCTCTATACCAAGAATAAGTCAAAACCTTTCACTCATTTAGAGGATCAATTATTAACTATCAAAAGATTAACAATTCTGTGAAGAAGATGAAACACAGAAAAGTCTGCTGCACTATTTCTCCACATTGACCTATCAAACGTGTAAAGTTTTTGATGAAACTTTGTATGAAGTATCTCCTAGAGATTGCGCATCTACTCCAAGTTGAATCACTTCAAAAGATTAAGTATAACTTGAGAAATCAACTTCTCAAGTTACCTATGTCAGAAACTGTCATTCAGAACAGTCGACTTTACACCTGTAACTTTTAAGACTTGGTTCTCCTTGAATAGAACCCGTTTTCCAAAATGCTTTTAGACATGAGTAGCTTATCTTCCAACTTAAAGATTAAGCCCTCACTCATGCAAAACTTTAAACTGTACTAGGAGAAATGATCAAAACATTAACTTCGAAATCTGCGCCTGTTTTAGGAACCAGTGAACATACTTCACATATGAATGTTCCTACACTTAATTCACTCAGCCTGATTACAATTGGAAGCTGAAACTTTGTACAGAGGTCAAGCAACTCTCAACTTAGACTTGTACAAAATCATTTCACAATTGATCTACTGTAGAAGGAGAACACGCAGAAACATCGGGCGCAAAAATTTTCATTTACTCAGAAGAAATACAGTTGAGTGATGAGAGCTAACTCAACTAACTTTTCCTCTATCTCATGACTTCTACCTTCCTCAAACTTGACTTCTAACTATTGTCACATATGCTCTCATACTTGCCCCGACTTTTCTCAAAGTATTTATAGATAAATTTGTACATGATTCTTACTAAACAAAAGATCTAAGTCAGCTATGACTATACTAATGTACATATGTGTACACTTCTCTTGTCCTCTGAATGTAATCTTCTTCCACACTTTAGAAATTGATTCTTCCTTCATCATTTGATCTTCCAAGCCTTCAATTGGTGATTGGTCTGCACCAACAGCTCCCCCTCAATCATCAATTGAGGTTTTCTCTGTCTTCTTTATACTTGCCATGTCTTTGAACCTTTGTAACTTAGGTCCATCCAAGCTCTTTGTCATCATATCTGCCACTTGTTCTTTTGTTGGAGTGTACATCACTTCAATCTCTTTATCTAGTACCTTTTCCCTCAAGAAATGATACTGAATCTCTATATGCTTAGTCCTGGCATGAAAAACAGGGTTAGCTGCCAAATACAAAGAACTCATATTGTCTCCAAAAATTATTGGAGTACTATGATCAATCTCAAAACTTTTCATCAAAGTCTTCAACCATATCACTTCCTTTGCAGCTTCTACCATTCCCTTATACTCAGCTTCTGTGGATGATAAAGCAACTGTATGTTGCTTCTTTGAACACCAAGAAACTAACTTATCTCCAACATAACAGAGATATCCATGAGTAGACCTTCTATCATCTGAGTCACCTGCCCAATCTGCATCACTAAATACTTTGATTCTTGTGTCAGAAGTGAAACCATAATACAAACCTTCACTTAGGGTTCCTTTGATATATCTGAGTACCCTTTGGGCTGCAATCCAATGAGTCTTCTTTGGACAATGCATGAATTGTGACAACACACCTACTGCATATGATAGATCTGGCCTTGTCAAGGTAGCATAGATTAAACTACCTACCCAACTCTGATATTTCTTCATATCATTGAACTCTTCACCTCCATACCTGCTTAATTTATGATTTACTTCCAATGGTGTAGTTGAGGTCTTGCAATCTTCCATGTTAAACTTGACTAGAAGATTCTTCAAGTATCTCTCTTGTGAAACATATACTCCATGTTGAGTATACACAATCTGCATTCCTAGAAAATAAGATAAGTTTCCCAAATCACTTATCTTAAACTCCTTCTCTATTTGTCTTTTGAGTTCATTGATTCCTTGAGCATCTGTTCCTGTAACAATAATATCATCAACATAAATGCACATGTAAATGTATCCATTTTCACTTGCCTTCACTAGCAAGCTACTATCTGCCTTTGATGCTTGAAATCCACATTCATTCAAGAACTTGACCAATCTGTAATTCCAAGCTCTTGGGGCTTACTTCAACCCATATAAAGCTCTCTTGAGCTTACACACATAATCTGATCCAATTGATTCCATGAAGCCTTCTGGTTGCTCCATATATACTTCATCTGCAATGTATCCATTTAGAAATGCATTTTTCACATCCAATTGTGATAATTTCCATCCCTTGCAAGCAGCAATAGCAATCAATGTCCTAATTGTAGACATCTTAGCAACAGGACTAAAGGTTTCATCATAATCTACCCCATAAGTTTGGGCATAACCTTTGACCACAAGTCTAGCCTTATATCTAGACACTTTACCATCTGCAAACCTCTTTGTTTTATATACCCACTTACATCCAATGACCTTCTGATTCTTTGGTCTTGGTACTAGTTCCCAAGTTTCATTTTCAAGTAGAGCATCATACTCTTCCTGCATTGCCTTCTCCCAATTCTGTTTACCTTTGGCTTCTTCATAAGTTGTTGGATCTTCTTCTGTTTTCACAATGTAGGCATAATCTTTTGTTGTTAGGAAAGATGTATCATAACTATACCTTATAGGTTCTTTCCTTTCTCTTGTAGATCTTCTGATTTCTGCACTTCTTGAAGTTTCAGCCTCATTTGATTCTGGATCAAATCTTGGCCCTTCTTCTACATGATCCTGCACTCTACTTCTAGAGTCAACTTCATCAACAATTTCTTCACAAACTTTTACCTTTGCCTTTCCTTTCCTTTGTATTTCTTCAACACCTGTATACTCATTTGGTGATCATGTATACCACATATTTTGCTCATCAAATGTTACATCTTTAGTAACAAGAAATTGCTTTGTGGATGGACTCCACAACCTGTAACCCATCTGTCTATCATCATATCCAATAAACACATACTTCTCTGCTTTTGGTTCTAGCTTATGTCTTAATTGTGAAGGAACATAAGCATATGCAATACATCTAAATACTTTACAATGATCAAGACTAGGCTTCTTACCCCACCATGCTTCATAAGGGGTTCCTCCATCCAAAGCTTTGCAAGGCAACCTATTCACAAGGTATGTTGCAGTGTTAATGGCTTCTGCCCATAAGTAATTTGGACAATTCTTTTCCTTCATCATGGCTCTTGCAAACTCTACAAGAGTTCTATTCCTCCTTTCTGCTACTCCATTCTGTTGAGGGGAGTACCTGCAAGTTACTTCTCTTTTGATACCTGCATTCCACAAATAATCATCAAACTCTTTTGAGAAATACTCTCCCCCTCCATCTGATCTTAACCTCTTTAGCTTTTGTCCTGTGATCCTTTCTGCATAGGCATGAAAATGTTTGAATGTCTTGAAAACTTCTGATTTATCCTTGATTACATACAAAGTAATCCACCTGGTTGCATCATCAACAAACAACACATAATATCTGGATCCATTTATACTATAGTCCCTTGAGGGACCCCATACATCTGTATGAACCAATTCAAGCATATTTGAATACTTGTACCCTGATTTGTTATAAGAATTCTTATGTGCTTTACCTAATTGACAAGCTTCACACTTGTACACCATATGTTGCCCTTCAATGTTTGGCAATCCAAGCACTATCTGATTCTTTGACATCTCCTTTATAGCTCTCTCATTCAAATGACCTAGCCTTTTATGCCATAGGTCTAATTCAGACACCTTTTGACCTCCATAGGTAAACAATGCATGTCCCACATTACCTTGGACTTTGAGAGTAAACAATCTTCCTTCCTTTTTTCCTGCAATTATGTTTCTATATCCCTGATTTGGATCTTGTACATAAACACCATCATTTGTGAATCTTACCTCATATCCTTTCTCCACAATTTGCCCTACACTTATCAGATTTTTAGGAATAGTAGGAACATAAAGTACCTTGCTCAGAAGTGTACTTCCACTCTTTGTCTTCACTGATCCAATGCTCTCCACTTTATGTTTGGTATTGTCACCTGTCTAAACTGTATGTCCATTCACCCTTGCTTCCATATCAGTCATCAAAGATAGATTCCCACTCAGATGGTTGCTGCACCCTGAGTCAATATAAAACACTCTTTGATCTTCTCCCATTGATTCATGAGTTGCATTCAAGATAAGAGTCATGTCATCCTTCTGATCTGATGCATAATTGTAATAATTATTGTTGTAGGACTGAGATTGGAAGTTTCTTCCACCTCCTCTACCATATGATGTCCTACCTCCTCTTCCTCTGAAATTGCCTCTTTGGTTTCTGCCTCCTCTACCTCTTTGATTATAATTCTGATTATTGCTTCCACCATTTTGATTGTTATACCAACAATCATTTGCCAAATGATTTGTTCTGCCACAAATCCAACAAGCTTTAGCATTATCTTTGTTCTTACCTCCTCTTCCTTTACCTCTGAAATTCATCTTTCCTTTTGTGAAGTTAGCTTGATTTGAATTCCCTTCATCATCATTTGATTGCTTTCCCTTGCCATTCTTTTTCTTGTCCTTGGAGTACATAGCTTGACTTGTACTTCTATCATTGTCTCCTTTAAGATCCTGCTCAAAGGTTAGCATGTGTCCTAGCAATTGATTAAGATCAGGAGTAAAGTGGTCAAGTGACAATTCTATGGACAATATAAAAGGCTTCCACTTCTCATCTCCTCTCAAACCTGTAAGTATTTGTCTTACCAACTTTTCCTCTTCAATATCTTCATCCACTGCTCCCAAGCTATCTGCAATATCTTTCATCCTTGCCACATAATCTGAAATTGATTGTGAGCTCTTCTTCTTGAAGGTTGTGAACTCAGCCCATAGTGAGGACTTCCTTGACTTAGTTGTATTTTGGAAATGCTCTTCCAAGGCATTCCAAACATCTGTAGCACTTTCCAAACCTCTGATGTGAGGTAAAAGGTAATCATTTACAGCCATGTAGATGATACTCCTTGCTTGAGCATCCTTTCTCATCCAAGTCTTCAACATTGCAAGCTCTTCCCAAGTAGGAATACTTGGATCTGCAAACTCAGGTTTTTCTTCATCTCCTGTAATAAATGATATAAGATCTTTGCTCATGAGGTGTGCTTCCATCCTCATGGACCATGCTGGATAGTTCTCCCTATCTAGCTTATCAATCTACAAGCTTTCTCCCATCTTGTGTCCACCTGTGTATTGAAATCTTCAAGCTTTACAAACAATGTATGTACCTTTACTTCGAATTGGACTCCTTTTGCCTTTCTTGATGTCAAATAGTCTTCTCCTCAAGCTTTGACTCCAAGCTTTCACTTCTTAGTCCTTCAAGTGTTGAATTTCTTGAATCTGCAGCAGTCGGGATCCTCTTTTCTTCAAATTGATGTCTCCTGCTCTGATACCACTGATGGAGAGTGTTAATCTCCAAAAGAACAACCTATTCTTGTGATTAGAGCACCTCTATACCAAGAATAAGTCAAAACCTTTCACTCATTTAGAGGATCAATTATTAACTATCAAAAGATTAACAATTCTGTGAAGAAGATGAAACACAGAAAAGTCTGCTGCACTATTTCTCCACATTGACCTATCAAACGTGTAAAGTTTTTTATGAAACTTTGTACGAAGTATCTCCTAGAGATTGCGCATCTACTCCAAGTTGAATCACTTCAAAAGATTAAGTATAACTTGAGAAATCAACTTCTCAAGTTACCTATGTGAGAAACTGTCATTCAAAACAGTCGACTTTACACCTGTAACTTTTAAGACTTGGTTCTCCTTGAATAGAACCCGTTTTCCAAAATGCTTTTAGACATGAGTAGCTTATCTTCCAACTTAAAGATTAAGCCCTCACTCATGCAAAACTTTAAACTGTACTAGGAGAAATGATCAAAACATTAACTTCAAAATCTGCGCCTGTTTTAGGAACCAGTGAACATACTTCACATATGAATGTTCCTACACTTAATTCACTCAGCCTGATTACAATTGGAAGCTGAAACTTTGTACAGAGGTCAAGCAACTCTCAACTTAGACTTGTACAAAAGCATTTCACAATTGATCTACTGTAGAAGGAGAACACGCAGAAACATCGGGCGCAAAAATTTTCATTTACTCAGAAGAAATACAGTTGAGTGATGAGAGCTAACTCAACTAACTTTTCCTCTATCTCATGACTTCTACCTTCCTCAATCTTGACTTCTAACTATTGTCACATATGCTCTCATACTTGCCCCGACTTTTCTCAAAGTATTTATAGATAAATTTGTACATGATTCTTACTAAACAAAAGATCTAAGTCAGCTATGACTATACTAATGTACATATGTGTACACTTCTCTTGTCCTCTGAATGTAATCTTCTTCCACACTTTAGAAATTGATTCTTCCTTCATCATTTGATCTTCCAAGCCTTCAATTGGTGATTGGTCTGCACCAACAGGAAATATGGGAGAAATGGGGAAAACCAGCTTTAAGACCAACACGCATGAAGATACAAATGGCAGACGGACACACTGAACGACCCTTGCGATTATTGGAAAGAGTAACTTTTACCACCTGTGGAGTTGAATTTGAGCACACCTTAGCGATCTGTCAATTTGAAAGGGCTAGCAACTATGAGATGATACTGGGAAGACCCTTCATGAGACAGCTGAAGGTAGTGCAAGATTGGGGAAAAGACACGGTATACTTACAGCATGAACCACAAACAGAATTAATCTCCACACATACACGTATCAAGATGTTCCCCCCTTGCAATGGAGTCTAATTCATAAGGAGGAGGACGAGCAGTCGATTCACAGTATAGGTTCAAGTAGCTAAACGTGGATGAACGAAGACACTCATCTACGGATATGCCAGACAGCAAAAAAGGAAGAGGAAAGAAAGAAAGGATGGCAGCAAAGGCAAGGATTCGCTAGGTCTATACAAGATCCAGCTTACATGCCTCAAATATTCCTAGATGAAGAATTCGAACCTCATGGTTGGATGGAGATTTTAGCCACTCTCGATGTATGTGTAAACGAAGAAGTAATAACCATGAATGAATGCATTGACGAGGAAGGATATGATGTGAGCCTATACGTGGTAGTTCTTCAAGAGGCTGAAGAAGGAGAAGTAATTGAAAAAGAATGGAAGGAGGATTATGAGAGTATTGAAATGGAGCAGGAACAAATTGAGTCAGGAAGTGACAATCAAGGAATAAGTGTCATAACTAGTGAATTAAATCAAGAAATGACACAAGAAGAACTTGGACTAGATTGAGAAAAAGAAGATGGAGAAAACAAGCCCTAAGATCAATTCGAAGTGCCTGCCCAGTTCAAAAAAGATGAAGTAGAAGAGAGGAAAATTGCTATCCAAATGCCAAAACGAGAAGCACAACCAGGAATAGCATATGACAAAAAAGAGCAAACCAAGAAAATAGTAGTAACCTTGGAGGAAGGAGAAGAGCGATGTACCTTTATAGGACAAGATGTCTCAATGGAGGAAGAACAAGAGTTAATACAACTCATAAGAGAATATAGGGATGTCTTTGCTTGGATATATAAGGATTTAAAAGGAGTAGATCCTTCTATTTGTGCCCATAGAATCCCTATGACATCAGAAGCCAAACCTTCAAAACAAAGACCATACACATATAATAACGATTACTCAGCAAAAATTAAGGAAGAGATAGATAAGTTGTTAGATGTTGGGTTCATTTATGAGATCAAACACACGGAATGGGTATCACCTTTGGTGGTCGTACCGAAAAAGAGTGGCAAGTTAAGGCTATGCATTAATTTGAAATAGGTAAATGCTGCCACCATAAGAGATAGTTACCCATTACCCATCACTGATCATCTTTTGGAAAGAGTGGTAGGAAAGGAAGTTTATAGTTTTCTAGATGGCTTTTCAGGGTATAATTAGGTAGCGATTGCCCCTGAGGACCAACATAAAACAGCCTTTGCAACTGAATAGGGAGTGTATGACTTTAGGGTTATGCCTTTTGGTCTAACCAATGCCCTCGCCACTTTCCAAAGATTGATGTGCCATGTATTCAAGGAGTTCTTGAGGAAGAGCATGGAGGTATATGTGGATGATTTATGCACTTATTCAGCTATACGATTACAACATATCCCTAAACAAGGAAAGATTTTTGCCAAATGCCGACAATATAGAGTATGCCTCAATCCAGAAAAGTGTGTCTTCATGGTTCGACAAGGAAAGATATTAGGACACATTGTCTCTAAAAATGGAATTTCCACAGATGAAGACAAAATCAAAGTGATTTTGGATTTGCCAAGACCAACACTCTTGGAAGAGATGGATGGATACCACAAGAGGATGAGTTCGTACTGCCAAACCCTGCTTTGTACCTGCCCTATTTCTCCTTAGATTTGTGAAGTAGGCCCTTTGAGCTTGCAAATACCATCAATTAGGTACCTATGTACTTTGGAGATGACGCCTCAAACAATTAGATCAAAACAGATAACTTTGCAAATAGCTAGTGCCCAAAAACTTGCTATTTTGGTCTTGAAACCTGAGTGCTCACAGGGATTAGGTGACGACCGCCAAGTAGATATGATAAATGATGTGACTGAAAAAATATTGCATTCAAAGGTCCCCGATCATATAGTGGAAGCGTTTGTGTGTGGGTTTCAAGATGTTCTCCAAGTCACTGGAGAGAGATTCTTGATTCCCGGGTTCTGGTGGAGGATGATGAAGTGGCTGAACATAGGAAGTGAGAAGAGGTTGAAAGATGGATTAGCAGTAGTAGAGAATTTTACAACTTTTGTGATAGAACAAAGCAAGAGGGAAAGGGATACGAATCGTAGGGACCTTCTGGCAAGATTTTTGAATTTGCCTGAAGTCTTTCCCGCATTTGAGGATGGGACTCTGTAGTCTGATGTATGTGAAGATGAACAGATGGGCAAATCTATTTCTGATTCTTTCCTGAGAGATATCTTGCTGAGTTTCATCTTAGCTAGACGTGATGCAGTGGTATCAGGAGTGACATTTTGCTTGTGGCTCCTATGTCTTCACCCAGGAGTGGAGGAAAATGTTCTTGGAGAACTTCAAGGGATCATTGAGGATCAAAACTTTTCAAATGATGAAGATGTAGGAGATGTTGATAAGATGGGTACATTCACTTATGAGGAAGTATGGAAGATGAATTATTTGCATGGAGTTTTGTCAGGGTCAATGAGATTGTATCCTCTAGTCCCTGCTAATCTCAAGTTTGCAGTCGAAGATGATCCCCTGCCTGATGGAACAAAAGTCTTCAAGGGCACTCAGGTAGCTTACAATGCGTTTGCAATGGGCAGAGCTGCAAGAATTTGGGGCAGAGATTGTTTAGAGTTCCAGCCTGAAAGGTGGTTGAATGAGCATGGTGTGTTTGAGCCTCCCAATCCTTTCAAGTATCCTGTATTCCAAGCTGGTCCAAGGATTTGTTTAGGAAAGGATTTGGCCTTTATTGAAATGAAGTTGCTGGTGGCTTCTCTTATTTGGAACTTCAAGTTTTCTCTCCAGCCAGGATTCAAGCCAAGGTTATCGTATGGAGTGAACATGCTTATGGTGAATGGGCTACTAGTGACGGTTAAAAGGCGATTGCGATGAAAGTATTCCTCACCAATGTAGTGCATGAATGCGATATTAAAGTGTTGTAATAATTATGGCTGCTGTTTGTGTTAGTAATTGTTACTTAGCAGTTACTCAGGCTACCTTTTTGGTTGTAGAATGTTGGAATATTGCAGCTACAAAGGTAAGCAGGAATAAGTTGAATGTCATAATTTTTTCTTCATTGTATAATATGTACATAATGATAAGCAAGTACAACAAATATTCTATCTGACTTTCCTTCTTGAAAGACATTAATGTACATAAATCAGATACCATCAAGTAGTGTAAGTGTTCAGGCAAATCTATAAAAGAACCTAAGGTCCTTTCTGTGCCACGTGGTGGTGCTTAATTCACCATAGAGCATGTACTTCTTGTCATGGAAAAGTAATCGCTACCGTAATCATGTTTGTGGGTGTTTACAGTCGGTCTCATTGTCATGTACTTGAGAATTATTCAAGGAGACGTTGACTCCAGCTTTTCTCCCATTCCATTGTTATCGCCACTTTAGGGTGAGTGGAACTAATCTAGCCAATTCTATTAGCGTGTGGAGCACCTTGCACATGGACAACATCAATGGAGCTCTTTGTCTTTAGGAGGAACTCATTGGGAGCTAGTAAATCTCATGGAAATATCTTAGTATCTTCCACGATTTTGCTGACAGTTGAGGATTGCCATGTGCTTATGTCAGGCCTATGTTTTTCTTTTTTTTTTAAATTAATAAAAGGAAGTTCGGCCTTGGCTTATTCTCTTGGACTTTAATTAAAATAATTAAAATTCTCCCGGCTTATGTTTTTCTTTAAGAGAAACAAAAAATATGAAATTAAAAGTGTTAAGGAAAATACATGACCTCACAGACGGGGAGAGACATTCAAATAAGTTACAATTGCTACACGTCCTGACTGTCAAAAAACATTTAATTTCTAATAAGACCACATTTCTAGAAGTCTGTGTCTCCACTGAACACCCGAACTTTTTCTGAATGTCTGAGATAGTACAGTTGGAATTGCTTCTCATACGTTCTATGGCTTGTTGCCGTGGTCTCTGAGTTTCTTTGATCAACATCTTTGACTCCTCATGAGTAATCCCTTTGCGCACAACCTCATTTCTTTGTATCCAAGTAGCTCAAACAACTTCAGCTATCCATATGTTCTGCAATCGAACATCCAAAACAAGACATGTTCCTAAAATGACTATTACGATAGAGGAAATGTGTTCCTTAGCTGAAGATTTAGCTACAGATGACTCATGGGTATTGGAAAGTGGTGCCTCTCATCACATGACGAGCAAAAAAGACCTTTATAGTTCCCTATAGCCTCTAAAGGAACCCATCATGATAAAGCTAGGCAACAATGCATGATGTCCTGCCAAGGATAGAGGTACATTGTCTTTCATGAACCAAAACGGGGACATTAGAAAGCTTTCAAACATGCTCTATGTTCCACAAATCAAATGAAATTTACTTTCGATAGCTTTTATAACTGACCAAGATCATTAGGTGTCGTTCAGCAAGACAAGAACTGAGATTTTGGACCATAACAATAATCTTGTTGGGAACGGAATTAGGAGGAACAACCTATAAGATTTGTCTACTCTTGCAACCATGACAAGTGTGGGCAGAAGTAAGCTTTTGCATGAGAGATTTGACCACATCGGGTACCCAGTACTGAAAGAGATGCATCGGAAAGGTATGTTTGCTCAATTGCCTTTGGTTACAGAGATGAAAGAACCATGTGAAGCTTCCATGATGGGCAAGCAGCAGAGTAAGCCATTTCCATAAGTAATCAAGAATAGAGCAAGCAGTCCTCTAGAGTTGGTGCATGTTGTCTTGTGCAGAAAAATGCTTACACAAGCCTTGAGAGGATCTTCCTACTTCATGTTACTCATTGATGATTATAGCAAGAAGATGTGGGTGTATTCTCTTCGTGATAAGCCTCAAGCTTTTGGTAAGTCTAAAAAATGGCTTCAGCTTGTTGAAACTGAAACTAAGAAGAAGATGAAGAAGTTTAGGACGGATGGTGGTCTTGAGTTCACGTCAACAGAGTTGTTGATTTCTGCAAGGGGAAAGGAATCAAGCATGAACTCATAGTGGCACATAGCCCTCAACAGAATGGTGTTGCTGAATGCTAAAATCGACCATCATGGAGGCAAGGTGCATGTTGAAGGGAAAAGGATTGCCTAATCATTTTTGGGCATAGGCTTTCAACACTACTATTTACATCTTGAATCGAAGCTACAATAAGGCACTTGATGGAAAGACTTCACAAGAGGCCTACACTCATAGAAAGCCTTCTGTTTACAATTTCAAAGTATTTGGAAGTGAGTGTTATGTACACATTCCAGATAAATAAAGGAACAAGCTTCAACCAAAAAGCACCAAATGTATCTTCATAGGGTACAATGAAGAGAAAAAATCTTACAAGCTTTATGACCCAGAGGCAAAGAAGATCATAGTGAGTCCCAGTGTGGTGTTCAAGGAGGAGCAGCCACATGCGATGGAAGAGGAAAAGAGATCTTCCACTCTAGCATCAGATGAAGAAGTAATCCAGTATGAACCTGGCCCAAGAGCTAGCCCTTCTACATAAGAGAAGGAAGCATCATCCTCATATGATGAAATGGAAAATCACCAACTTGCTATCACTTAAGTGGAAAATCCATTGCCACATTGGGTAAGGTAGCTCTATGATACTAGTAAAGGTATTAGATGATCTATGTGAGTCTAGTTAGTAGGCGAAGCAGGGCATATACTTCTGTCACATCGAGATTCCCGATATCAGTTCAGTAGTCAACCAGTTCGGAATTATGGTGACTCTGGTGGCCTGATAGTTTGGTAAATCTAGAATTACGGTGACTCCTATGGTCTACTAGTTTGGTGGTTCAGTCTAATGAATTACTTAGTCTGGTAGTTAGGTAATTTGATATGTTTGAAATGATAGATGATCTCGATGGTTACATCTAGATCACTGCATCAGGTGAGCCCAATGATGATGCCTAAATCATAGGAATAGGCACCTCCATTACTGTGAAGAGATGGATAGGTATGTGCTTGAAGATGAAGAGGTGCTGCAAAATCCTTGGTCTACACCAGCCAAATGAACTCCAAGAGTATGTGGTGGGCCCTTTTAGCTTGCCAATGGATGTATTAGACACCCTATGTACCTTGGAAGATCACTCCCAAAAAGATAGATCAAAACAGATAAGTTGGAGTTAGCTCAGAGGTGAAGAACTTGCTATTTTGGTTCATACACTTGTCTAGTGTTTTGCATAATTCTCTGAGCACATCACCAATTAGCTTAATTCCTCTTCGAGAAGTCTAGTTAATTTAAAGAGATAACTTTCAAGAGTATTTTCATAAAAAATAATGAACCACACATGGAGAATGATGTTTAACAAGTGATGACATCATCCCGATTTTCAGGGGCTGCTACAGTAATAAGACCAGTGATCAGACAAATGAACATAACTCCAGATTTAAGAATCCAATGATTATGAACATTTGTATCTAATACTAGACACTATGCTGAATCCAACAAGCTTTAAATCAGTGAATTTGGGTAAGTACACACTGAGAAACAGCTCTGACAAGATGAGTAAAAAATTCGAGTTCGTGACAGAGAAGTGAAAATGAACAGACAGGGTTGATTTCAACTAAACATAACTGAAGATTGAAACATCCAAATGAAATGAAAATTGGTGAGCATATAGTAGACTTATAGAGCTAACTTTCCCAAGTTAAATCACTGAAAATGATGCACCAAGCTTAAAGAAACCATCTCTGAAATCTCACTGAGAAAACTGAGAGATATGGCAGTGAGTAGTACACTTCACAAGAACTGAAAATATGAACTCAAATGATCATGAAAATGGAAGTATATTGATTGTACAATACAATGGCCTTACTGATACATATGTGTGCCTTGGAATCACACCTTGACATGGCATAAAGCTCAGCTCTTGGAGGTCTTCACATAACCACGACTAAGACTACCATGTATTTATAGTTGATCTTGGGAGGCTAACTTCCCTCAATCACTCAATTGTGATTGATTTGATTCTCTATCTACCACAAATCACAAATTCGTGGCTCCTCTTTCCCTTTTTGATCAAGTGAACTCAACCACTTAAGATTCTTTCACTTTTACATTAAGTAAAGTCTTCAAAAGATACAAGAGGTAGTTCACAAGTGAACTTTGCATAGTCTTCATTTTAAAGCTTCTTCTATGACTTTTTGGGACTCAAGCCAATACTTAGGCTTGTCATAGAATTGCTCCAACAGCTCCCCCTCAAGCCAAGTATGCTTGAGGTCTTCAATCTTCCAAGATTACCTGCAAACCAATCATAGCCTTGAATTTGCAAAGCTTTGTACCATCCAATGCTTTGGTTAGAATACCTGCACATTGTTGATGAGTGGACACATATGATATTTGAATGTCTTTGCTTAGAACCTTCTCTCGTACATAGTGATAATGAACTTCAATATGTTTATTCCTTGCATGAAAAATAGGATTAGCAGCTAAGTGAATAGAACTCATATTGTCACAAAAAATAGTTGGAGTTCCAAACTCCAATCCAAGATCTTTGAATAATGTCTTCATCCACATAGCTTCTTGTCTAGCTATGGCAAGACCTCTATATTCAGCTTCAGTAGAAGAGAGAGCAAATGTGGGTTGCTTCTTGGATGACCATGAAATAAGCTTTCAATCTACAGAGGTAAGATAACCTGAAGTGCTCCTTCAATCTTCCTTGGAGCCAGCCCAATCTGCATCAGAAAATAGCTTCAACCCTAAATCAGATACATAAGGATAATAAAATCCTTCATTTATGGTTCCTTTGAGATACGTGAGAATCCTTTTGGCAGCATCCATATGTGGTTTCCTTGGTGTGTGCATAAATTGACTTAGCACGCTCACACTGTAACATATATCTACTCTTGTCAATGTGGCATAGTTGAGACTACCCACTAGACTTTGATATGATATGATGTCCTCTATGAGTTCACCTTCATGTGAGCTCAATTTGTGATTGACCTCCATTGGAGTACCTGCAATCTTACAATCTTGCATCTTGAATTTTGCCAACATGTCCTTAATGTACTTTCTTTGAGTGAGAAACAAACCATGATCTTTGTAGACAACTTCCAAACCTAGGAAGTAGGTAAGTAAACCCAAATCACTTATCTTGAACTCTTCTCTCATCTTATCTTTGATCTTCTTCATACCATCTGCATCATTCCCTATCAATATAATATCATCTACATATACACATAAGTAGATGACCTCAGAATTACTCTTTTTGATAAAGAGTGAAGGATCTACCTTGCTTGGTTGAAAGCCTTTGTCCTGCAAGAATGAAACAAGCCTGAAATTCCAAGCTCTTGGAGCTTGCTTGAGACCATACAATGCTTTGTTAAGTTTACGCACATAATCAAGATAAACTTGATTCTCAAAACCAGGTGGTTGTGCCATATATACCTCTTCTGTTATCCAACCATTCAAGAATGCATTCTTTACATCTAGTTGAAGTATCTTCCAATTCTTGGAAGAGGCAATACTAAGAAAAACCCTAATAGTAGGCATCTTTGCCACAGAAGAGAAGGTCTCCTCATAATCAATTCCCTGAGTTTGTGCAAAGCCTTTTGCCACAAGCCTTGCCTTATACCTGTTAATGGAACCATCAGAATTCTTCTTGAGTTTATAGACCCATCTTGAGCCTATTACCTTCATGGATGAAGTCTTGGGCACCAAATCCCAAGTGTTGTTTTCCTCAAGTGCTTCAATCTCTTCCTTCATTGCATGCTTCCATTCTATTTTTGCTTTGGCCTCTTCAAATGATGATGGCTCCTCTTGGTTTATGTCCTGTGCTATGTAGATAGAATGTTTAGTTACTAATGAGGTGTCAAACCCATACCTTTCTGGTGTTTTCTTTTCCCTCATAGATCTTCTTAGGCCATGGTGTGATGATTCTGCCTCATGTCCAATTTCCTGCAATTTTGCTTTACCTTTAGACTTCCATGCTTTGATCTTTTCCATCTGAGATTCTTCATCATCCTCTGAGGTGTCTTGTTCTTCAATCTTTGGTTGTTCTCTACCAAGCTTTGGAAAATCTTCTTCAAGATCATATGGTAAATTGACCTTCCTGCATGAATCTTCATACCATGAATTGTTCTCATAAAAAACTACATCTCTGCTTACCAAGAATCCTTTGTTGGTAGGGTTGTATAACCTGTAGCCCTTTTGATTGTTGTCATATCCAATAAATACACACCTTTCTGCCTTTGGATCCATCTTGCCTCTAACCTGTGAAGGAACATGAGCAAAAGCAATACATCCAAAAATCTTATAGTGATCTAAGCTTGGTCTTCTTCCATTCGAAGCCTCATATGGAGTCATCCCATCAAGGGATTTTTAAGGCAACCTGTTAATCAAGTAAGTGGCTGTAGATACAGCCTCAGCCCATAGATAATTAGGCAAATGCTTTTCATTTAACATGGACCTTGCAGCTTCAACAATTGTCCTATTCCTCCTTTCTGCCACTCCATTTTGCTCAGGAGTGTACCTTGTAGTTACCTCTCTTTTGAGTCCTCTTTCTTGAAGAAAAGAATCAAACTCATGGGAGAAGTATTCTCCCCCTCCATCTGACCTTAGCCTTTTTAGTGATTTACCTGTTTGATTCTCCACAAGAGCCAAATATCTTTTGAAATATGAAAAAACTTCATCTTTGTGTTTCATAAAGAATAGGATAGTCCATCTGCTGCAATCATCAATAAAGGAGACATAATACCTTGATCCAGATATTGAAGCTTCCTTGCTAGATCCCCATACATCTGTATGAACCAACTCCAAGAGATCTCCATGCATATAACCTTTCTTCATGAATGGTAACCTGTGAGACTTTCCAAATTGACATGCACTACACTTATAAATCATATGTTGTTTTGACAAATTAGGGAGTCCAAGTACACTTTGGTCCCTGCAAATTTGCTTTAATGACCTTTCACCAATATGTGCTAACCCTTTGTGCCATACTTCCAATCTGTGAGTGTTTGACTACCATAATTAAAGAGAGAAATGTTTCTAGTGTCTTGTAATTCAAATGTGAACAATCTACGTGTCTTTTCACCTTTTGCAATTCTTCTGAATCCTTGGCTTGGATCTTCAACAAATGCTCCTATTTTTGTGAACTTGACTTGCAACCCTTTCTCTACTATCTTCCCAATACTTATCAAATTCTTTGTAATGGTAGGGACATAGAGTACCTTACTGAGTAGGTTGATGTTTCCATCGGGTGCTTTGACAATGCCTATTTTCTCCACAAGATGTCTTGTATCATCTCCTGTTTGTACCTCATGCTTATTCCTTGGATCTTCTAAATATGATAGAAGGGCCACATTTCCTGCCACATGATTTGAACAACCTGAATCTATGTAGAAAACATGCTCATCAGATTTACCTTGTGGCATAGCCATGTTCATGATCAATAATGAATCATCTTTGTTTGAGTCTTCTGTGTAGTTATTGTAGTCTCTCCTTCCTTTGTAGCCTCCTTGATAGTTTGAATGATTGTAGTTGTTGTAGCTCCCATGATAATTGTTGAATCTTCCTCTTGAGTAGCCATAACTTCCTCTATTGTATCCTCTGCCTCTTTGATTCCTGGAATTCCTAAAGCAATTTTCAGTTGTATGATTAGTTAGTCCACAAATAGAACATGAGTTGGAGTCTTGGGATCTCCCCTTGCCTTGTCTACCTCCTCTTCCTCTACCTCTACCATGTCTTCCTCTACCTCCATAGTTAGCTTGATATGTACCTGCTTCATCATCCACTTTCTTTGTCTTTCCTTTGTTATCTTTTGACTTGCTTTTATCAGTGTATAAAGCTGAAGATTGATTACCTTTAGAGCTTTCTCCATTTTTTATAAGCTTTGCCTCTTGAGTAAGTAGTTGTCCAATGAGTGTATTGAAATCAGGTACATGCATGTCCATGTACAAATCCATAGCTGTGGTGAATGCTTCCCACTTGTCATCTGCCTTCAAGCCATTGATGACCTGCCTTACAATTTGCTCTTCATCTATTACCTCTCCAATGCTTCCCAACTGATCTACTATGTCCTTGAGCTTTGTGACAAAATCAGTCACATTTTGTTTGGGAGCCTTCTTGAGAGTTGTGAAATCCAGCCATAGTTGTTGCTTCTTAGCTTTGGTACTTGAAGAGAAGAAGGCTTCAAGTGCATCCCACACTTCCTGAGATGTCTTACAACTTCTAATGTGAGGCAACAAAAAATCTGAGATAGAGTTCAGGAGATAAGACCTTTGCAAGTGCATCCTTGGAGGACCATGTGCTCAATCTTTCTTGCTCTTCTTGTGTTGGTTGACTTTTGTTCCTGAAACTTGGCATAACTTCATCTCCAGCCACATAACCATATAAACTTCTACCTTGGAGATAAGCTTCCATTCTTAATGACCAAGCTGAGTAGTTACCTCTATCCAATTTGTCAATGATGAAGGAAATCCATCTGCCATCCTTGCTCTAATACCACTGTGAAGAGATGGATAGGTATGTCCTTGAAGATGAAGAGGTGTTGCAAAATCCTTGATCTACACCAGCCAAATGAACTCCAAGAGTATGTGGTGGGCCCTTTTAGATTGCAAATGGATGTATTAGACACCCTATGTACCTTGGAAGATCACTCCCAAAAAGATAGATCAAAGCAGATAAGTTGGAGTTAGCTCAGAGGTGAAGAACTTGCTATTTTGGTTCATACACCTATCCAGTGTTTTGCATAATTCTCTGAGCACAGCAGCAATTAGCTTTATTCCTCTTGGGGAAGTCTAGTTACCTTAAAGAGCTAACTTTCAAGAGTAATTTCTTCAAAAATAATGAATCACACACTGAGAATGATGTTTAACAAGTGATGACATCATGCCGATTTTCACGGGCCGCTATAGTAATAAGACCAGTGATCACACAAATGAACATAACTCCTGATTTAAGAATCCAATGATTATGAAAATTTGTATGCTTATAATAGACATTATGCTGAATCCAACAAGATTCAAATCAATGAATGTGGGTAAGTACAAACTGAGAAACAACTAGGACAAGATGAGTAAAAAAGTCGGGTACCTGACAAAGTAGTGAAAATGAACAGACAGTGTTGAGTTCAATTGAACATAACTGAAGATTGAAAAACCCAAATGAAATGAAAATTGGTGAGCATATAGAAGACTTGTAGAGCTAACTGTACCTAGTTAAATCACTGAAAATGATGCACCAAGCTCAGAGAAACCATCTCTGAAATCTGAGTGAGAAAACTAAGAGATATGGCAGTGAGTAGTACACTTCACAAGAACATGGAAATATGAACTCAAATGATTATGAAAATGAAAGTATATGGATTGTACAATACAATTGACTTACTGATACATATATGTGCCTTGGAATCACACCTTGATATGGCATAAAGCTCAGCTCTTGGAGGTCTTCACATAACCACGACTAAGACTACCATGTATTTATAGTTGATCTTGGGAGGCTAACTTCCCTCAATCACTCTCCAATCAATTAGTGATTGAATTGATTCTCTATATACCACAAAACACAAATTCGTGGCTCCTCTTTCCCTTTTTGATCAAGTGGACTCAACCACTTAAGATTCTTTCACTTTTACATTAAGTAAAGTCTTAAAAAGTTACAAGAGGTAGTTCACAAGTGAACTTTGCATAGTATTCATTTTAAAGCTTCTTCTATGACTTTGTGGGACTCAAGACAATACTTAGTCTTTTCATAGAATTGCTCCAACAATTACTGTGGTGAAATCTCGATTGTGCACACTATAAAGCTCTTCATCTAGAGATACTACGAGCACCTTGCACGTGGACAACATCAATGGAGCTCTTTGTCTTTAGGGAGGAACTCATTGGGAGCTAGTAAAGCTCTTGGAAATATCTTAGTATCTTCCACGATTTTGCTGACAGTTGAGGATTTCCATGTGCTTATGTTAGGCCTATGTTTTTCTTTAAGAGCAACAAAAAATATGAAATTAAAAGTGTTAAGGAAAATACATGACCTCACAGACGGGGAGAGACATTCAAATAAGTTACAATTGCTACACGTCCTGACTGTCAAGAAACATTTAATTTCTAAAAAGACCACATTTCTAGAAGTCTATGTCTCCATTGAATACCTGAACTTTTTCTGAATGTCTGAGATAGTACAGTTGGAATTGTTTCTCATACATTCTATGGCTTGTTGCCGTGCTCTCTAAGTTTCTTTGATCAACATCTTTGAGTCGTCATGAGTAATCCCTTTGCGCACAACCTCATTTCTTTGTATCCAAGTAGCTCAAACAACTTCCGCTATCCATATGTTCTGCAATGGAACATCCACAACACGTCATGTTCCTAAAATGACTTCTTTAGGATGAAACTAGCGAGGGTGGAAGGACTAGCCATGTTATACGAGATTGGAAATTTAGTATACGTGAATTCCCTCTTATTTCAAGGGTGGCACATGAATTCCAAGTGGCATGCATGTGCCCACCTTCTATGGAGAGAGAGAGATTCCTAGTGTTCTTGTGGTTGGAAGTGCTACACACATCTCTCATTTTGGGTTTGTGGTTCAAGCTAGTCCGAATAGTCAACTTCGTGGCCACTCTTGGAGAAGACAATGCAAACAACCTCTAATAGAGGTTTACACAATAGCATCCAGCCGCCCACACGAAGCAGGACAGTAGTGCCAATGCACATACTTGAAGCAGGAGGCCATGCCAACGGCGTCCGTGAGGAATGAAAAGAAAGTGTCCTAATAAGTGAATGAGAAGAAAGTGCCATATATATGTGGGATTAATAGACAGGCATGCGAGCTCTGAGAGATTTGAGGAAGGACTAGGCAAAACAACGCATTGAACAGAGGTATTAAAAGTTTTTTTCTATCTTTTTCAAATGAGATTTAGAGAAGTCTTTTAAAGGCTTGGGGAGATTTCATGTATGCATAATATTTTCAAGATCTACAAGAAGTTTTGCTTGTATCAAAGATTTGTTTGGATTGTGAGAGCTCCAAAGTTGCACCTTTGGCAAGATTGATCTTTGCACTTCCCACTCAAGCCCACACCTACACCCCCAACTTCAACAAAACATATCTCTTTGCTCGGATATCATATTGCTGATTTTTGTTGAGCCTTGAAACTTATCTTACAAGCTTTGCGAAAACAACAAGAACACAAGATTTGGACAGAAAATTATAGGTAAAAAAAAACTCTCTACAAGTGATTTTTAGTACAACTTCCCGAGCCTTGTTTGGGCCATGTAGGAGTCCAAATTTACTTTTTTCACTTTGGAATACATCCTCCAAACAAAGTCTAGATGTTGGACATCATTGCTTTGATTGACAAGACTTGAGGAGGATCCAAACTTATTCATAGGACACTTGTTTTGTGTGATTTGGAGATTCTTTGAAGACTTGATGGTGTTTTGGATGTTTTTCTAAGCTTCTACAAGTCAATGGGACATTTCCAAATCAAATTTGGGATTGATGAGGATGAAGATTAGAGGCTTAAACTTTTGAAGATCAAGTCAACTTTGCATTTAAAGCTTTGGGGAAAGGGTTATTGTGTCATTTCATTCATTTTGAGTACTTTCTTTGCTTCCTTTAGTTTTAGTTTCAGTAAATATTCTTTAAAATAAAAACTCAAGGTAAGAAAACTATTGAGAAACCATCATAAAATTCTCAGCACTCATAACAACAAAAAATCTAGGGAAAATAGAAAAATCGCATGAATTAAAAATGCAAGATGTTGAGGAAGAGGTTGATCTCTATGATGAATTTATTACTCACACTCAACATCATGACCTTCTTGATTGGACAACCAAACTAGAATCGGTCTTAGAGAGTACGACCTTGACTCTTAAACAACTTAAAACTCAACTAATCACTATTGAAACTCATATTAGCTCTTTGGTCACAAGTAGAGGACATGACAAAGAAGCTTCTTATGAAACTTTTGATATGGTTAAGAGAGATCTACATTAACAACTAAAAAAACAGGAATCCTAGGGATACACCTTTTGCTTAAGGACCAAAAGCTGCACACATTTATAGTGGATGATGTAAATAGGAACAAGGATGCAGTCTACACTTTTTTACAAAAGTGGACATACTTGCATTAATTAAAGGGAAGCCCACATGAGTACTGAGTACTCAAAGCGAGTTTCTCATTTAAGAGCATAATTGGGATGAGTGGGATAGAGTGATGGAGCGGGGTAGACCATTGACTATTTATCTTTCACATTATAAGTATTAGATATACTCAATACTCCACCTGCACGTGATGGAAAATGATCCATGGTACTCTAAGTTGTACAACCCCCATTATGAGCATAAGCCATCATGAGAGTCCCGACATTTGTGATGAGGTGTGCATGAGACCAATAAAGGTACTAGATGATCTATGTGAGTCTAGTCAGTAGACTAGGCAAGGCATATGCTTCTGACACATCGGAATTGTAGATGACAATTTGGTAGTCAACCAGTCTAGAATTACATTGACTCGGGTGGCCCCATACTTTGGTGAATCAAGAATTACAATGACTCTGATTGTCTGGTAGTTAAGTGGTTTAGTCCGATGGATTACCCAGTCTGATAGTTAGGTAATTTGTTATGTTTCAAATTACAGATAATCCCAATGGTTGCACCTAAATCACATCATCAGGAAAGCTCAATGATCATGCCTAAATCATAGGAATAGGCACCTTGATTACTGTTGCAAAATCTTGAATGTGCACACTATATGTCATGGACAAAGGAAACCATCCTAAACCTTAGATTCCTTTTGAATCCTACATCTCATTATTGGTTCAGAATTAGGGGAAACCAATGCTTCGATTGTGTCTCAATCGTGCCAAAACCCTAAGATTGACTATCTTCTTTCTTTGATATCCAAAGACCTTGCTTCGAATTGATGATATCATTGATGACATCATCAATTCGTAACCGCCTTTGAACCGCCCTTGGAAAACCTATATAAGGAGGGATTGGCCACATTCATTCTCAGTCTTGCCAATACCAGTCTTGGGAGCTCAAGGAGTCATGACCGCCAAGTAAGTACTCTCCAAGTTCCAGTTCCAGTTCTTGTCTTGTTTCTTGTTCGAGTCTTGTCTAGTCTAGTTCTTGGACATCCTGTCTTGTCCTCTTGTAATCTCATAGTATGAGATCTTGTCAAGTTCTTTCTCGTATCTAGTTCATCTTCCAGAAGGGAGTTCTTGTAATCTAGATATATTGTTCCATACTCACGATCCCAAGTTGTGGGATCCCCTGTATCATCTCTAGTCCAGTTTTCCATACCTATCGATCTCGGGTTGTAGGACATATTGTATCAGTTACATATTCTTGTATCATTTTCCCTGCGTGGGTGCTCTTGTAATCAGAAGTGTATTTTCAAAATCTTATCTAGCGTAGTCAGAGAGCACAATCTAGTGCTTCCCTGACACTATAAAGCCCTTCGTCTAGAGAGTGTCAAAAACGCCATTGAAGCTCCATAGTGGGAGCTCACGAATGGACAATATCATCATTGTATATACATTATTGTTGGAAATTTAGAGAATCGGATTTCTCTCTCTCTCTTTTTGTGTATATCTCAATTAGTGTGTGTTGCTTCTCACCATTCTACCTACCAATCATATTCCACTGCATCATTATTCTTGACTATTTCTTACATGGTATCATAGCATAGGAGGTTTTGAGTGTTGCAAAAGCTAAAAATGAAAAAGGCACAAAAGACTTTGAACAACTTAAGAGAGAAGATGTCAAGTGGTGTATCATCATCTATTGTTGGGAATCAAGGTGGTTCATCAGTAGGAGTATGTGGAACACAAACCAGAGTAGTAATGATGTCGGTTGTGCAAACATTACGGATATGACCACCAGCCTTCATGGAAGGTAAACTCGATGGTACTAATTACACATTGTGGAAGTTTAAGATCGCTTCTATCCTTAACTTTTATGAGCTACTCAAGACTATACTTGGGGCTGATTGTGAGCCCCAAGAAATGCTTGATTCAAATGATCCTGGTCGAATGATTCCTCTTGATGCTAATCTTTCACGTGCTTGGAACATAGGAATGTAGATGCACTATGTACTCTACTTACAAGCACTTTTGATAGTGTTCTAACTCTTATTCAGCACACCAAAAAGGCATGTGAAGAATGGAACATATTGAGAAATCAATATGAAACTCAGAATCAGACACAGACTCAGAACTTGGAAAATCAGCTAGCAGTAGAGAGGTTTGCTGATGGGGAGAGTGTTGAAGTGTTTATCACTCTCATAAAGAATCTACAGGATCAATTGGTGAGAGCAGGTGTACCAAGGTCAAGTGAAGAGCTAGCTTGGCATTGTCTTTGAATTTGTCCACCAAAGTTTGATGGTATGGTAACTGCCCTCAATACCTAGATCAGACCACAACCACTAACTTTTGAAGAATTTAGTGCCTTACTCATGGAGTAGGACCTGTAACTCAAGGCAAGGAATGACAATGACAAAGGAGAAGCTGCATTCTTGGTAAATGCAAAAGTGGCAAACCCGATTCTTTGAAAGATGGGGACAAAAAGAAGAATGATAGGAAGAAGTTCAAGGGAGAGTGTTTCCATTGCAAGAAGAAAGGCCATAGAATTCAAAAATATCGCATTAAGAAGGCATAGGAAAAGAGTGGCTCTTTGAAAAGTGGGAAGGGCAAGAAGTTTGCCAACACTGTTGAAATCGAGCTTGACTTGTTTATTACGATAGAGGAAATGTGTTCCTTAGCTAAAGATTTAGCTACAGATGACTCATGGGTATTGGAAAGTGGTGCCTCTCATCACATGACGAGCAAAAAAGACCTTTATAGTTCCCTATAGCCTCTAAAGGAACCCATCATGATAAAGCTAGGCAACAATGCATGATGTCCTACCAAGGCTAGAGGTACAATGTCTTTCATGAACCAAAATGGGGACATTAGAAAGCTTTCAAACATGTTGTATGTTCCACAAATCAAATGAAATTTACTTTCGATAGCTTTTATAACCGACCAAGATCATTAGGTGTCTTTCAGCAAGACAGGAATTGAGATTTTGGACCAGAACAATAATGTTGTTAGGACCCGAATTAGGAGGAACAACCTATAAGAGTTGTCTACTCTTGCAACCATGACAAGTGTGGATAGAAGTAAGCCTTCGCATGAGAGATTCGACCACATCAGGTACCCAGTACTCAAAGAGATGCACTGGAAAGGTATGTTTGCTCACTTGCCTTTGGTTATTGAGATGAAAGAACCATGTGAAGCTTCCATGATGGGCAAGCAGCAGAGTAAGACATTTCCATAAGTAATCAAGAATAGAGCAAGCAGTCCTCTAGAGTTGGTGCATGTTGTCTTGTGCAGAAAAATGCTTACACAAGCCTTGAGAGGATCTTCCTGCTTCATGTTACTCGTCGATGATTATAGAAAGAAGATGTGGGTGTATTCTCTTCGTGATAAGCCTCAAGCTTTTGGTAAGTTTAAAGAATGGCTTTAGCTTGTTGAAACTAAAACAAGGAAGAAGATGAAGAAGTTTAGGACGGAAGGTGGTCGTGAGTTCATGTCAACAGAGTTTGGTGATTTTTGCAAGGGGAAAGGAATCAAGCATGAACTCATAGTGGCACATAGCCCTCAACAGAATCGTGTTGCTGAATGCCAAAATCCACCATCATGGAGATGGCAAGGTGCATGTTGAAGGGAAAAGGATTGCCTAATCATTTTTGGGCAGAGGCTTTCAACACTACTGTTTACATCCTGAATGGAAGCTACAATAAGGCACTTCATGGAAAGACTCCACAAGAGGCCTACACTCATAGAAAGCCTTCTGTTTACCATTTCAAAGTACTTGGAAGTGAGTGTTATGTACACATTCCAGATAAAGAAAGGAACAAGCTTCAACCAAAAAGCACCAAATGTATCTTCATAGGGTACAATGAAGAGAAGAAATCTTACAAGCCTTATGACCCAGAGGCAAAGAAGATCATAGCAAGTCGCAGTGTGGTGTTCAAGGAGGAGCCACATGCGGTGAAAGAGGAAAAGAGATCTTCCACTCTATCATCAGATGAAGAAGTAATCCACTATGAACCTGGCCCAAGAGCTAGCCCTTCTACATTAGAGAAGGAAGCATCATCCTTATATGATGAAATGGAAAGTCACCAACTTGCTATCACTCAAGTGGAAAATCCATTGCCACATTGGGTAAGGTAGCTCTATGATTTTGCAAATCCCATCCCACAATCAATTGGGTAGGTTGCAGATGGTCCAAGGCCGTCACAAAGAATAGAGGAACAGAGAAGGGGAGAGGGCCATATTGTAAACTCAACATTGATGGCTGACATTATTAGCGAACAAGCAAGGGAGCCGACTTGTGTGGAAGAAGCACTCCAAGATCAGAACTGGAGAACTGCTATGCAAACAGAATACAACAATATCATGAAGAATGGAACTTGTAGCTAGTGAAGCAACCTCCAAAACAGAAGGTCATTGGCACCAAGTGGATCTAGAAGCTAAAATACAATGTTGATGGTACTTTGGAGAAGTACCAAGCTACACTTGTTGCATAGGGCTATTCCCAAGTTGAAGGCATTGACTTGAGTGAATCATTTTCCGCAACAGGAAGGATGACTACTATTTGGCTAGTACTAGCTTTGGCTACATACAAATGATGGGTAGTATACCACATGGATGTCAAATCAGCATTCCCGAATGGAGACCTCAAGGAGGAGGTATATGTGCCTCACCCACCACGATTTTAGGCTTCTTATTTAGGGAACAAAGCATGTAAGCTGAAAAAGGCATTATATGGGCTAAAACAAGCTCCAAGAGCATGGTACCAATGCATAGATAGGTATCTTTTGGATATATGATTCAAAAGATGTGCTTTTGATGCTAATTTGTATGTTCTAAAGATATGAGGGAAGACAATTGTGCTTGTACTTTATGTAGATGATCTTGTGATTACTGAAAATGTTGGTGCACTTCTTAAACAAAAAAAAGATGCCTTGAGTTTAGAATTTGAAATGATAGATTTGATCTTAACGCATTATTGCTTAGGACTTGCAGTCCAACAGGAACTAGGGAGATCTTTATTTCACAATAGAAGTATGCGAGGTAGGTGTTGAAGGCATTTGACATGGAGGATTGCAAGGAAATTTCTACAACGATGGAGGTCAATAAAAAATTATCTCTTGAAGATACTTCACCTTCAATAGATGTTGGAAGATACAAGAGATTAGTTGGAAGTCTCATCTACTTGTGTAATAGCAAACTAGATATCTCTTATGTTGTTGGTGTAGTAAGCAGATTCTCGAATAAGTCATGCCTAACTCATTGGAAGACATGCATGCAAATACTCAAGTATGTCAAAGGAAAAATTGAGTATGGTATTCTTTACGATGAGGGATAATCTCTAAGTGGATACTATGATTCAGATTGGGTAGGAGACATTGATTCTAGAAAAATCAGTTTCTGGATACTGTTTTTCTTTCAGGTCAAGGATTCTTTCTTGGATCAATAAGAAGCAACCGATAGTAGCACTATCTTCTACTAAAGTTGAGTACAAAGTAGCAAGTGTTGCTACATGTGAAGTGGTATGGTTGAGGAGGATGCTATGGCATATAGGAATTCAAGGACAGGAGGCTACAAGGTTGAAGTGGGACAATCAGAGTTGCATAGCGATCGTTAAGAATCATGTTTGTCATGCATGTACTAAACACATAAAAATCCAGTATCACTATGTGTGAGAGTTGATCGAAGATGGAGTCGTGAAGTGGAGCTATTATCGAACACATGTAAATGGAGTAGACATTTTCACCAAGGTTCTGGGGAAAGAGAAACTTATCTACATCTTCCAAAGCTTGGCATTGGACCAAGAAAGTAGTTCACCACAGGTGGACATTGAGGGCAGGGGGTGTTAGATATACTCAATACTCCACCCACACGTGACCGCAAATGATCCATGATACTCTAAGTTGTATGGCCCCCATTATGAGGAGACGGCATTATGAGAGTCTAAACATTTGTGATGAGGTCTACATGATACCAGTAAAGGTATTAGATGGTCTATGTGAGTCTAGTTAGTAGGCCAGGTAGGGCATATACTTCTGTCACATGGAGATTCCGGATTACAATTCAATAGTCAACAAGTTTGGAATTATAGTGACTTTGGTGGCCTGATAGTTTGGTAAATCTAGAAATACGGTGACTCCTATGGTCTGCTAGTTTGGTGGTTCAATCTAATGGATTACCTATTCTGGTAGTTAGGTAATTTGGTATGTTTGAAATCACAAATGATCTCGATGGTTACATCTAGATCACTACATCAGGTGAGCCTGATGATCATGCCTAAATCATAGGAATAGGCACCTCCATTACTGTGGTGAAATCTCGATTGTGCACACTATAAATCTCTTCATCTAGAGACAGTCAGAAACACCATTGAAGCTCCATAGTGGGAGTGCACGGGTGGACAATATCATCATTGTATATACATTACTGTTGGCAATTTAGAGAACTTGAGTTCTCTATCTCTCTTCTTGTGTATATTTCAATTAGTGTGTGTTGCTTCTCACCACTCTACCTACCAATCATATTTTACTATGTCACTATTCTTGATTATTTCTTACAATAATGACATTATAATCAAATTGAAAGGATTCAATGACTTCTAGGACACTAAAGCCTTTGTTAGAGGGGTGGATAAGGCCATGAAGATTGAGGCTAGAAGAAATGATCCTAAGACCTTGGAACAATCTATTAAGGATGTCCTACTTTATGAGGAGAATAGTCGCACATCCACAGATATAGACCAACTTGTTAGACCTACACAAGTGACCAAATTTAAGAAAAGTTTAGTCCCAAGTAGAAGCCGATTCATAGTAAGAAAAAAAATCAAGGGCTTAGATTGAGCATTGATCAATTTGAATAGGCTAAGAAGAAAAATCTATGCTTTAAATGTCTATCTCCTAACCAATCACGCTAGAATTTGCTAGTACGTAAGGGGGAAGATAAGAAGTCAAGGCCAGGGAATAATATGGCCTTTGATAAAAAAAAAGGAGGTCCACCTCATGTAGAAACTTCCAATTTATGGTAGCTCTAACTGCAAGGAAGTGGAAGTGATGCATGAGGACATAGAGCATACATATTTCTTAACTCACACATTTTGATCACTACAGTTTGGACCACATGATTTGGTTGAGCTTCATGGTAGTGTAGAGAGGACCGTGGTGAGAGTCATGACAAATTATTCTACCACACATAATTTCATAAAATACACTTTGGTCAAGAAATTAAAGATTCCCCAACAACCAATTGCACCTAAATACATCATATCTATGATGCAGGGTGAGGATAAGAGGACATGAGATCCTATGGTATCCAATTTCAAAGTTTAGATATAGGGATTCATAGATAATTTAGACGTCCAATATATGGACATGGATTTAACAAATATAGTATTGGGTAGAGAATGTCTTCGGAGGATAGGGGACATACTTAAAAGAAGCTACTAGAACAATACTATTGAATTTGTTAAGAATCGAAGTATGTATCCAATACACCTGTCATATCATGCATCTAGCTAGAGACTTTATTTGCTTTACATTATGTAAATAAGGTTGAGATATCAAGCTCAACATGTGATGATTGAGAATGACACATACCATTTTTCATTTCTTTGACATGTATAGTGGTTACACTAATATATGTCTGGGATACCTATAGTTACCACATTTATCTATGGAGAGTGATGACACGTTTGTTTCTTACCAAATCACTCATTCACAGACATTAGGGTTATCTTTATGTATACCTCTTCATATATTGTACTGGTTGTATTCATGTATTAGGGCATTCTTCTATATTCTCTTTATTTAATAGAAGAACTACACGAAGATCATTCTTCCTTTGGTTAATCTATGTGCACTTCTTGCCTTGAGTGTGAGAGTGCATGAGATCCCTCTTCCTTGTCCCTTTTCTCTTGACATGGTATGAGAGCTAGTGTGGCTGTAGAGACCTTATGAAGAAGGTCAATAGTGAATAGGCCGTGAGAAGGCATGGAGAATGAATGCTTCACAAACAATCTCAAATTGCTCAATTTCAATTTCGGATCCATTTTGTCCTTCATTTTGAGCTTACAAGGTGGGGCCCATGGAAAACTCTAGTTTGCATTCAATTTGGTGTCTCCCATATATTCTAGATCGAGAACATCAAGGGATTTTGTGTATCTTTGATATAAGGAAACTGTGTTTTTATGAGGTTGAACTGTCAACTCACAGTGTGATAGTGTTCAAGCAAAGGTACTACTTCTAGTGTTCAAGAAAAGGTTCTAATTCTAGTATTGTAAATTGCTATAAAAATGAAAAATGCTGATGGAGTGAAGCCAACTTGTTAGCGCTAAGTTAGAAAAAACAACTTTCATGCTTGGAGATTCAGAATCATGAATTTCCTGATGGGAAAAGGCTATTGGAAGTACATCAAAGGAGACAATGAAAACCCTCCACAATTACTAGAGATGAATATGTTTCTGGACAAGTTAAGAACATATGAAGAGTGGAATCAAGGAACACAAAAGGTAATGTATTGATTGTCTATTATCATACAAGGTAAATTGATTGGGCACATACAAGATGCCAAAACTTTGAAAGATTCTTGGAATAGTTTGTTCACATTGTATGAGACAAATAGAAAAGCACTAAAATTGAAAGTCAAGAATGAGCTGCACACACTCGAGAAAAAGAGCATGTCAGTAAGGGACTACACCTTAAAAATAAAACCATATGTGAGTCACTTGCATCTATTGGCATCAACCTAGGTAATGTTGATAAGGTTGAAGTGTGCCTTTGTGGTTTAGGAGCTGCATATAAGCACTTCAAAACTTATATTCAAACTAAGAAGAATATTCCAAATTTATTTGATCTTATGTCCATGTTGATAATTAAAGAAAAGAACCTTGGTGAAGAGTTAAACCCCCAAGCAAAAGCTGGCTCTGAGTAGGTATTCTCCTCTGGTAAAGGAAGAGGCTGAGAAAGAGGCTTTGGAAGTGGAAGAGGAATAATAACAAGGAGCAAGGTCAACAACATACTAATGTAGGATGTAGAGGATAGTTTTGAGGCAATGGGATCCAAAGATTCTGTAGAAATTTCCAAAGAAATGATTCACATAAAACAATAAGGGATGCTAGAATTGTGGTAAACTTGGTCACTTTGAGTGTGATTGCAAGTTGACGAGTCAAAATAGTGGAAAGAAACAAAACAACTATGCATCCATAATTGCACATGATTTGTAGAATCTCTTGAGGGTCCAACATCACATGATGAATAAAATATTTGCTAATGTTTCAAAATCAAACGGTAATTTCTAGTATGTTGATTTAGGTGCTTTAAATCACATGACAAACCATGCAAAATGGCTTAGTATTTTATAGAAATTACCGATTCCTAAATTTGTTGAAATAGGTGATGATACATTACATCCTATCAAGCATACAAAAAACATTGCGCTATTCATGGAGGATGGGAATGTAAAACATCTTGTTAATGTCCTACATGTTCCCAATATAACAAAAGACCTAGTTTTTGTTGGAGAACTGGTTGACTAGGGGTATAAGCTAGGTTCAATACCAATGGATTATATCTAGAAGAGTAAAAACATAGTGAGAGGCTGAAGTTGATGTAGTCAAAGGACCTTGTCAATAGACTATAAAATTTAAAGGTTTTAGAGATGCAAAAGGTATATGAAGAATGCAGACTCAATAAACAATCAACAACATCATCTCTGTATGATAAGCATGTTAGTGAGAATATGCTAGAGATAGTGTATAATAATGTTTGGGTTCCTAAAAAGACCACATCTATGGGAGGTTCTAGGTTTTATGTCACTTTCATTGATGACCATGAAAGAAAGTTTGGAGAAGCTTGGAGAGTCTTGGAGAATAGAGTATTCAAGTGGTGAAGTTGGTCCAACAAGCCAGCACAGAACCAACCCTAACTCTTTGGATATGTAAAGTAGACCTTAGAAGCTTGTGTTTAGTACAATAAAAGCCAATACGTACTTTGGAACATCAACAAGAACAAGTTGATGCAAAATAGATAACTTGCACTCTGACTAGCTCACAAAAACCTTCTAAATATGGATAGAAGTTGTGACTTCAAACACTGAGAGTAGCCAACACACTAACTATTGGAAAAATTCCTCTAACCGGAGCGTCATACATAGCGTTGGCTTGTTATAATGCATAACAACCCTAATTTATATGAATTATACAAGGAGCAATCACCTTAACACTGAGCTGATGTCATCCCGAAATTTGAGGGAGTTGCAAAGAATGATCCCGAGACTCTAAATCTTCAATATCTATGAAAGTAATGAGCCAAATGATCTAGAAATTTGTAAGCATAAACTAGACAGTAATATTTTCCAATGAGACCTTAATCACTGGATTTGGATCTCTATAGAGAGAGCAGCACTCTCTGCAAGTTGACTAAGTTTGAAGAAGAAAGAGCAATAAATTGAAGTGGAACCAAGCCATGAACAAGAAGTATATATATTGCTTCAAATCATCATCTCACATAATGTACAAATGATCTTGACTCTTTATATAGACTCTTGGGTACATGGCCCCATCTTTTCTCCATGAATTTGAATTCGAATCTAGGCATATTTCTAAGTTTAGGTTGATTGGAATAATTTCCTACAATCTAGGAAAAGAGAGATTTCAAATCACATCTACCTTTTGATTGATTGATTGAGAATCAATCCAAACCACTTCTAACTCGTGGCTTTCAACCCTTTTACTCTTGCTTTTTACAAAGATAAATACTTTGGGAATTACATAAGAAGGTGTTCCTATGATCAAACTCTCAATACATCAAATAAAAGTCTACAAGGAGTATATGTGGCTTTATTCCAATGATGAATTTGATGAAGATCATGTCCACCTCAAGCATATTGAAAGCTTGTTGTTCCAATAGCTCTCCCTCAAGCTAAAGTATTCTTAAGTCTTCATTCTCTGATAGGTTGAATACCTGCCATAGCTTTGAATCTACAAAGCTTTATCCCATCAAGTGCCTTTGTCATCATGTTTGCTATTTGCTTCTCAGTAGGAACAAATGAAATGTCAATTTCCTTTGCCATCAGCTTCTCTCTCACAAAGTGATAATGAACTTCTATGTGCTTTGTCCTTGCATGAAAAATTGGATTTGCAGCCAAGTGCATGTGTTAAACGTTAAACGCGAGACTAACTGTCAGAAACGCGTTAAACACCTAATTGGGTTCTTGGGAGTGGAAGGGGTCTGTAAAGACAGAGGCCCTATGCTTATTTCCCAAAATGACTTCACACCACAATATACCAACATTCAAGACTTCTATCAAGAATTGGTATACCCTTCTCAATCCTTACGGTTCATCATTCTAACTCTTCTAGAGTCTACCGAACACACTGTACCAGACTATTAGTATCGTGATACCGAGTTACCTCAGAACCTTTTTCCAAATACACACTACTGTAACATTAGGGACAAAACAGTAGTTCAACCTTCACCGAATAGCGTTCACAATCAAACAAACCGAAGACACAGAAGGACTCAACAGTTCCAGACACACAGTGTTGAAAGGCTAATCAACACTTGAGATGACCCTTACTGTAGCCTAATCTCACCATACAAGTACAGATCTCAATACTGAAGGCAACACAATCCTGTACAGTGTTTTAGAAACACTACCACAGCTACACAGACTCACCAAACAACTAGTAGAACATTCCAAGAAAGAGTAACACCACGATACGCGTAATTAACACAACAATTGCAATAGAGACTCGCAAACGACTCACTTAGACAACAGTCCGGCGATCTGCTGGATGTCGAGGAAACTCACAACAAACAGGTATCGATAGACAACAGAACAAAATCAGAACCATACACTACAGTATACTCAGAATGGCTTCAACAGCACTGCATCAATGCTCAGCCAATCACCTAGACAAACAGTCTGGTGATCTCTCGGAACGTCACTGGCGCGTTTCTTTTTCATTGCTTTATATAAAGTTTACAAGGTGTCTACGTAACAACCTTTCGCACGTGCGAAAAAAGATTCAGTTATACAACTCCCAATCCGACGGCCAATAACATATGGAATTTACATTATCTCCAAGTAGGTGAGGTTTGGAAATAACAAGTCCCAAATCTGAGTACAACTCCTTGAGCCATATTGCTTCTTGAGTTGCAATAGTAAGACCTCTATATTCTGCTTCAATTGAAGATAAAGCAACTGTTGGTTGCTTCTTGGAACTCCATGACACCAATTTTGAACCTGCAAATGCTAAGTATCCATAGGTACTTCTATCATCCTTTGCTCTTACCCAATCTACATCTAAATAGATTTTGATATCCAAATCGGAAGAGTAAGGATAGTAGATACCTTCATTAAGTGTCCCTTTGAGATACTTGAGTACTCTCTTTGTAGCATCCATGTGTGGCATGAACTGATTAAGCACTCCCACACTATATGATATGTCAAGTCTTATGTGAGTAGCATATATCAAACTACCTACCAAGCTTTGATATCCTTTGGAATCATCAATTTTCTCACCTTCATAAACACTTAGTTTATGGTTCAACTCCAAAGGCCTACCTGAAACCTTCGTGTTCTCCATTCTGAACTTGAGAAGTAGGTCTTCAATGTATCTTCTCTGAGTGAGATACATCCCTTCATCTGTATAAATCACTTGCATACCAAGGAAATATGTGAGCTCACCTAAGTCACTGATTTTGAACTCTTCTTGCATGTGTCTCTTGATCCTTTGAATTCTATTTAGATCATCAACTATCACAATAATATCATCTACATATACACATAGATAGATAACCTCATTGTGATCCCTTTTGATGAATAGAGAAGGATCTCAGTTGCTAGGTTTGAACCCTTGATCTTGAAGATATGTAACCAACCTGTAATTCCAAGCTCTAGGAGCTTGTTTCAATCCATACAATGCTTTCTTAAATCTACAAACAGAATATGGATGATTAGGATTTCCAAAACATGGTGGTTGTGACATGTATACTTCTTCACTTATCCAACCATTTAAGAAAGCATTTTTTACATCAAGTTGAAAGAGTCTCCAATTCCTTGCAGTAGGTACACTTAGCTGTGTTCTGAATGTAGTCATCTTTGCAACTGGTGAGAATGTTTCCTCATAGTCTATACCATGAGTTTGTGAGCATCCTTTGGCAACTAATCTTGCCATGTACCTGCAAACTGATCCATCTCAGTTTCTTTTAACTTTATATACCCATCTACCACCAATTACCTTTTGATTGGATGACATTGGAACCAAATCCCAAGTGTCCATCTCCTTCAATGCATCTATTTCTTCTTTCATGGCCTTTTCCTAATTAGGGTTTTTCTTTGCCTCTTCATAGGCTGAGGGTTCCTCTGAAATTGAGTCTTTTGCAAAGTAGATTGAATGCTTTCTGACAAGAGTGGAATCATATCCGTAACTTTTCGGTTGTCTTTTCTCCCTTGTTGACCTTCTAGGTGCTTGCTTGGAGCATTCTCCACACTCCTGCATCTTTGCTTTGCTTCGACTTCCATATTTTGTAATCCTTTTCCTTTTCATCATCTGTATCACTTCTTGGATCCTGGTCCAGTGTATCATGCGTGCTTCCTAATTGATGAGAATCAGAATCAATATCATATGGTAGAGTTACCTTTTGCTTATCTTCATCATACCAAGACCTCTGTTCTTCAAACACAACATCTCTACTTGTAGTGAGTTGCTTGGTTGAAGGATTATAGAACCTGTAACCCATCTGAGTTGATTCATATCCAATAAACACTGCCTTTGTTTCCCTTTCATCTAGCTTACCTCTTATTTGTGATGGTACATGAACATAAGCTAAACAACCAAACATTTTGCAATGTCCAAGATTAGGTTTTCTTCCATACATGCTTCATAAGGAGATATCTTGAAGTGATTTGGATGGTAGTCTATTGACAAGGTACACAACAATTGAAATAGCCTCTACCCATAGATAATGTGACAACCTCTCCTCTTCAAGCATTGTTCTGGCTGATCCAACCAATGTCTTGTGTCTCCTTTATGCAATTCCATTCAGTTGAGGAGAATTCCATTCAGTTGAGGAGAATTCCATTCAGTTGAGGAGATTAACTGGTAGTCACTTCCCTTTTGATACCTTTATCCTACAAGAACTCATCAAAATTTTTAGAGAAGTATTCTCCCCCTTCATAAGATCTGAGCTTCTTGAGTGATCTACCTATATGATTCTCCACATGTGCTAGATACTTTTTGAAGCAATCAAACACTTCATTCTTACTTTTCATAAAGTATACAATAGTCCATCTACTATGGTCATCAATAAATGAGACATAATACCTTGATCTTGCCAATGAAGGTTCTTGTCTTGGCCCCCTATGTACCTAAGTACTAACTTAGGGACTTGTGGAGAAAGAGACTATACCTCAATCCCCCTCAAGTGCATATAGTGGGGATTCATGCTTTATTTATCAATCCGAGGAGTATCAAAACCTAGCCGAGTGTATGAAGACATGCATTGAAATGATGATCAATGCAAATGAGCTTCCCAAAGAGTGTAACTAAGTCTAAGTCTATTCCAAACAAGGTTCCTGGATCTGTTGAGATGTCACAATACTTGGAGCAACAGCCAATAGTAAATCAAGGTTTTCTCTCAGCTCTGAACTCCTAATATAGTGAATAGAGGGTTCCTTTCAAAGCCCTCGAGAAGACGCATCCAATGCTGGTCTTTTCACTCAATTCTGACACTTTTGCTTCAAGTTATGAGCAAAATACTGAGTCACGGGAATGATCTTCCTACACTTCAGCACTTCCTACACTTCACACACACCTTAACAACATCAAAAAAGCACTTTCATGGATAGGAGACACTTCCAAACACTCTTTTCAAGCATCACACAAGCACACAAGCTCACAAAGAAGATGATACAGAGAGGAGAAGACACAAATTCGAAATTCTGTGCTCTTGATTCTCACAATGGCAAAAAGTCTTTACAAAGAGTCACAAATTGACTTATATACATGTGCCCTAAAAATGGTCCTTTCACACAAGAGACCGGCACTTTATTCACTAAAAGATTAAGTTCCTACTAATTTACATGGGTAAGCTACTAATCTACATGGGTATGCATCTAGAGGACTCCTCTAGTGCATTTACAACAGAAAATATGTTACAACAAGGCTATGATACAAAAATAAAGTGTCCGAATCGGAAAAATCTTAGGGCCCGTCTTTTTCTTTGTTTTTTGCTCTTCTTAGCTCTACAACACTCTCTCCCTCTTTGTCTTTGTCGTCCCTTGACAGGCTTTACTTTTATATCTGTCACTTGTCTAAGGCTCTTTCATATGTCGGGTTGGCTGTGTTGAGTCGGGCTGCCACATACTCCATCAGTGGCTAAGAATGTGGTATTCTTAGTCACCCTCTTCAACTTTTCAACCTCTACCCTTTATAGCTTTTGGTCTTCTGATATGTCTTTGTCTTCACACATCTGACCTTGTTGAATTGCTTTGAGCCTATTTACTTTTTTTCCACCGCATGCTATCAGTGGGAGGATTATTACCTGCCAACTATTGTCTTGCACTTCTTCATGGACACTTCCTGGCCCTGGTCTGTCCTTCCCTCCTACGTGCGTTTCCTTTATGCGTGCCCCTATGGGGCTCTGTGCACAGATGGGTGTTGCGTGCCCCTACGGGGCTTCTTGCAAAGATATGTCTTCAGATATAATCTTTTCAATGAAGCTTCTTTCTTGGTCTTCTTCTTTTCTTCTTTTTGCTGGACTCTCCCTCAACACTACCCCCCTCCTGAACTCTGTGGTCCCTGACAGGCTTTGGAAGTCAGCGGGAGTATGTTCTGTAAACTTTTTTCTCTGTCTCATTAAGTAGATTAGCCTCACATATCATAAGTTGCTTCCATTGTTCTACTTTCACACCGTCATGTGGTGGTTTTCTGTGATCAGTGAAGAAGCTTAATTCATATGCCACTGATTTGGCATTCAAGTTCGATGACATTTTTAAGAAAATTTCTGAATCAATTTCAAAAAATCCTGTGAAAAAGGCTTCCTCGAAGGTTTTCATATATGTACTTGGTAAAAACATAAGCCTAGAGTAATATGCCATTATTATGGGTCGGCTGGGCATAACAGACAGGTCAAAAATGAGGATATATGTGCCTTGATTAATACCAATGAATTTTAAAAACATATAAGCCGCATGCTTGAACACTTTCAAAACTGTAAGTATCATGCTGAGGATTTTATTTGTCAACTTGACAGTTAAATCGGGGACTCTCGCATAACAGTGTAGCCAAAATTCAATGGTTTTTACCATGTAATCCTCCGTCGGTAGATAATTATGAGGTGGACTTGGAAGTAGCGGATAATTCAGCCACTGTTTATTGATCGCACCACTCTTTTGCATGTCCAAAAATTCTCTTGCTTCTGTGCGATGTGGTGTTGGGAAAAATGAAGGATTTACTTGTAATAAATACGGTGCTGCTTGCCAGTGCACCCGCAAAGTAGGATTTTTCTCCAAAAAATTTCTTCTCCATACAGGTTGTGCAGCTTCAAATTCCTCTTGAGTGTAATTGAAAGTATTATCTTTGAAGTACAGCTGCTCATCTAGATCCTTCTATGTTATCTTCTTTATGTATTGCCTTGTTTTCTCTTTCAATAGTCCATAAGGAATGTTGAAAGGCTTCATGATTGCATCCAGATCTTTCCCTCTTATTTTGGCCTCTTTCATAACTGTGACCACTGCATTTTCAAAATTTTCTATCAATCAAGACACCAATAGTGCCCGTTCCTTCTAACCTATTTATGTAGTATATGGCATGGGATGATCATCACATGGTTCCGCCATCTGCTCTTTTATTGGAGAATTATAGATTGGGGGAGATAGAGGACGTACCTCTACCTCGTCAGTAGGATTCTCTAGTCGTGGCTCTACTCGTGTCCCGATGGATACTTTTTGTTCTGCTTTAGTTTCTAATTGTGCAAGACGTTCAGTTTTCTCTTTAACTTCTTGAAGAGCTGCTTGGAGTGCATCTTTTGCCGCAAGTAGCTCATTACCGATCTCTACTACCTCCTTTCCCATTCTTGTTTGAGCGCCTGCTCCTGTTTCAGCAAATCGGCATATTGTGCTATTTGGTCATTCAATTCTTTTTGGCCAGTTGCTGTGGGCTCTTGTTTTTTGACAGGTTGATCATAAAGCAGCACTTTCATCAGCTCTTTATTCCTGTTGCGTAGATTATTGTTTTCCTCCATATATACTTTGAGTTGTGTTTCCAGGAGACTGCTCCTAGCTTTTATCCTCTCTTTGTCCGCTTCATTTGCTTCATGTTGTTGTTGTGATTCTATCAGTTGTTCCTGGAGTTTGTGATTCTGCTCCATTAATGTAGTGCATTGTCCTTTGACTTCAAGTATTTCTTTTTCTTTTGCTGAAACATCTTGTTGGGCCTGAATCCGCTGTGCCGACAGTTGCTCACTCATTACTTGAAATTGATTCTTTTCCCACATGGCCTTGTCATAATCGGCATCTGTTTCCATCATCTGTTGTTGCGTATCCATAGCTATTTGTATCATCTGCTTGACGACGGGTTTCAATTGAGTAACATCAACATTTAGCCATGTGGTAGAGATGCTAGCTTCTTCACCTTTGGTAACATCTTTCCCCTATGCCACATGTAATGTAGTATCATGGGGCTACCGGATATGGAGTTGTATCCGTGGCTCAGCCTCCCTGTGGTCAATCTTGCCCTGTGGTGTATCATCAAGGACTTCAATCACAATTTGCTCCATATTTTGTGGTAAACACCCTTCTATTTCTATGTGTGTTTGTATTTCCTCTTTTACAGGTGGCACTGCATCTTTATTTGTGATTGAAGTGTCCTTTATACTGATTTTTGACTTATTGTTCAATTGAATGATGTGGGCTTGTTCAGTGGATACTTCGTGGTTCTGTACCTTTGATTGTTGATTATCAGGTGTGACTTCTACCTGGTTTATCTCTGTCCATTCCTCATTGTTCGTTTCCGTTCTTATGTGAGTGTCTAAGGTGTCTTTCTCAGGGCTGGATTCCTCATTAGAGCTCGAATCTTCTAATCCGAGTTCTTTATATCTGGCGATTTGTTCTGGGGTGTGTTCTTTAGTCTTTTGTTGCTTTCCTTGGCTTGTGTGTCTGTATTGATGTCCTTGAACATTTAGGTTCACTTGGCCCTGCATATACATATGCGTCTCTTCTAGAGCTGCGGAGAGGTCCCTTTTTTTGATTGGTTGTTGTGTCATAGGAATCTTTGGTAATGTATGTGTCCTCTTTGATTGTGGTGTCCCTTGGGCTACATCCAGAAGTAGAAGAAGAATGTGTCGAATGCTTGGCCTTGTAATGTGGCCCTATTATGCATACTTTGGACTCTTGTAACTCCACATGTGTGCAACCTGAATTATTTGGTCGATGTGTACAAATTGTTTTGCCTGTTGGCATCCAAATCTGCTTTACTCCACTGGGATAGAGTGCATTCCCAGCACTCCTGGTGAATGTAGTGCTTCTCATGTTGTACTTTTGCTTCGTCTGCCTTTTGAATCTTTGAATGATTTTTGTTGCATATTTAGACTCCTGCTATGTCCTGTAGTTGTTTGTTTTCTATTGTTTTGCCTTTAGATCGTACTCATTCTCCTTGTGTCTTGACCTGTCCTTTTTGATGATTGTCACTTGGGCACATGATTTGGGAATCCATATTTGCGTTTGGGCCGGCTGTGCGGCTATCACCTTCTTCAGAATCCATACTCTAGCAATTCCTTATGGACCTGGGTGTCCCACGTGACTTAACATTCTTATTCTGTTGTTGTTTCCAATGTCGAGAGTAGTTTTGTTGTTGAAGATATGCCATCACTTGATCTTTTTTGATCCAAGCTTGTCTAGTGTAAGGAATGGGGTATATTCTAATGTGTGCAGGTTTTTGATAGTCTTGCTGCCTAGTCCCTCTTGTGCTTGGTTTCTTGTTGAGGCTTTTATTGGATAAGACACTAATCATGTGATTTACTGGATTAGAAGATTGTGTGAAAGCGAGATTTGGAGTGTTCTCACATGAAGTACTTGATGGTGGGGTTTCCATAGTGTGAGTGAACATACATTCATCATCGTGCTAGTTTGAGTGATCTCTCGGGTCTATACATTTGGCTTTGTCCGGTTCGTCTAGCATGCTGAATACCTCACAATGTCCTATCTTGGCCGAGATGTATCCTAGGGCCAATTGAATAGTCACTTCATATTCATATATCCAATCTTGACCTAACACGAGCTCTTCTAATAAGTCTTGATCATGACATACTAAGAGTTTCTGTTCCATAGTGTTGTTTCCAAGATGTAGAGGTAATGTAATCTTGCCTATACATTGAGTAACTTTTCCTCCTATTCCAATCAGTTGTGCCTTTAATGGGCATAATTCTACCTTGAGTTTCTGAGTCAACAAAAATTTGATACAGGTTATGGCTGCCCCTGTGTCAATGAGAGCATCCACTAAGTGGTACTCTTCTGTTCCAGCACCCAAATTCAAATAAGGTTGCTTTATTTGTTGTCCTAGGTTTTTAGTGGCTCTAAAGTTAGCCATGGGGATGAGTTCCCCTCCTTATCGATATCTCTCGTCTCTCTGTCTCATCCACTCCTTTCATTTCTTGATTCATTCTAGCGCTTCTTTTCTAGCTTCTTCTCGTATTCTTTCTTCCTCTTTGCGCCTATTTTTACCCATTATTAGTCGTGGCATTATCTCTTCTGTCAATGACTCTAAATATTTTTTTACTCGGCAACCAGTGATATAGTTTGGCAATACTTCTCCGTCTAGGGTTGCTAAGCCGATGGCTCCACTAGTAGATATACCATTGATGATCAATGGGCCATATCCTCTTTTTCGTAGTTTCTTTGCATGTTGCTTCAAAGTATAGACCAAAACTAAATCTCCTTCCTTCAAGTTTTTGTCTTTAATATGAGCATCAAAATATGCCTTCTGTCGCCTTTTAACAGCGTAAGTCCCTGCTATAGCTTGTAACCTTGTTTCGTGTAACTTTTCTATTTGATCCAATTGAGATGATAATTCATGTCCAATCCACTCGTAAGTTGTTGCTACTGTGAGAGTGAGTACTAAGAAGTCAATTGGCAAGATGACATTCTGTCCATACACTAAGTTAAAAGGAGTAGTTCTTATGGCTGTTTTGTAGGCTACTTGGAATGCCCATAAAGCATGATGTAATTGCTTATCCCAATCAGATCTACCATTGTTAACAATTTTAGTGACGACTATACACAAGATTTTGTTTGAACTTTTGGCCTGCCCATTGGCTTGTGGCTGATATGGGGCTGATTTCTTATGAATTACTAAGAATTCATTCAGTAGGGCTTCTATCACTTCATTCACGAAGTGTGTGCCTCTATCACTCACAATTTCTATAGGCAATCCAAATCTAGTGAATACATTCTCAAAGAGCAACTTGGCCGTAGTCCTCGCATCGTTTTTCTTGGTTGCTTTGGCTTCAACCCATTTGGTCAAATAGTTTGTGGCTACGATTATGTACTCGGCATGGGATCCTTTAGCTGGTGGGCTAATAGGTCCTATGAAGTCTATTCCCCATTTAGTAAAGGCTTTGGCACTCATCATGGGTTTCAATGGCATTTCATCTCTTCTAATAGGATATTTTGTTCATTGGTAGGTATCACATCGTTGAACATATGTGGCTGCACCTTGATGTAGAGTTGGCCACCACATTCCTGCAAAGAGAATCATTTTTGCAATTTTATCTGTAGAAAAATGTCCTCCTGCAGCCCTTGTATGTTCCATCTCTAAAACAACAAGATACTCGTCTTCATGAATGCACATTCATAAATGATTGTCTCTTCCTCGCTTGAAGAGTCTTTTTCATATAAGAACATAGTCCTTGCTTTGTTTTGTGAGTGCATGTTTCCTTGCTAGAGTAGCTCCTTCTGGGTACTCTTGGGTCTTCAAGAATTTCACCAGAGGCATACTCCATCTTGGTGCTACTATGGACTGGCATAGAGTAGAGTTCTCTTCTAGATTTCGTTCTTTGACAAGTTGGTCAGGCTGATGTTATCGTTAGTGTCCATGTGAAAGGCCAAATGGCCACCAGACACTTCTTTGTATATGTTCTTTAATAAAAGATATAGTGGCCGGGTCAGTCACAGACTGTAAGTTTGACCGCATTTGTAAGACCTAAGAAGTCTGTCTTTGTGCTTCCTGTGTACTGTATTTTTTGCGTATTGTATAGCCTTTGTGTGGAGTACTGTGTGCGGCCTCAGGTGCTCGGGTTTCTACTCCGAGCATATCGTCGTGGAGCTCTCGAGGAGGAGAGTGCACTGTGGTGCATCGCCATCGAATCACTTCACTGGTATCAGAACAGTTCTTGGCATACCTTGTCATCCGAGTCACCGAAGTCACCGTTGGCGTCGTTGGCTGCGCGCGAGGGAGGACCTCAACGATCAAGGAATATAGAGGTTCCCGGTACTTCCTGGGAGGTCACCCATCCCAGTACTGTTCCCCCCAGAGCTCGCTTAACCGTGGAAATCTCTTGCCACTAAGCTACACCCTTGTGGTGTTTGAAGAAGGGGAAAGATTAAGGTTGACATTACCTTGAACAAGTTTTGGTCCCTCAAAGCTTCATTTTTGCTTTCAAAGCCTATTTCTGAAGCAATTTTGGGGTGCTTTTGGAGCCATCTCAAAGTACTTTCGCACATACTTCTCTTCGCACAGGTCTAAGAACATCAAGAAGAGTGTTCCTTGTACTTCTCAGACAATAAATATCAACCTTTGGGGCTGTATTTTCAGCCACACTTGTAAAACTACAGGTTTCTCGAGGGGTTTTTCAGTTTTGGTGGGAGCAGTCGCTGCAAATTTATGCAGGTTTTTGAAAGCCTAAAACATCAGAGTTGATAGACACTTGCAGGTGTTATTGGCTAGTTTTTGGGCTGTGTATTCAGCTCTTAGTGTCATTTTACTGCATATATTGAGCACATACACACCATGTACGCTTCTGTGGATACCGCTTATGTACGTCCATGTGGTCATTGATATAGCGGTTATGTTCTTTGCATAAACCTTTTACGTTCGATAAAGAGGGTCGTGGTGAGGTTTTCTTAACTGGGAGACACCCAGATGTCGGGGTCTCTTCGGTGATGCAGGTGGAAGACTTACCCAACCTCGCCATAGGAGATGTATGATAGTTGTTCATAGGTGCTCGATAAGCCTAGTTGGTTTCTATTGGGTAACTGATTATATGCAGTGGAGTCAGTGATTCATTATGCAGGTAGACATGTCAGTACTTGCAGTTTTATGATACTTTGACACTGGTCATATGCTAATTTTGCAGAGGATACTCTGGCAAAATTTTTCTAGATTTCTGGTTTAGTCAACTATACAGTGGTCGATTTACTCCTTGATACACTTATTTGTTGGTGTTTGGACTCTTCTAGCTCCATTATCATTCTATTTAGTTCTCTACGATCATGGCATCAGAGGTCTCAGGCACATCCGGTGGATCAAGGTCTAGTGCTAGTGTTCCGAGGAGGAGCTATAACTTGCAGGGCAAAGACCATTTTGAGATCCGAAAATTTGATGGGACAAACTTTGCTCTATGGAAGAATCAGATTAAATATGTGCTGATTCAAAGGAGGCGATGGAAGTCAGTAAATGGGATTTCAAAGAAGCCTGCTGACATGGATGAAGATGATTGGGATGAGTTAGATGAAATGGCCAGGTCTACCATTCGCTTGCACCTGGCAGATAATGTTTACTTTACAGTATTAGACTATGAAAGTGCAGAGGAGCTTTGGAAGAAGTTATGCAATACATATGAAAAAGAGACGGCATCAAATAAAGTGTATCTGATGAGAAAATTATATGACCTTCGTATGAAGGACACAGATAGTGTTGCTGCTCATCTAAATGATTTTGATGCTATATTCTCCTAGTTACAGGCTCAAAAAATGGATATGGATAATGAAATGAAAGCAGTATTGCTGTTATGCACCCTGCCATCATCATGGGATACATTTTGCACAGTTATTAGCAACAGTGCACCTGGTGGTAAACTCGTCTATGATGACATATGTGGAGCACTCTTGAGTGAGGAGATTCGTAGAAAATCTATGGTCGGCACTCAGATTGGAGATGCATATAATGTTCGTGATTCTTACCAAGGAAAGAATCAACAACGTGGTAGGAGCAAGAACAAGGAAAAGAATGGTCAACGGAATAAGAGTAGAAGTAAATCAAGGAAGAGGGATATCGAATGCCATTATTGTCATAAGAAAGGACACATGAAGAAGGACTGCTATGCATTAAAGAATGCTAAAGGTAAAGGACAGAATGTTGATGGGCATGTTAAACAGTTACCTGCACCATCTACTTCGACTGTGAAGATTGAAGAAATTAATGCTATTTCTGATGATGCTGATGTGTTGACACTTGATAGTACTGTGCCATCTGAGGCACTTATGGCTAATTCTCTTTCCCACACTTGGCTGCTAGATTCTGGTGCTTCTTTCCATGTGACACCACATAGAGAATGGTTCTCTAATTATGCAGCAAAGTCTCTTGGTACCGTGAGACTTGGTGACTCTTACCAGTGTGATGTTGTGGGGATTGGAGATGTGGTTGTGCAGTTCATTGATGGTTCAAAATTTACTATGCATAATGTACGCCATGTACCTCAGTTATCACACAGTTTGATGTCAGTTGGTCAACTTGATGACCTTGGTTACAAGGTGGTCTTCTATGCTCATTCCTTTCGTATATCAAAGGGCAATATGGTTATTGCAAAAGGAAGCAAAGTTGGCTCAAACACTTGCTAGCTATTACTGAACAGCCTATGGCTTGTATTTGGCATGGTCGTTTGGGCCATATATCTCGTAGTGGAATGAAAAATCTTTCTCATTCTGGCTACTTACTTGTGTTATCTTTCTCTGATTTTTCATTTTGTGAGCATTGTCAATATGGAAAGCAAACCAAAAATGTGCATAGAACGCACATTGACTCTTCAATTCAGCCTTTAGATCTCGTTCATACAGATGTGTGTGGTCCTATGCCCACTAGGTCCTTAGGTGGTTCTCTTTACTTTGTCACTTTCATAGATGATGCTACTAGAAAAGTCTGGGTATATCCTATCAAATCAAAGGATGATGTATTCCCTACTTTCAGAAAATGGCTTGCTTCAGTTGAGACTGAAAAAGGAACTAAGCTTAAGGCTTTATGTTCAGATAATGGGGGTGAGTATACCTCACATGAATTCAGCCTTTTCTATCAGTCTAGAGGGATTCGTAGAGAGTTTACAACTCCTTATACCCCAGTACAAAATGGTGTAGCTGAGAGGATGAATAGAACTATTCAAGATAGAGTAGTATCTATGTTGCATCATGCAAACCTCTCACAAGGTTTTTGGGCAGAAGCAGTATTGACTGCAGTTCATGTGATTAACCTTTCACCTAGTACTGCCAAAGGTCTGAAAGTGGCACAAGAGTTATGGACAGGGAAACCACCATATTATGATCATCTTCGAGTTTTTGGGTGTGAAGCATATGTTCATATACCCAAGAATCTTAGACAAAAGTTGGACCATAAGTCAAAAAATGCATTTTTCTTGGATATGGTCGAGAAGGACGATTTGCATATCGCTTATGGGATCCTGAAACACGGTCAGTGATCAGAAGTAGTGATGTCATTTTTAATGAGTCTAAGATGCATATATAGCCCATTAAGGAGGTTGAAGTGAGAAGAGTGGTGTTTGAGGATACTAGTCCTCTGGTTAGCATGCATAAAAATGCTGCACATAGGGATGTTCAAGAGAATGTCCATTCAGATCAGTCTGCACATGTTCCTGTTCAGCAACCATTGAGACGTTCTGCACGTGTCTCATATCCACCTGATAGATATGTTCCAGGTTTAGATTTTGTTATGCTAACAGATGCCGGTGAGCCTTCTTGCTACAAAGAGGCTATGCAGACAGAGGATCATGTCAAGTGGGAGCGTGCTATGAAGAGTGAGTTGGATTCTATTCACAAGAATGGTACTTGGGACTTACTACCTTTGCCAAAGGGCAGGAAAGCTTTACCATGTAAATGGGTATATAAGTTGAAATTCACATCAGATAGTGCTTCTCCAAAATATAAAGCACGACTTGTTGCAAAGGGTTTTAAGCAACAACATGGTGTTGATTTTGAGGAAATCTTCTCTCTAGTAGTCAAGATGACTACTTTGCGCATGTTGCTTGGATTCGTTGCAATGGAGGACTTAGAGCTAGTCCAAATGGATGTGAAAACAGCTTTCTTGCATGGAGATCTTACAGATGAGATCTATATGGAACAACCAGAGGGTTATGTAGTTCTTGGCAAGGAAAGTCTAGTTTGTAAGATCAAAAAAAGCTTGTATGGACTTAAACAGTCTCCTAGACAATGGTACCAAAAGTTTGATGCTTTTATGAAGTCCCAAGGCTATTCTCGGAGTAATGAGGATCATTGTCTCTACACAAAGAGATGTTCTGATGGCAGCTTGATATGCTTGATACTTTACGTCGATGATATGTTGATTGTTGGGAAGTCCTCTTATGATTTGTCACTTCTCAAAAAGAAGTTGAGTCTGACATTTGATATGAAGGATTTGGGGGATGCCAAACATATTCTTGGCATGCGCATTACTCGTGATAGGAGTAAAAGATGCATATACTTGTCTCAAAGTGAGTACATATCCAAAGTACTTCACCGATTCAATATGCAGGGTGGAAAGGCATTGAGTACACCTTTACCCACATATGTGAAATTGAGCAAGGATGACTGCCCCAAATCAGATGAGGAAAAGGAATTCATGACCAAAATTCCCTATCAGTCTGCTGTTGGTAGTCTCATGTATGCTATGGTAGCCACGAGACCAGACATTGCATTTGCAGTGGGAGTTGTGAGCAGATATATGTCTAATCCTGGCAAGAAAAATTGGGAAGCGCTCAAAATGATTTTGAGATATCTGAGTGGCACTAAGGACAAGTGTCTATGCTTAGGTAGAGGGAAAGCATCCATTATTGGTTACACAGATTCTGACTATGCTGGTTGTGTAGAAAATCGTAAGTCTACATCAGGGTACATTTTTTATTTTGCTGGAGGTGCTATCTCTTGGAGATCTCGTCTTCAAGAATTTACAGCTGTTTCCACCACATAAGCAGAGTATGTTGCAGCAAGTGAGGCATGTAAGGAAGCATTGTGGCTTTCTGGTCTTGCCTGTGATATGGGTTTACCTCAGCATGTACCTCACTTGCTCAGTGATAGTCAGAGTGCCATTGCTTTGGCTAAGAATCTGGTCTATCATGCAAAGACCAAGCACATTGAGGTGAGGTATCACTTCATTAGAGATTGCTTAGCCACTGAGAGCATTATTCTTGAGAAGGTTCACACTTGAGATAATGTTGTAGATGCTTTGACTAAAGCTCTACCACAGGATAGCTTTCGACACTGTTGTCACTTGATGGGGGTTACTTGATTCTTGATCTTACGCAGTCACTTGTATACTGTGTAACATGCCCATCAAGTGGGAGGTATAGTTTGTATACTTACACTCAGGTATTCTATATCATCCTTTATTTTTTCTCCCATAGTTACTCTGGCCATATTGGCCTTTAGTGGGAGATTGTTACCGTTAGTGTCCATGTGAAAGGCCAAATGGCCACCGGACACTTCTTTGAATATGTTCTTTAATAAAAGATATAGTGGCCTGGTCAGTCACAGACTGTAAGTTCGATCGCATTTGTAAGACCTAAGAAGTCTGTCTTCGTGCTTCTTGTGTACTGTATTTTTTGCGTATTCTACAGCCTCTGTACGGAGTACTGTGTGCGGCCTCAGGTGCTCGGGTTTCTACTCCGAGCATATCGTCGTGGAGCTCTCGAGGAGGAGAGCGCACTGTGGTGCATCGCCATCGAATCACTTCAGCTGATACATAGTTATGTGTTTCCCTCTGCATGGTTGGCCAATATATGCCTAATCTCTTCAGTGTTTGCCATGTACCGTTCGCATTTAAATGAGTTTTCCATTGATTTAGATGTGCTTTTTGAAGCCACATTTCTTGTTTCTGTTCTTCCACGCATCTCATGAGTAATCCACTTGAGTCTTGGTGATATAAACTTCCAGCAATGATATGGAGGTTTTTATTCTTCCATAGGTCTTGGTTTCTGTTTGGTGTGATCCCATGTTTAGGTCCATATGTAAGGATAGGGATCAACTTTTCTGCCCATTGGGGACATACGTCGAGATTAAAAAGGTAAGTGTCTGGCAGATCATCCGGTACTCTTGTGGGGGGTTCTCCATGTGTCATTCTCGATAAGTGATCTACTCTAATGTGTGTATTCCCTTTCTTGACTACTACCTCAAAATCAAACTCCATCAACAATAAAAACCATCATACTAGTCGTCCCGTATTACAAGGCTTATTGACTAAGTACAATAGAGCTTGATGATCAATGAAGAATTTGAATTTATTTGCCAATAAGTAGTGTCAAAACTTTTTCACTGCGTACACCATCTCTAAACCCTCTCTCTCAGTCGTGGTATAATTGCGCTCCGCTTGATTCAATTGTCTACTGGCATAGGCTATAGGATGGTCTAACTTCCCTGTATCTGCGGGTTGAGCTAAGATGCAACCAATGGCAAACTTGGAATCATCTACGTGAATGTGAAATGGTTTGTTCCAATTAGGTACTCCAAGGATTTTATTTTTTTTAAATGGAGGTTCGGCCGAGGCCTACTCCCCCTGACTTTAACTTTGAAATGAACAACTGTACAAGGAAGGGCATAGTACCCATGGGACCCCCCTTATCCCACAAGAACAGGGGCAGACGAGGTAGACGGCCCGAAGGCACATACAACGAGGTAGACGGCCCGAAGGCACAGCGGAGTTAACGCCCGAAGGCTGGTTTCAACGCCCGAAGGCTGGTTTCAACGCCCGAAGGCGGTTTGAACTCAATAGAGTCTTTAATTCGTTAAAGGCCTTTTCACATTCTTCTGTCCAATCAAACTGAGACAATAATGAATAAAGAGGTCCAAAAATTATGGCATACATGTGTATAAATCTAGGGTAGTATCCGCAGTGTCCCATAAATGCTTGCACTTCTTTAGTTTCCCTTCTTTTATTGATAAATTGGATAGGAAAAACTATCAAGCATATTCTTTGAGGATTAAGACATATTTACAAGGAAGGAGTCTCTATGGATACATATCATGAGATGAGGAGATGCCCATTTTCAGAAGCAAAGGACAACCTACAAGAGAGGAGCTTGAGAGAATCAACTCATGGTGTGCCAAAGATGATTTAGCAAGGTCATATCTACTTAACTCTATTTCTGACTTCCTTCTGGGGTCTATTTGAAGCTATGAATTAACGAAGACGTATCATGTCTGATTCCACTTTTAGAGAATTCAGTGATGAATGACTCTAACAAGTGATGGATATCTCTAAAATACCTTTGTTGCAATGGTTGGAACCAAGTTAAAGAGGTATTCTTTAACGTTAGTCCAAATGTGTTATATTGTGGGAACATGTCTTCTACTTGCTCTGCTCGTAACACTTGCTTAAATTCTGCAACATGGTCATAGGGATCTCCTGTCCCATCAAAATAGTTTTTCATGGATTTTACTAACTGAGTGGGTCGTAGTATCCTTGGATGTTTGTGTGGTCTAGGTAGAGGAAAATCATCTCTACCACCTGGTATTCTAGGTTCCCTTTGTCTTTCTACTTCATCGGTGTCCATGGTGGTTCTATCTCTCCCTATGGGATGAGTGAGACTTACCTATAGTCTTTCTTTGTTCTTCTCTCTTTGAATGCCATGGGCTAAGGATGTTCCAGCACCTTGATGGCCCATGTTTGCATTTGCTCGTCATGGAGGGAACACTAAATCACATCTCCATGTATAAGTATTTCTTGCATGATCTGGCACCACAAATACTCTTTCTGAAGTCTCATCCAGGTATACAACCTTTCCAGGTGTATCTAGGTCCTTGAATTCGTAGATCATGATGGAGCCTACCTCACTAGGTTGTTCCATTCTGTATCTCCAAAATGCTTCATCTGTGTCCTTATTTACAAACAACTCAATGCTTCTATTATCTTGAGGGATCCACTCTAGAATTAGTACTCTTGTTAGTATTGATTTCCCTCTAGGTGTCCTGGGTTCTTCTCCTACTTGTTCTTTTCCTTGGGCTTTAGCTTCCGTCTCTAACTAAATTACACCAAACTCATTGTTATTATTTGGCCGAGTACTTATGATGTACATTGTTCCTTCTTTGTCTATGTATGTGTCTCTCTCAAACTTCACCACTCGACATTCCAATCCAATGGGTTGATGCACCACCTGTCTTCGCAAACCATCCTCATAGATGCGAGCACCTAAGCGGTTGGTTCAAAGAAATTCTAATTGAGTTCTATAGGGTCCTTCAGGTCTTTCCAAATATGCTATGTTTAACCCTCCTTCCGGTCTTTCCGTGCTAAAAGCCATTTCTGATTCACCCGTATTTGAGCTCAACTCGTAAGGATAGCTCTTCAGTTGTTGAGCCCACAAATGTGCAATAGTTCCTACACTTGCTTCTGATGATCTAAGGCTTCGTCGGTCTGATTTACCTATATGCTTGCCTAATCTAAGGTTCATGAATTTACTTCTTGGCACTTCTGATCATCAATGGTTCTTTGTTCTTATTTAGCTTGATTCTTTTTAACTTCCTTTAGATTCTTGTCTTGATGTATGCATCAGGAATCGACTTTCCATGGTACTTTTGAGTTCTCGTTCCATCAGACTTAAGTTCTTTCCTTTAGTTTTTCGTGTCACACACTCTTACTTTAATCTTGGACTTGAAAAATTAAGTCTCTTGAACTTGATGCGTTCCTATCGTCTTTAATCCACAATGCTACCGTTTAGCCTAAGCTAATAATTGACTGAGGGGGTTGAGTATTCTTCCAACCTCGAGTCAGCTGCTTTGGTTGCTCTGATGCCCAAGAAGTCACACTTCCCAAGCCCTGCGTTCTTCACTACCTTGCTTTGCTTGCCCTTGATAGCCCTTGCTAGACCTGTAAAAATTCAATGTTTAGACCACTTTTTAAATGGATGCTCAAGCACTTTAGTATATACACCTTTAAGTCCCTTTTTTCTATGGCCCAAAATTCTATGCCCCCTGGCTTTTTAGTCTCAACAATGGTTAACCTCAAATTTTCTTATCTAAAAATCAACGTCTTCTTTCTAACGAGCTATAAAGCTCCAAAAACGGACTTTGGATGAAAAAGATATGAGTGTTTAGGCCCTCGAGGGTAAAAACTAACAATTAGGTTTTTCTTCACTTATGAGCTAAGGAATCTCCTATGAGCTTAATCACCCAAAAATTTACTTAAAATATCCTCAAAATAGCCCAAAAAATCAAACCCTAAAAATTGCATTTGGGGTGGACAATCGCGATTGGTCTGGGACAATCGCGATGGTGTGGGACAATCACAATGGTCTGGGATCGTCACGATGGCTCAGGTGAACCGTCCTGATGGCGTGGTACAATCGTGATGGTCCGAAGGCGCGAGGCATTGCGATGGCCTGAACTGAAGCGTCACGATGGTCTTAGGTGAACCGTCGCAATGGTCTAATCTGCGAGCAATCACGATGGCATCATTCAACAGTCAACGCAACAATCGTGATGGTGTGAGCCCGTCGCGATGGTCACATGGCACGATGGCTTGAGCCAATCGCGATGGTCCAATTTCGAGGCGTCGCGATGGCGTGGCTAGTGAACAATCGCGATGGTTTGGCTTGACACGTGGTAGGATCGTTGCGATGGCATGAGCCAATCGAGATGGCGTGGGGTCGACATGATCATCGCGATGGTGAGGGACCGTCGCGATGGCTCAAGTGAACCGTCACGATGGTGTGAGACCATTGCGATGGTCCAGCCGAGCCGTCGCGATGGCGTGAGCCAATCGCGATGGTGTGACACAATCACGATGGCGTGAGCCCGTCGCGAGGGTCCACCAAATCACTGATTTTGCAAATGCAACCTTGGATTCCTATGTGCGCAAGGATCGCCTATCCGGTGGTGAACTCGCTTACCTCAAATTTCGAGTTTGGTAGACCATCACAATGGTCTGACACAAACGGCAGATTTCTGATAGAAAGTGATTTTTTACCTTTTGGAAGCTTCCCTGATGCTCTGGAGCACTGTACCTGCAAGAAAACTCAAAAACACAAAAGCACATACAAGCACAAAAGCTCTCTCTCTCTCTCGCATGCACAAATGAGGGTAAATGGGGACAATGGGTGGATATGGTGAATTTTCTGATTTTTTTGGAGTGGAAGAAGATGATGCGGTAGTGAAGAAGGAGTGTAGGGGAGATGAAAAACACAAAAAAATAACTCAACAAAAACTGAAATTTTTACCTTCCAACGCCACTTCCTGCTATACTCTTACCATCACCCATTCGTCCTAGACTCGATTCTCGGCAACGGCACCAAATTTGGTGTTGCTTTAGCACAATGGTGAGAACCACGTTAAGGAGCTCTGCCTCCTTAATGTCAATCCGTGGAAGAGATAGGAGTGGTATGAAGATCGTGAATGTGAGATGTAGTGAGAGTGAAGGTGAGAAGTATAGAGATGCACACACACATACACACACACAATGAAGGGACAAGCAAGACACAATGGAAGGTAGGAAAATAGACTCTATTACTCAAGATCTCAATTATAAGCTCAAAATAGCTCTAAGTTCTCTCTACTCATACAAGCTAACCTCAAAAATGAGCTCTCTAGCTCTTTTTATAGATTCTAGACTAGTTTTGACCGGTTTCACATCTAGTGACCAGCATAGTTAAAAAATAGGTTCTAGGTGCTATTTGAAAGGGTAAACGGTGTCTAAAAATAGCCAAAATTGGTAGGCTCATTCTACCTAAGCTCCTCAAGCTCGAGGGCTCCTCGGCTTGCACAAAATGGAGCTATAAATTACAAAAAGGGTTTTCCTATGTTACATATGGTACAAAAGTGATGAAAATCACTGCTGGAGGTTTTTGGAAAGTATTTATAAAACATAATTCTTTGAAAAATGATTCGTCTGACTCCTTGCTACTTCATTGTGCTCTTTCTTTACATGCTTCTGCGTTGTCTATGTCACTGGCTACTTCCAACATTTTTTTTCTAGCTCCCTCATATGAGCATCCCTCTGATGTAGTGTGTTTTATAGATAGTTTATGTATTGTACATAATTCCTTGAAATCTCCCAGAGCCTTGAACAATAGCTTTGTAAACCATCCTCACCATCTCCTACAAATCTAATCAGACAATGAAGATTATGAAAAGGGGGATACCTTCTAGTTTGTGGATCAATTGGATAAATAGATCCATCTGTCCATTTGTCGATATGTTTCTTGCCTTCCTTTTGCAATCCATCCACTTTAGGAGGATGAAGAGCCCTTGGGAATACTTCTCTTGTCATTGGATACTCATGACTAACTGCAATATTGATATGGAACTTATCACAATGATTTTGGTTGTTTGAAAGCTGAGCGAGAGTGTTTGGGTTAAGGTTCTCCATGGTCTGCTATGAAGAGTGACCGACAAGTGTCTAAAATGACGTGAAAGAGAGAAATAGGCCTGCTATGAAAAGTAGAGTGAAAAAGCACAAAATATGACCATCAGTACACATTATATGATAGGACCATGAACAAGAGAAAAATTCGAATTTTGATCAACATCTGATGAGCACAAACTTCGAGGCATAAGATATCACACAAACTTTTCATGATTATGACACGAGTTTCTCTCTGTTCAAAATTTGCATAAGATACGTTTTAAATGAGCTTACACATAATTTTTTAAAGGATTTGACAACTTTAATCCAGATTAAGCACAACTAATTGAAATCCTTACACGGCCCTTTTTCGGCCGTTTTAACCCTAATGTGGGAAAAATGCAAGAGATCTAGTTGTAATGGGAAGTGGACCCAAGATGAATAGAAGATGAACTCAACTTAATTCACTCAAAACCATAACTCTAACACAATGGGACTTAAACTCTAAACAAGAGATAGATGGTTCTATCCACCCATGCAAATGATCTATGAAGCTTAGATAGTGATCTAGATAGATGCTTGGTGAAGAAATATAAACAAATGACTATTAATCCCACTTTTTTACCATTGGAATTAGACCATAGATCAATGTTGGAGATTAGTTTCGGTATGGATCAAGCTCCCACGAACCTAGAACATGTGAATCCGAACCTAGGATTGGAGGAATTTATAAGGATGGTCCCCTCTTCATCTACGATCATCGTTTATGGTGTTGTGAACCACCAGGTTGTCCATCTTAGTATCCATTGTGTTGGGCTATATCCATTCACTCTCAATCGATCTCAATCACCATCTAAGCTTCACATAGGGAGTGCATGGGTGGATAGAACCATTTATTTCTTGTTTACTTTTTCTATTTATGCTATATTGGAGTTTTGAGTTTGAGTTCTATCGAGTTGAGTTAATCTTCTACTCATCTTGACTCCATTTTACATTATGACCATATCTATTGCATTTCCCCATGACTAGAAATATCTCTCTTTCTCTTCAACCTTGATCTTATATATGTGTGTTATGGTAACTTCTAAATGGTATTTCTCTTCAACCTTGATCTTATATATGTGTGTTATGGTAACTTCTAAATGGTATTAGAAATGCATCTTTGTTCACTATTTGTTTCTCATTTTTTTTTCTTACATGGTATCAAAGCTAAAGAATGCATGGAAGATTGTAGACATCATGAAGACCAACGAGTGAAATCTAGAGTTTGTGGAAGAAGTGCATCAACATCCAAACTTAGGTGAGGTGAATTCTTGGGTGCTAAATTTTTACATTGAAGAATCCATATGTCTCACACTTTGGAAATTTTGATAGTGTTATGCTTTTCTCCTAGGTCAAATGAAGAACAAGTTGGAACCAAAAAGCAATAGATGCATCTTCTTAGGTTATTTATTAAAGCAAAGGGCTTTCATAGTATATGACCACGAGGCAAAGAAGATCAAAAGGGAGTCACGAGTGGTGTCTATGGGGCAGCCACATGACATGGATGAAAAGAAAGGAGCTTCCAATTTATCATCAAGCAAAGGAGTAATTGACTATGTACCTATACCAAGAGTCATCCCTAGTTGGGAATAGGAGGAATAATCATCATCAAATTGTAAGAAGAGAGTCTACCAACCTAAAACCACCCAAACATATTGGTTGTCATTACAATGGGTGGAGCAGCTCTATGGTCAAAGTAATCCTTTGCCAGCAACTATTCAAGAGAAGGTAGGACCAAGGAACTATTGAAGAAATGATAGAAGGAAGAAGGTGGGACTCTACTAACATGGTGAGTATAATCATGATGGTTGAGATTATGAAGGAAGAAATGAAGCTCATAATTGAAGATGAAGCACTTGTAGTACTGACATGGAAGGAATTTATGCAAGCCAATTATGAAAAAAGAAGAATGATGTGTGGGAGGTCACAAGCACAAAGTGGGTCTAGTAGGTGAAGGACAAGATAGAAGGAATCTTGGAATGCTACCAAGATACATTGGTAGCATAAGGAATCTCACTACTAGAAGTTTTTGGATTTCAAGACTCTTTTGCTCCGTAGCCAAACGCGAGTGGGATCCTTATGATACAGTTGGCCCATAATAATAGTAAATCGACGACTACGAAAGCCAAAGTTTTTCAGTGCTGCAGAACTTAAATACGATGGGGCAACCCCATTATCCAAAAAACTAAGCATTTCTTCATACCATGTAGGGTAGGTGAGAGGTTTGGTCTCCACTTCAACGACTACAAGAACCTCTGCATCCAATAGAGAATCATCGATTCTGTCAGGAGGTTCCCCATGATCGATGCGAGAAAGAAAATCGGCAATCGCATGACTAGCGCCAAGGCGATGAACAATATCAAATTCAATTTCTTGTAAGAGGAGGACCCATGGAGCAAGACAGGCTACCAAATTATGCTGCTTAACCAAATATAACAAGGCACTATGATCGACATGGAAAGTGAAGGTGTGACCTAACAAGTAATGCGGGAACTTTTTGATGGAGTAGATGAGTCCCAAGCATTCACGTTCCATCGTCGAATAATTTTGTTCAACCGTGATTAGCCGTCGACTCGCATAGTACACTGGGTGAAACCAACTTCGATCCTCTTTCAGCATCAAAACACTACCAATAGCACGATCTGAAGCATTCACAAAGACATGGAATGGCTGCGTCCAATCCAGAGCCTTCCGTATTGGTGCTGTGGCTAACATTTTCCATAAATGCTCAAATGTTCATTGTGATTCTCATGTCTAGAAAAAATCTGTTGGTTTCACATGTGCCAACTTGTTTAATGGGATGGCTATATGGACAAGGCCCTTAAGTTCCTACCATGCCATCGCACCTTACCCAGAAAATGTAAAACCTCCTTAGGAGTTTTGGGAGCGGGGGTTTCGAGGATAACTTTGACCTTGTCTGGATCCACTGTGATGCCCTTTGCCGAAATTACATGACCCAACAGTTTACCACATTTCACTACAAAAGTGGATTTATTTGGATTCAAACAAAGGTGCACTTGACGACAAGAGTCAAAACAAGCTCGTAAATGGTCTAGATGAGCTGTCATAGTGCCTGAAACAAAGAAATCATCTAGAAAAATCTGCATAAATGAAGTAAGATAGGGGCACAGATTTGTTGCATGCGGCGCTCGAAAGTACTCGGCACATTCTGTAATCTGAACCACATGATAGTACATGCAAAGACTCCCCATTTTGTAATAAAAGCAGTTTTTTGGATGTCTGCGTCCACCATCCGGACCTGATTATAGCCGCTAAATCCATCGAGGAATGAATACATTTTCCGTCCTACAACCTTATCAAGCATGTTGTCCAAAAACAGTAAGGGAAACGGATCTGGTACAGTGATTGCATTGAGCTTCCTCTAATCCACACAAGTTTATAACTGTTTATTTTTCTTCGGAACAATCACTATGGGGGACACCCATTCCAAATTCTCAATCGGAAGAATGTAACCAACTTTTATTAATCTGTCCCATTCATGCTTGATCTGTTCTCCGAACTTTGGGTTCATTCTGTACCGCTGTTGCATCACTAGGGTGGCATCTAGTTTAAGTAATATTCGATGATGATAAAGCTTAGGATCTAGACCTTTCATGTCAGAATATGTCCATGCGAAAACATCCCTATACTGTTGTAACAATGAAATCAAAGCCATCCGGAATTCTCAAGCAAGCTCCGAACGAATTCGGACTAGTTTAGGTTCCTCTGGAGTTCCCAAATTGACCACTTCTAAGGAATCCTCTTCCATGCATATTCGGTCATCCTCCATAGGATCTTTGAGTACTGACTCGATGCACTCCTCTTCCTGCAATTCTGGAGATTCTGTACACACCACTGCTGCTAGACTCTCCCATTTGGAACTAATGGTGGAATTCACATCCATGACCCCAAATGAGAGTAGATCTCTATTGGCTTCCAAGAACTACTGTTCCTCATCTTCGTCGAGACCATCCAACATATGCAGAGGTTCTACTAGCACTGGTTTCTGCTTCCGAAGACAATGATGCTCGTCATCCAACGGAACAGAAAACTTTGCATTCCCTCTTCGGAAAGTAATTGTCTTTTCATCCCAGTTTTGACAAACTTAAGCATTACGCAACCAAGGCCGGACCAATAGTAAGTTGTAATCTAAAGTGTTCCCCTTCAGATCCACTACAACAAAGGTAATGTTAAAGAGAACTTGTGCAATCCGAATAGGGATGTCTTTAAGCAGCCCTACTAGTTGGACGTGTGGTTGGTCTGCCATCCGAACAAAGAAGGGAGCGGGGTCAATACTATTCCAACCCATTTGCTTACACGTGGTGGTAGATGCAATATTGATACTAGAATCCCCATGAATCAAAAATTTTGGATAACTCTATTTTTTTAGTGATGGAGAGTGTTAATCTCCAAAAGAACAACCTATTCTTGTGATTAGAGCACCTCTATACCAAGAATAAGTCAAAACCTTTCACTCATTTAGAGGATCAATTATTAACTATCAAAAGATTAACAATTCTGTGAAGAAGATGAAACACAGAAAAGTCTGCTACACTATTTCTCCACATTGACCTATCAAACGTGTAAAGTTTTTTATGAAACTTTGTACGAAGTATCTCCTAGAGATTGCGCATCTACTCCAAGTTGAATCACTTCAAAAGATTAAGTATAACTTGAGAAATCAACTTCTCAAGTTACCTATGTCAGAAACTGTCATTCAGAACAGTCGACTTTACACCTGTAACTTTTAAGACTTGGTTCTCCTTGAATAGAACCCGTTTTCCAAAATGCTTTTAGACATGAGTAGCTTATCTTCCAACTTAAAGATTAAGCCCTCACTCATGCAAAACTTTAAACTGTACTAGGAGAAATGATCAAAACATTAACTTCAAAATCTGCGCCTGTTTTAGGAACCAGTGAACATACTTCACATATGAATGTTCCTACACTTAATTCACTCAGCCTGATTACAATTGGAAGCTGAAACTTTGTACAGAGGTCAAGCAACTCTCAACTTAGACTTGTACAAAAGCATTTCACAATTGATCTACTGTAGAAGGAGAACACGCAGAAACATCGGGCGCAAAAATTTTCATTTACTCAGAAGAAATACAGTTGAGTGATGAGAGCTAACTCAACTAACTTTTCCTCTATCTCATGACTTCTACCTTCCTCAATCTTTACTTCTAACTATTGTCACATATGCTCTCATACTTGCCCCGACTTTTCTCAAAGTATTTATAGATAAATTTGTACATGATTCTTACTAAACAAAAGATCTAAGTCAGCTATGACTATACTAATGTACATATGTGTACACTTCTCTTGTCCTCTGAATGTAATCTTCTTCCACACTTTAGAAATTGATTCTTCCTTCATCATTTGATCTTCCAAGCCTTCAATTGGTGATTGGTCTGCACCAACAGCTCCCCCTCAATCATCAATTGAGGTTTTCTCTGTCTTCTTTATACTTGCCATGTCTTTGAACCTTTGTAACTTAGGTCCATCCAAGCTCTTTGTCATCATATCTGCCACTTGTTCTTTTGTTGGAGTGTACATCACTTCAATCTCTTTATCTAGTACCTTTTCCCTCAAGAAATGATACTGAATCTCTATATGCTTAGTCCTGGCATGAAAAACAGGGTTAGCTGCCAAATACAAAGAACTCATATTGTCTCCAAAAATTATTGGAGTACTATGATCAATCTCAAAACTTTTCATCAAAGTCTTCAACCATATCACTTCCTTTGCAGCTTCTACCATTCCCTTATACTCAGCTTCTGTGGATGATAAAGCAACTGTATGTTGCTTCTTTGAACACCAAGAAACTAACTTATCTCCAACATAACAGAGATATCCATGAGTAGACCTTCTATCATCTGAGTCACCTGCCCAATCTGCATCACTAAATACTTTGATTCTTGTGTCAGAAGTGAAACCATAATACAAACCTTCACTTAGGGTTCCTTTGATATATCTGAGTACCCTTTGGGCTGCAATCCAATGAGTCTTCTTTGGACAATGCATGAATTGTGACAACACACCTACTGCATATGATAGATCTGGCCTTGTCAAGGTAGCATAGATTAAACTACCTACCAAACTCTGATATTTCTTCATATCATTGAACTCTTCACCTCCATACCTGCTTAATTTATGATTTACTTCCAATGGTGTAGTTGAGGTCTTGCAATCTTCCATGTTAAACTTGACTAGAAGATTCTTCAAGTATCTCTCTTGTGAAACATATACTCCATGTTGAGTATACACAATCTGCATTCCTAGAAAATAAGATAAGTTTCCCAAATCACTTATCTTAAACTCCTTCTCTATTTGTCTTTTGAGTTCATTGATTCCTTGAGCATCTGTTCCTGTAACAATAATATCATCAACATAAATGCACATGTAAATGTATCCATTTTCACTTGCCTTCACTAGCAAGCTACTATCTGCCTTTGATGCTTGAAATCCACATTCATTCAAGAACTTGACCAATCTGTAATTCCAAGCTCTTGGGGCTTGCTTCAACCCATATAAAGCTCTCTTGAGCTTACACACATAATCTGATCCAATTGATTCCATGAAGCCTTCTGGTTGCTCCATATATACTTCATCTGCAATGTATCCATTTAGAAATGCATTTTTCACATCCAATTGTGATAATTTCCATCCCTTGCAAGCAGCAATAGCAATCAATGTCCTAATTGTAGACATCTTAGCAACAGGACTAAAGGTTTCATCATAATCTACCCCATAAGTTTGGGCATAACCTTTGACCTCAAGTCTAGCCTTATATCTAGACACTTTACCATCTGCAAACCTCTTTGTTTTATATACCCACTTACATCCAATGACCTTCTGATTCTTTGGTCTTGGTACTAGTTCCCAAGTTTCATTTTCAAGTAGAGCATCATACTCTTCCTGCATTGCCTTCTCCCAATTCTGTTTACCTTTGGCTTCTTCATAAGTTGTTGGATCTTCTTCTGTTTTCACAATGTAGGCATAATCTTTTGTTGTTAGGAAAGATGTATCATAACTATACCTTATAGGTTCTTTCCTTTCTCTTGTAGATCTTCTGATTTCTGCACTTCTTGAAGTTTCAGCCTCATTTGATTCTGGATCAAATCTTGGCCCTTCTTCTACATGATCCTGCACTCTACTTCTAGAGTCAACTTCATCAACAATTTCTTCACAAACTTTTACCTTTGCCTTTCCTTTCCTTTGTATTTCTTCAACACCTGTATACTCATTTGGTGATCCTGTATACCACATATTTTGCTCATCAAATGTTACATCTTTAGTAACAAGAAATTGCTTTGTGGATGGACTCCACAACCTGTAACCCATCTGTCTATCATCATATCCAATAAACACATACTTCTCTGCTTTTGGTTCTAGCTTATCTCTTAATTGTGAAGGAACATAAGCATATGCAATACATCCAAATACTTTACAATGATCAAGACTAGGCTTCTTACCCCACCATGCTTCATAAGGGGTTCCTCCATCCAAAGCTTTGCAAGGCAACCTATTCACAAGGTATGTTGCAGTGTTAATGGCTTCTGCCCATAAGTAATTTGGACAATTCTTTTCCTTCATCATGGCTCTTGCAAACTCTACAAGAGTTCTATTCCTCCTTTCTGCTACTCCATTCTGTTGAGGGGAGTACCTGCAAGTTACTTCTCTTTTGATACCTGCATTCCACAAATAATCATCAAACTCTTTTGAGAAATACTCTCCCCCTCCATCTGATCTTAACCTCTTTAGCTTTTGTCATGTGATCCTTTCTGCATAGGCATGAAAATGTTTGAATGTCTTGAAAACTTCTGATTTATCCTTGATTACATACAAAGTAATCCACCTGGTTGCATCATCAACAAACAACACATAATATCTGGATCCATTTATACTATAGTCCCTTGAGGGACCCCATACATCTGTATGAACCAATTCAAGCATATTTGAATACTTGTACCCTGATTTGTTATAAGAATTCTTATGTGCTTTACCTAATTGACAAGCTTCACACTTGTACACCATATGTTGCCCTTCAATGTTTGGCAATCCAAGCACTATCTGATTCTTTGACATCTCCTTTATAGCTCTCTCATTGAAATGACCTAGCCTTTTATGCCATAGGTCTAATTCAGACACCTTTTGACCTCCATAGGTAAACAATGCATGTCCCACATTACCTTGGACTTTGAGAGTAAACAATCTTCCTTCCTTTTTCCCTGCAATTATGTTTCTATATCCCTGATTTGGATCTTGTACATAAACACCATCATTTGTGAATCTTACCTCATATCCTTTCTCCACAATTTGCCCTACACTTATCAGATTTTTAGGAATAGTAGGAACATAAAGTACATTGCTCAGAAGTGTACTTCCACTCTTTGTCTTCACTGATCCAATGCTCTCCACTTTAGGTTTGGTATTGTCACCTGTCTGAACTGTATGTCCATTCACCCTTGCTTCCATATCAGTCATCAAAGATAGATTCCCACTCAGATGGTTGTTGCACCCTGAGTCAATATAAAACACTCTTTGATCTTCTCCCATTGATTCATGAGTTGCATTCAAGATAAGAGTCATGTCATCCTTCTGATCTGATGCATAACTGTAATAATTATTGTTGTAGGACTGAGATTGGAAGTTTCTTCCACCTCCTCTACCATATGATGTCCTACCTCCTCTTCCTCTGAAATTGCCTCTTTGGTTTCTGCCTCCTCTACCTCTTTGATTATAATTCTGATTATTGCTTCCACCATTTTGATTGTTATACCAACAATCATTTGCCAAATGATTTGTTCTGCCACAAATCCAACAAGCTTTAGCATTATCTTTGTTCTTACCTCCTCTTCCTTTACCTCTGAAATTCATCTTTCCTTTTGTGAAGTTAGCTTGGTTTGAGTTCCCTTCATCATCATTTGATTGCTTTCCCTTGCCATTCTTTTTCTTGTCCTTGGAGTACATAGATTGACTTGTACTTCTATCATTGTCTCCTTTAAGATCCTGCTCAAAGGTTAGCATGTGTCCTAGCAATTGATTAAGATCAGGAGTAAAGTGGTCAAGTGACAATTCTATGGACAATATAAAAGGCTTCCACTTCTCATCTCCTCTCAAACCTGTAAGTATTTGTCTTACCAACTTTTCCTCTTCAATATCTTCATCCACTGCTCCCAAGCTATCTGCAATATCTTTCATCCTTGCCACATAATCTGAAATTGATTGTGAGCTCTTCTTCTTGAAGGTTGTGAACTCAGCCCATAGTGAGGACTTCCTTGACTTAGTTGTATTTTGGAAATGCTCTTCCAAGGCATTCCAAACATCTGTAGCACTTTCCAAACCTCTGATGTGAGGTAAAAGGTAATCATTTACAGCCATGTAGATGATGCTCCTTGCTTGAGCATCCTTTCTCATCCAAGTCTTCAACATTGCAAGCTCTTCCCTAGTAGGAATACTTGGATCTGCAAACTCAGGTTTTTCTTCATCTCCTGTAATAAATGATATAAGATCTTTGCTCATGAGGTGTGCTTCCATCCTCATGGACCATGCTGGATAGTTCTCCCTATCTAGCTTATCAATCTGCAAGCTTTCTCCCATCTTGTGTCCACCTGTGTATTGAAATCTTCAAGCTTTACAAACAATGTATGTACCTTTACTTCGAATTGGACTCCTTTTGCCTTTCTTGATGTCAAATAGTCTTCTCCTCAAGCTTTGACTCCAAGCTTTCACTTCTTAGTCCTTCAAGTGTTGAATTTCTTGAATCTGCAGCAGTCGGGATCCTCCTTTCTTCAAATTGATGTCTCCTGCTCTGATACCACTGATGGAGAGTGTTAATCTCCAAAAGAACAACCTATTCTTGTGATTAGAGCACCTCTATACCAAGAATAAGTCAAAACCTTTCACTCATTTAGAAGATCAATTATTAACTATCAAAAGATTAACAATTCTGTGAAGAAGATGAAACACAGAAAAGTCTGCTGCACTATTTCTCCACATTGACCTATCAAACGTGTAAAGTTTTTGATGAAACTTTGTATGAAGTATCTCCTAGAGATTGCGCATCTACTCCAAGTTGAATCACTTCAAAAGATTAAGTATAACTTGAGAAATCAACTTCTCAAGTTACCTATGTCAGAAACTGTCATTCAGAACAGTCGACTTTACACCTGTAACTTTTAAGACTTGGTTCTCCTTGAATAGAACCCGTTTTCCAAAATGCTTTTAGACATGAGTAGCTTATCTTCCAACTTAAAGATTAAGCCCTCATTCATGCAAAACTTTAAACTGTACTAGGAGAAATGATCAAAACATTAACTTCGAAATCTGCGCCTGTTTTAGGAACCAGTGAACATACTTCACATATGAATGTTCCTACACTTAATTCACTCAGCCTGATTACAATTGGAAGCTGAAACTTTGTACAGAGGTCAAGCAACTCTCAACTTAGACTTGTACAAAAGCATTTCACAATTGATCTACTGTAGAAGGAGAACACGCAGAAACATCGGGCGCAAAAATTTTCATTTACTCAGAAGAAATACAGTTGAGTGATGAGAGCTAACTCAACTAACTTTTCCTCTATCTCATGACTTCTACCTTCCTCAATCTTTACTTCTAACTATTGTCACATATGCTCTCATACTTGCCCCGACTTTTCTCAAAGTATTTATAGATAAATTTGTACATGATTCTTACTAAACAAAAGATCTAAGTCAGCTATGACTATACTAATGTACATATGTGTACACTTCTCTTGTCCTCTGAATGTAATCTTCTTCCACACTTTAGAAATTGATTCTTCCTTCATCATTTGATCTTCCAAGCCTTCAATTGGTGATTGGTCTACACCAACATTTAGTGCACTGTAATCATTGTTACTGCATAATCCACAATCCGGGCTGGCACATTCGGTACCATTGAAAGTGAAGGTTTTGGATGGTTAGAAGGTATATATTTTTCCACAGTTGTTGTAATAACTGTGTCCGAAATGTGGGGACTAATTCCAACAATGCCCCTAAAGACAATGTTATGTGTGATTCTTGTAGAATTCCACGGTACTCCGTATTTATTGATGATTCGTAATCATTGTACCCTTGCTTTCATCCTTCTACACTTTGTTTCTGTGCACAATCTGTATGCAGGCGGATCCCAATTGATGACTCTTGCGAGCTCCCTTCTGCTTCCATATCAATTGTACTTCCCATATGATCCTTTCCAAAAGATTCCCCTCGAAACAATGGAGGGTTCACGTAGTGTAGTGGGTACTCCGTAGCCCATCATACTGCCTTCATCAAAATATGTTTTTATTTTGTAGGAGGTAAGTAATATATTTTTGGTCCAGTGGCATACTCTTTCTGCGATCGGGTGACTACTGATGCTTTTGGCTCCAAACATTCCAAAGTCACCACATTGGCCAGAGGTGCCTTGAGCTTCGCTTCTTGCTTCCGTTGATTGTATTCCTTAGCTTCCTCACATTCCCACCATCTATGATCGTATTTGAGACAAAATTGACACTGAATTAGACGATTACCAGGGTTACCGGGTCCAGGTTGTTGAAATCACTGTCCTCTACCAAAGTCTTGCCTATTCTGGCGGAAGCCACGCTGCTACTCTGGAAATTGCTGTGAATCAGAATATTGAGAGGGTCCTCCTAGTCTCGCATCCTGACTATTCCGCCATTGCCTATTAACAACTTGGTGCTTATACCCATTACTGGTATCTTTCCACGAAGGTCCTTCTACTTGCACATTAGCCACCAAAGTATTCCGTGCATTAAAGCAGCATTCCTCCAAATTGTGGTTAGTTTTGTTACAAATAGGACAAAAGACCTAATTAAGCGCACAATCTGCTATAATATGGCCCGCATTCTTGCACCGTAGGCAATACAACTGTTTTTCTGGGTTTACACCCTTCCTAAATACCAAATTAGTCTTCTTCAAGCCCAAATTGGTAAACTGCATCTTCCGATCCATATGGATTGCTAAATCGATTATCTGATCTAATGTACGAGATTGTTCAAGCATGTACATATAGATCTTCTCTTTAATGGCTGGCTGCAATCCGTCCACAAAGAATTCCGTTAGCATTTCCTCTCTAGGACTCTTATCTATTGGAAACTGTCGTAATGTAGATCTGAAATCTGATGCATACTGCTGAACCGTCCCTTTCTGCAACATATACTCAAGTGAAGAATGTAACTCTGAAATACTCTTCGTAGTCTAGAATTGTTCCAAGAACGCCGGCTTCAACTCATCATATGTGGAAAAGTGATCGCAAGGATATTCAATAAGCCATTTGACTGCATCGCCGACTAACGTGGCTTGAAACACCTGAAATTTGTGCCGATTATCATGCAGATTATGATGATTACATAAGTACTGATTCTCAAATGTCCGTACGTGCACATCTGGATCTTCATCCGCTCGCCCATAAAAATGAGTATAATTTAGCACTAGTAGTGGGTGCCTGTTCGCCATCGGGTTACCAAGCATCTGTAAGGTAGTATTTTGAGGTAAGGGTATTAAACCTCAGTGCAATTCTCGTGAGGTTACGTTGCTGCTGCTTTGACCTTCTTCTATAGGGTATTCTTCTTCCTGTAGGTGGTCCTACTGGTCGGTCCCACTGAATTCCCCGTGCCACAATACTTTAGCTCGTTTACCATCCTTCCACTCAAAGACTAGATCCTTCAAAAGCTTGGGGGGTAAAACTCTAGTTTCCACCCAAAACTGTACTTCTTCTGTAATAGTGATTGCTTCCTCAAGAGGAATATCTTCCAACTTCAATGTTGCAAGTGTCTGTTGCACAAATTCATCTAGATAATCGGGATGATGAGGCTTTTGTAAGTACTCCTTGCCACTTCCCGCCAGCATCAATCTACTTTGTGCGATGTTCTATTACCCCATTCCATCGTGGTCGCCATATATTTGCACACTTATAACCGATAGATTAACAACACACAATACATAGGTTCCGGAATGGCGATTTACGAATATGAATACTTGTAAACATGCATTTCTGCTCCTTTACTTCAATGTGAATGAGTACAGACAGAACCATTCATAAACACAAAGTATTTGGAATCTGAACATCATAATTAATAAGTTTTGAATTCAAAAGAGACCATCGTTTACATTACAGTATCATAGTTATAATCAGACTATGATTCGTAGACTTTGATCTTCACTACTCTATGTATCTATTCGTTCCATATCCGTAACTTCCAGAATCCGCTTTCACATAACATAACATCGTACTTCTTAGGAAAGGGGTAAGGGTTCTGCACCATTCCGAACCTCCGAAATAGAAAAGATAGGGAAAATTAGAATTTCCTTTCTGCAAACTCTTGATATCTCCGTTATTACATATGAATGATGATTACAAAATACTTTGACCGCACCGACTGCTAACAAGACTATCCTTATAAGTTCCTCCAAGCCTACATTATCTTTCCCATGTTCTAGATTCATGGTAGCTTGATCCATGCAAAAAATAATCTCCACCATTGGCTTCCATCCAAATCTAATGGTAGGAACATAGGATTGAGAACCATTTGTTTCTAGCCCTTGTTCTTGCTTAATCTGCACTTAGGATCAAGTCTATATCTAGTGACCCACATAAAATAGGCCCTTCCCCAAGTAAGAAAGATACTTGTATTTCAATCCCTTGATTTGGGTTGATCCTCAAATAGGATCAATCCCAAATCCAATGGCTTAGAAGTAATCTTCCTAATACAATCAATGTTCTACTTTAGACCTCATCTAGCCTCAAACTGAGGAACCTTCCAATGTTGAACATTCTCACAAGACTTCTCATCATAGTTTGGGCCTTACAAAATAGAGCGTCATGGAACAATGTTCATGCTGCAAAAGGGCGAGACATTGAGCATATCCTACACCCCACTTCAATGTCCACCCATAGTTGAACTACCTTCTTGGAATGATGCCAAGTCTTCCATAAGGGTGGAGCATTGAACATTTCTAACACCCCTCCTTCCCCCCACCCCCATGCCCTCAATGTCCACCAAAAGGTGAACTACCTCCTTGGCCCAATCCCAAGTCTTTGAAGATGTATTTGAAGTAGATCCTTTGTAGGCACTTTGATGAAGGTACCTATCACATTGTTCTTAGTTGAATAACATACTATTTTTTTAATAAACTAATGATCAAGAGGAATAATGCAGCCGAATTGAATCTATTGGTAGAGTAAAGAGAGGCAAAACACAGTAAAAGGGTTGTCCACGGATAGAGAGACAGAGAACTGAAATTTTCTAATTGTCAACATCAATGTGAATACATCGATGTTATTGTCCACCCATGCGCTCCCAATGTGGAGCTTCAATGGAAATCTAGACAGACTCTAGAGGAAGGGTTTTTAATGTGCATAACCATGATTTTCCTCAATAATTTGGGCTTTCCTAATCCACTGATTTAAGCATGATCTCTAGGAGTGCCTGATGCTATGTTTTAGGCATAACCATTGAGATCATCTATAATTTTGGAATCTCCATAAGTATGAGATTGAGTAGATCTCCGGATAGAACTTAGACCACCAGACAAATCCAGACCATCGAATTGGTAAGTCATCTTCCAAATAGGTTGCCTACCAAACTAGTCACCATATTTTCAGACAGGTTGACCATTGAACTGGTCACCGTAATTCTAGGTAGGTTTACTACTAAACTAGTCACCGTAATTCCAGACAAGTTGACTACTGATTTGTCATACCTCCAGAATTCCTCCGAGACACCAGACACATCACAATGATTCCGGATTTTTTTACTACCAAACTATCATACCTCCAGAATCCTAAACACATTACCGTAATTCTAGATTGGTTGACTACCAAACTATCTACCTCTAGAATGCTAGTGCGACAAAAGTTTAAGTCTTGACTACCCTTCTCACAAGAATCACATAGATCATCTAGAACTTTTGCAAGTCTCAAGTAGACCTCATCACAAATGTCCAGACCCTCATAAAGGCTTCTCCTCAAAATTGGGGCCATACAACTTAGAGTACCATGATCATTTGTGGTCACTTGTTGGTGGAGTATTGAGTATATCTAACACCCCCCCCCTCAATATCCACTATAGTGAATTGCCTTCTTGGTCCGATGCCAAGCTTTGGAAGATGTGGATGCAGTTGCTCTCTTCCTAGAGCCTTAGTGAAAATGTCTGCTCCATTCTCATTTGTTTGACAATAGCTCATCTACACAATTCCCTCCTTGATCAACTCTTGCACATAGTGATAGTGGATTTCTATGTGCTTAGTATGTGCATGACAAATAGAATTCTTGGCCATGGCTATGCAAGTTTGGTTGTCGCATCTCAACCTTGTAGACTCCTATTTACAAGACACTAGAAACATTGCTCTCTTTAATTATGGTAGTCAGACACTCACAGAATTGGAAGTATGGCACAAAAGGTTAGCACATATTGGTGACAGGTCATTAAAGCAAATTTGCAGGGACCAAAGTGTACTTGGACTTCCTAACTTGTCAAAACAACATATGATTTATAAGTGTAGTGCATGTCAATTTGGAAAGTCTCACAGGTTACCATTCATGAAGAAAGGTTATATACATGGAGATCTCTTGGAGTTGGTTCATACAGATGTATGGGGACCTAGCAAGGAAGCTTCAATATTTGGATCAAGGTATTATGTCTCCTTTATTGATGATTGTAGCAGATGGACTATCCTATTCTTTATGAAACACAAAGATGAAGTTTTTTCATGTTTCAAAAGATATTTGGCTCTTGTGGAGAATCAAATAGGTAAATCACTAAAAAGGCTAAGGTCAGATGGAGGGGGAGAATACTTCTCCCATGAGTTTGATTCTTTTCTTCAAGAACGAGGAATCAAAAGAGAGGTAGCTACAAGGTACACTCCTGAGCAAAATGGAGTGGCAGAAAGGAGGAATAGGACAATTGTTGAAGCTGCAGATCTATGTTAAATGAAAAGCATTTACCTAATTACTTATGGGCTGAGGCTGTATCTACAGCCACTTACTTGATTAACAGGTTGCCTTCAAAATCCCTTGATGGGATGACTCCATATGAGGCTTGGAATGGAAGAAGACCAAGCTTAGATCATTGTAAATTTTTTGGATGTATTGCTTTTGCTCATGTTCCTTCACAAGTTAGAGGCAAGATGGATCCAAAGGCAGAAAGGTGTGTACTTATTGGATATGACAACAATCAAAAGGGCTACAGGTTATACAACCCTACCAACAAAGGATTCTTGGTAAGCAGAGATGTAGTTTTTTATGAAAACAATTCATGGTATGAAGATTCATGCAGGAAGGTCAATTTACCATATGATCTTGAAGAAGATTTTTCAAAGCTTGGTAGAGAACAACCAAAGATTGAAGAACAAGACACCTCAGAGGATAATGAAGAATCTCAGATGGAAAAGATCAAAGCATGGAAGTCTAAAGGTAAAGCAAAATTGCAAGAACTTGGACATGAGGCAGAATCATCACATCATGGCCTAAGAAGATCTACGAGGGAAAAGAAAAAACCAGAAAGGTATGGGTTTGACACCTCATTAGTAACTAAACATTCTATCTACATAGCATAAGACATAAACCAAGAGGAGCCATCATCCTTTGAAGAGGCCATAGCAAAAACAGAATGGAAGCATGCAATGAAGGAAGAGATTGAAGAACTTGAGCAAAACAACACTTGGGATTTGGTGCCCAAGACTTCATCCATGAAGGTAATAGGCTCAAGATAGGTTTAGAAACTCAAGAAGAATTCTGATGGTTCCATTAACAGGTATAAGGCAAGGCTTGTAGCAAAAGGCTTTGCAAAAACTCAAGGAATTGATTATGAGGAGACCTTCTCTCCTGTGGCAAAGATGCCTACTATTAGGGTTTTGCTTAGTATTGCCTCTTCCAAGAATTGGAAGATACTTCAACTAGATGTAAAGAATGCATTCTTCAATGGTTGGATAACACAAGAGGTATATATGGCACAATCACCTGGTTTTGAGAATCAAGTTTATCTTGATTATGTGTGTAAACTTAACAAAGCATTGTATGGTCTCAAGCAAGCTCCAAGAGCTTGGAATTTCAGACTTGTTTCATTCTTGCAGGACAAAGGCTTTCAACCAAGCAAGGCAGATCCTTCACTCTTTATTAAAAAGAGTAATTCTGAGATCATCTACCTATGTGTATATGTAGATGATATTATATTGACAGGAAATGATGCAGATGGTATGAAGAAGATCAAAGATCATATGAGAGAAGAGTTCAAGATAAGTGATTTGGGTTCACTTACCTACTTCGTAGGTTTGGAAGTTATCTACAAAGATCATGGTTTGACATTAAGGACATGTTGGCAAAATTCAAGATGCAAGATTGTAAGATTGCATGTACTCCAATGGAGGTCAATAAAAAATTGAGCTCACATGAAGGTGAACTCATAGAGGACATCACATCATATCAAAGTCTAGTGGGTAGTCTCAACTATGCCACATTGAGAAGAGTAGATATATGTTACAGTGTGAGTGTGCTAAGTCAATTTATGCACACACCAAGGAAACCACATATGGATGTTGCCAAAAGGATTCTCAAGTATCTAAAAGGAACCATAAATGAAGGACTTTATTATGCTTATGTATCTGATTTAGGTTTGAAGCTATTTTTTGATGCAGATTGGGCTAGCACAAAGGAAGATAAAAGGAGCACTTCAGGTTATCTTACCTTTGCAGGTTCAAAGCTTATTTCATGGTCATCCAAGAAGCAACCCACAGTTGCTCTCTCTTCTACTGAAGCTAAATACAGAGGTCTTGCCATAGCTACACAGGAAGCTATGTGGATGAAGACATTATTCAAAGCTCTTGGATTGGAGTTTGGAACTCCAACTATTTTTGGTGACAATATGAGTTCTATTCATTTGGCTGCTAATCCTATTTTTCATGCAAGGACTAACCATATTGAAGTTCAGTATCACTATGTAAGAGAGAAGGTTCTAAGCAAAGAGATTCAAATATCGTATGTGTCCACTCATCAACAATGTGTAGATATTCTAACCAAAGCATTGGATGGTACAAAGCTCTGCAAGTTCAAAGCCATGATTGGTTTGCAGGTAATCTTGGAAGATTGAAGACCTCAAGCATACTTGGCTTGAGGGGGAGCTGTTGGAGCAAGTCTATGACAAGCCTAAGTATTGGCTTGAGTCCCACAAAGTCATAGAAGAAGCCTTAAAAATGAAGAGAATGTAAAGTTCACTTGTGAACTACCTCTTGTAACTTTTGAAGAGTTTACTTAATGTAAAAGTGAGAGAATCTTAAGTGGTTGAGTCCACTTGATCAAAAAGGGAAAGAGGAGCCACGAATTCGTGATTTGTGGTAGGTAGAGAATCAAATCAATCACTAATTGATTGGAGAGTGATTGAGGGAAGTTAGCCTCCCAAGCTCAACTATAAATAGATGGCAGCTTTAATCGAGGTTAGAGAGACCTATGTGAATACCTCCAAGAGCTGAGCTTTATGGCATATCAAGGTTTTACTCCAAGGCACACATATGTATCAGTAAGTCCATTGTATTGTACAAGCAATATACTTTCATTTTCATGATCATTTGAGTCCATATTTCCATGTTCTTGTGAAGTGTACTACTCACTACCATAACTCTCAGTTTTCTGAGTCAGATTGCAGAGATGGTTTCTCTGAGCTTGGTGCATCATTTTCAGTGATTTAACTTGGTAAAGTTAGCTCTATAAGTCTAATATATGCTCACCAATTTTCATTTCATTTGGGTGTTTCAATCTTCAGTTATGTTCAGTTGAAGTCATTAGTATCTGTTCATTTTCACGTCTCTGTCAAATACCCAACATTTTTACTCATCTTGTCATAGCCATTTCTCAGTGGTTACTTATCCAAATTCAATGATTTAAAGCTTGTTCGATTTATCTTACTGTTGCGTATAAGCATACAAATGTTCATAATCATTGGATTCTTAAATCGGGATTTATGTTTATTTTTCCGCTCACTGGTCTCATTACTATAGCAGCCCGTAAAAATCAGGATGATGTCATCAGTTGTTAAACATCATTCTCAGTGTGTGGTTCATTATTTTTTATGAGATTACTCTTGAAAGTTAGCTCTTTAAGTTAACTAGAGTACCCCAAGAGGAATTAAGCTAATTGTTGTTGTGCTCAGAGAATTATGCAAAACACTGGACAGGTGTATGAACCAAGAATAGCAAGTTCTTCACCTGTGAGCTAACTCCAACTTATCTGTTTTGATCTATCTTTTTGAGAGTGATCTTCCAAGGTACATAGGGTGTCTAATACATCCATTGGCAAGATAAAAGGGCCCACCATATACTCCTAGAGTTCATTTGGCTGGTATAGATTAAGGATTTTGCAACACCTCTTCATCTTCAAGCACATACATATCCATCTCTTCACAATGACTACCCTTCTAAATAGACTTACATAGATCATCTAGACCTTTTGTTGGTCTCAATTAGACCTCATCAGAAATGTCTGGGCTCTCATACTAGGCTTCTCCTCATAATGGGGGCCATACAACTAAGAGTACCATGGATCATTTGTGGTCACATACGGGTGGAGTATTGAGTATATCTAACAATTTCCATCATCCCCCTCAAGTGTACTTGATTTCCAACTCTTGAATTTCCTTCATTAGGTGTGTTCCAAACTACTCAAAAGTCTGACAATAAAACTAATACCTTGTATGGTACTCCATAAATAGATAAGACTACCAAAGAACTTCATGTAGATCCCAATGTCTATCCACTCCTACAATGAGACTATGGCTTGTTTTATCCCATATGCCTCTATTAGCATAGATAATGTGTTCTTTGAATGTGGAGCCTCAAACCATAGTGGCTGAGACACATATATCGCCTCCTCGAGGTCAATATTCAAAAGTTCTAATTTGACATCTAACACAAAAATTTTCCACTTCATGTGATCTACTACAATTATTACTATGGGAATGGTAATTAGAGCAAAAGAGTCTTGGAAACCAAAACCCTTTGCTAGTGAATGTCCTTGCTCTACCAATCTATCTTGATAGAATTCCTAGGTTCCATGTACCATGTAATTTACCTACCAAACCCACTTAGTGCTAATGATCTCCCATACCTCATTCTTCATCAAGCTATCACAATTGGCTTGCATAGAATCCTTCCTTGCCGGATCTACAAGACTTTCACCTTCAATTATTGGCTTCGTTACTTCCTTTAGAATTATAATCATCATTGCTATACTAAATATTCAAGTAGAACCCCATCTTTTCTCCTCTATTCTCTATGATCTACTTGGTCCTTTTGCCTTCTCTTCAACATTTCTTGGCACAAGATTAATTTAACCATAGAACTACTCCACCATTGTAGTAACAATGAATTTGTTTGTGTGTTTTGAGGTTTCTTGATCTCTTCTCACCATCTAATGATGATGCTTCCTCCTAATCATAGGTAGGGATGACTCTTGGGCTAGGTACATAGTGAACTACTGATTTGCTTGTTGATAAAGCAGAACCTCTTTTATTTTCATCCGTTGCATGTAGCTTCTCCATAGACACCACATCATGACTCTCTATGATCTTCTTTGCCTCATGGTCATACAATATGAGATCCCTTTGATTTTCACAATAACCTAAGAATCATATCTTGGTTTCTTGTTCCAACTTGTTCTTCCTTTGACCTAGGACAAGAGCATAATACACACTCTCAAAAGTTCTAGAGTATGAGATAGATGGATTATTACATAAAGATGGATTCTTACCAATGTAAGATTCATGATGAATCTTTCCTATCTGATTAAAAAAGCCCTTGTCTCCCTCCATACACCTTGTTGTCTCAACAATGCTGTGAATCTTGCATTCCATAATGCAATCTTGATGTGATGTGTGAGGTGTCATTGATTGAAACTTTATCCCTTTGCCCTTCATCTGAGTTGAGCTCACCATCAACTCCTATTCCAAGCTTCTTCATAATTTTCCATGGTTTGTTTTCAACAAGTTCCGGTTGTTCTTTAATCTTTCCAAAAGATTGATCCCCATCACAAAGAGAGTACATCACATCTTCCTCCAATAGTTGTCGACAATCACTAGGTAAGAAGATCCTCCCAAGGCCTATATAGACATATTACCACACAAGTTATCATATATGAGCAATAGAGGAGCCTTTAATGTGCTCGTCCTTTCTTGTTGGAATGTCTCTCTATGCTCCTTGCCCCTCTTATAAGTTCTTAAATGTTCCTTCATTCCATTGAATATAGGTAAGTGATGAAGAACAATACCTAGCTTCTGCATCTCCTTCAATATTGTCACTTTCACTTTGATAGATCCTTGTTGAGGCTGCAATAAAACTCGATTGATCTCTCACATTAGTTATGTGATGAGATGCACCACTATGTAGTACCCATGAATTCACAATTGCTTCTTCTTGTGTTGAGGAGCATACCCCTTTGCTTTATTTGTATCTGTTTTCTCAGGCTTACATCCTTCATCTATCCTCTTGACATGACAATCTACAGTTGTATGTTCCTTCTTTTTGTAATGGAAGCACTTCCCTCAAAACTTCTTCTTTCTACTCCTCCTCATCTTTTCACATTCACCTTTGGTTGAGGAACCACCTTTCCTTGATCCATTGGTGGAGAGTGTATAATCTCTATTGTTAATTCTTACTTGGACATTGAGCTTCAACTCCTCTTCCCTTGATAGTGAACAAAGCTCAAATTTCAAAGCTTGAGGTCTTACCTCAGTTCTAAGAGTAGTTACCCTTCCATCATACTTTCGCAAAGAACTTTTTAGACACGTTCAAGATAGCCCCTTTCCAATCTTTTGTATCCCTTCATAGTTCATTCTACCACATAGATGCTTGATATGAGTGATGGATGCGTTCACCTTCTCTTCTTCTCCAAACTTTGCTACTTTCAATTGTTCTTCCAAATTTTGAATGCAAGTTTTGTTTTCAACTCGTACTTAGTATAACCCATGCCCCACTTGCCATGGATTTATGCCAAATTAGAGGTAGAATAGAGTCCAAACAAGCCGTCATTGTAGCATATAGTGCATTTGTATTTCTTATCTTCCAAGCTTTTACAAGATTTGTGTTTAGGAGAATCACCATACTCGGATCTAATGGAACAAATGTAGGTTGTTGCTCTTGGTCACTTCCCATCACCATCTCCAAAAGATCATATGAATCAAGGATAATTGAGATCTTGAACGTCCAAAAAAAAGAATAATTTGTATCATCTAACTTGCGTTCGCCAAAGTGTCCATTGCACCAATTACACTTCAATTTCCATTTCTAGATGGTGACATCTCCATAGTGTTGAAGACTTTGTGTCCCATGAACATGAAGCCTTAGCCTTTGCCTCACACAAATTCTAGTGCCAAAGCCTTCAAATCTTGGGAAATCTAGCATTGCTGTCTTTGCCTCCACAAGTTATTGCTTGGAAGCTTTTGCCTCCCAAGGACTCCAATGTTTAGGCCTTTTCATCTCACAAAATTTGGAGGTACGTTTTTAGGACAAGCCATGGCAAAGTAAACCTGATTTAAGTTCACATTCAGTCACATCATTCATATATAAGGACTCTTTTTTTTGGCATTATTATCATCGAGTACTTGAAGATATGTTGCGTATGTATGTAATTGAAAAGTAGGATAATTGGATTGAATATTTTCACTTAGTCGAGTTTGCATACAATAGTGCATGGCATGCATCTATAAAAATGACTTTGTTTGAGGCTATGTATGGTTGTAATTGTTTGACTCCACCTTCATTCTTAGGGTTTTTAAATAAAGTAGAAGTATTTAAAGAAATGCTTGAGAAGATGGATGAAGAACTTGGAAAATTAAGCAATACATAAAAGAAGCTCAGAAAAAACAAAAAAAAAATCTATGATTTGAAGAGAAGACCACTTGAATTTCAAACACATGATATAGTGATTCTTAAAGTCAATCCTCTCCGATCTAACTTGTTGCCAGGGAAGGATCATAGAATTTCTTCTTGATACACAGGTTCTTTTAAAGTTTTGAAAAAGATTGGATCTCTTGCTTATTTGTTGGAATTACTTGAACATTTAAATTTTGTTCCTGTATTTCATGTTAGCTTACTTAAATGATATGTACGTAATGTTGCTCATGTTTTGCACGACAACGATAAGCTGAAAGATAATGGCTCTTTTGAGCTTCGACCTGAAATAGTATTAGATAGGAGAGAAAGATAACTTAGAAATAGATCTATACTAGAGATTTTGGTGAAATGGCACACATATCCAGTAGAAGATTAAACTTGGGTGGACTTAAATGATTTTTTGACACATTATCTTTCTTTCCAACTCTAACGATAGAGTTCCTAAAAGAGGGAAGAATTGTAATAGGACTTTTGATGGTGAAATCATTCATTTTCAATCTTTCAAATTATATTGTGGGGATAATGCTTAGAATGAACAATTAGGTCAATTTATGCATGTAGGCAAATTTTTGGGATGATAAGTTTTATATTCTCTCTCTAGACCTTATCTACATCATGTTTTCTAGTTGAAAATTGAATGTGAAGATGAAAGAATAAGGAAACATTATGTATAAGAGAAAGCTAGGGCATGCATAAGAGAATAAAAGTGCCTCTATGAGATTTTTGTGAATACCTTGTTTTTAGTTCACTATATGAAAATGCCTTGATTCTATTCTCTCTCTAGATTTTCTAAACTTGTAGGGCTCAAAAGTGATACATGGAGGTAGATTTGGACTAGGTAAACTCTAACACAACTATGTGGATCAATAAATTGAATAAATGTGTTTCTCACAAGCTTGAGCTAATTCCTCATTGTTTTTGAGTTATAGGGCTTGGAAAAGTTTTATTTTTTAAGTACTTAAAAAAAAGAGGGACTCATTATTTATATTCAAATCCATGATTTTAAAGCATGCATGTTGTCATTGCACAGTTATGGATGTCTTTGGATGTGTCTTTTTGTTGCTTTTCTTCTATTTTTTAGAAGTATTGCTAAAGACAACACTACTACAAGCACATGATTTTTGTAAAATTTTTATGGAGAATCAGCTTTTTCTAAATTCGTTCAATCACACACTTCTTTTGGCGGTGAACAACTCTGTTTTAAGAAGACTTGCACATCAAAGAGGAAGAAACCAGAAATCAGAAAATTACCTTGTGATTGAGAGTGAAAGTGAGAGTGTGATTGAGAGTGAGAGTATGAATGAGATTTTGATAGCTCGGGGTTGGTTGGGAGGTAGAGGCTTCTTCAAGAAGCTATTTCCCAAAGCTATTGTATTGATTGATTCACATCTATAATATCAAAATTTCTCTTTCTCTAAGTCATATCTTGTCTACTCTTCTCTGCCAAAATTTACCTTATCTTATGCAAGTTCTGTTTTTTCTCTCTTCCACTATTCTTGAGTGATTGGAAGCTTGTGAATGAGGATATATTGTGATTGAGGAAATGCTACATCATTTCATAATGTGGCTACAAGAGAGGCAAAGAGGAAAGAGACTAGAATGGTTGTTGGGGAGGCCTCTAGACCTAAAAGTTTTCATGGGTAGTATAATTCTATAATACACTTTGATGTTTGCTATTTTGATAGTGGTACAACCAAACATATTACCTTGCAATGTAGTTTCTTCACTTGAGCTTCATCCTACATAGAATATTGTGTCACATGTGCTAAAAACTCCTTTTATCCTACCATGAGGGTTAGAAATATCATTCTTTCTATTGATTATGGTAGTGCTTTCATCGATTTAGATGCCTTATATATGCTAGGGATCAAGAAAAATATATTATTAGTTTCCACCCTAGCCAAAATTGGTCTAGTTATAAAACTCTTTGATGATAGGTGTGTAGTTCATGATCTATCAAATGGTGATGATATCATTGTTTCTTGAAAATATGCAAATGACTCATCATGTGCACTTCATGATTCTCTATATATTTTAGATGCAAATTTTTGGCATGCACATTATGATCATTTGAATTTTTCTAGTTTTCTTTGCTTGTTGAAAATCTAAAATGGTGTTCTATTTGGCCAAACTTCATGCACCTTTTGAGAATGTTTGTGATGAATATGTTTTAGGTAAAATGCATCATTCGTTCTTCCTAAAAGATGGTTCAATTCAAGCTACACATAAATTAGAGCTTGGTTGCAGTGATGTCTATGGTCCTATGTAGACCACGTTCATTGGGGAGTTATGTATAGCTCATGAATTTCATTGATGAATTTTCTAGGCATGCATGGATTTATCCATTGAAAGAACAGTCCAAAGTGTTTATGTGTTTTAAAGAGTTCTTGGTTATTGCTAGAAATCTATCATCATGGAAAATGGACACCCTCCATTTTGATCAAGGGGGGAGTATATGTCTTCTAAGTTTAATGCATTTTTGGTAGGAATGGGATAAAAAATCAACATATGGTGCAATAAAAATCTCAAGAAAACGGAGTTGCTGAGAGGAAGAACATCTCTCTCATGGAAATGTTGTGCTTCATTGTGAAGAAACGAAGGAATTTGGACCACCACGAACAAGAAAGATGAATCTCCTCCAACTTTATGCCTCGATATGCATGTGTTGGTAGGATGATACTATCCATACAAGTGCCAACCATGTAACTACATGCGCTCTAAGTTTCTCATGGAGTTAAAACCTCCCAGAAGCTTGGGCTTGGATTTGGATAAAGTATAGCCTACTCTCCTTGTTGTGTGCAAGTCTTGAATCCAAGAGCTCTCTCTAGAGGAACAAAGCATTCAATGATTAGGGAACATTGCTTTACTTGTTTAAAAGATGAGTTTTAGTTAAGAACAACATGAAGACTTTTGGCCTACACAAGTCATACTAAATGATGTCTAACTACACATCCATCTAAATCAAAGAGTCGCATTTACTTTATGACATGCATGGTTAAAAGTTAGGCTTTGCTACATAGCTTCTAGTTTCACGCTATTATGTGTGCAACATATGTACTTAATAGATGTCCCACCAAATCAGTGTAGTGTATCACTCCATAGGAGGCTTGGCATGATCACAAACCATCAGTTTCTCATTGGCATGTTTTCGGTTTTCTAGAATATGCATTAATGCCTAAATAGCAATGCAGAAATTTGAATGATAAAGCCCTCAAATTTATTTTGGTTAGGTATAGTTTTGAAAGCAAAGACTATCATCTATATAATACATGACTAAATGCATTCTAGTTATTCATTATGTTGTTTTGGTGGAAGATGCAATAGAGACATTACTTTCATCTACCAAGGAGACATCAATCATCTAAAAGGATGTGTATGACATTTTGTTGTCTCTTTTTATAGGTGGACAATCAAATACTACTCCTAGTGAGGTAATTTCTCAACCTTTATAGGCTTTGCCACATAGCTTCTAGCTTCACATTGCTATGTGTGCAACATATGTACTTAATAGATGTCCCACCAAATTAGTGTAGTGTATCACTCCATATGAGGCTTGGCATGATCACAAACCATCAGTATCTCATTGGCATGTTTTTGGTTTTCTATAATATGCATTAGTGCCTAAATAGCAATGCAAAAAATTGAATGATAAAGCCTTGAAATTTATTTTGGTTAGGTATAGTTTTGAAAGCAAAGGCTATCATCTATATCATACATAGACTAAATGCATTCTAGTTATTCGTGATGTTGTTTTGGTGGAAGATGCAATAGAGACATTACTTTCATCTACCAAGGAGACATCAATCATCTAAAAGGATGCGTATGATATTTTTTTGTCTCTTTTTATAGGTGGAGAATCAAATAATACTCCTAGTGAGATAATTTATCAACCTTTATAGGTTCAAATGATGAATCAGACCATTTGATTTTTTATGTAGATTTACATGATACACTATTCATGAGAGAGATGACATTAAAGAGGAAAAAACTCTACCAAAATGGCTAATGAGATAGCAAGTTAATTGCATCTTTTTCATATTGTACTTTTTAGGCTCTCATAGTGCTTTTTTGCATAAAATTCATGGAATGGTTGTCTCTAGTCTTTGCGATAAGAATGAGAGTGTTTCTTTTGATGAGGCACAAAAATTAGAAAATTTGATATGCCATTAGAATTTGATGGAGTCATGAAGAAGGATACTTGGTATTTATGTGAATTACCTCCCTAAGAAAAAGGCCATTCACATTGGTAGGGTATGAAAGTTGAAACATAAGCTAGATGGAGCAGTTAATAGCTAAAAGGCTAGGCTTTTTGCCAAAGGTTATGCTCAATAGAATGCCATTGATTTCAATGGGAACTCTACTCTGATGCCCTAAATGACAATGGTTTTTAGAATTTGTGCACCTCCAAGTTATCATGCTTGGAATGTACATAATGGAAAATTTGAAGAGTTAGTTTCTATTTTGTTGCAAGAAGACCATTCTAGGCAGAACAAGTCTATTGTGCATGTTGTAGATCAAGCTTTCCTAGCTAGTTAGAAGGGCAAAGGTAAATGGAGCTCTTCTACTAGTAATAAAAAATCTACAAATGCTACACATCCGAAGAAGGAAGACAAAGATGAGAAGAACTCAAAAAAGCAGAAACGGTTTTGCAAATATTGTAAATTAAATGATCATGTTATTAAGAGCTGTCCAAAACTGGCTGCTAAAAAGAGGCAAAGAAGAAGGAGGCTGAAACGGTTGTTGTAGAGGCCTCCACACCGAAAACAAAGTCTACTAATCTAGTGCAGAATGAAGAATGGGGGTTTACTACTGTTTGCAGTTTTAACCCATCTTCTCATGAGTAGTGTATGTCTGGAGTAGACTCAAATGTTCGGTACTTTGATAGTGGGGCAACAAACACATTACTTCACAGCATAGTTTCTTCACTTCACTCGATCTTGCCCCTATAAGGAATATTGTCACGTGCACCAAGAACTCGTCTTATCCTATCATGGGAGTTGGTAAGATCATTCTGAATACTTCTGATTGTAGTTCTTTCACTTTGTCAGATGCTTTATTTGTGAAAGGGATCAAGAAGAATCTATTATCAGTTTTGGCTTAATCCAAGATTGGCTTGGTTGTGAACTTTGTTGATGACAGGTGTAAAGTTCATGATCTATGAAATGGCGATATGATTATTGCTTTTGGCATTTTATGTCGTGGGCTGTATAACCTCATGGGCTATGAAAGATCTCCGAATGATTTGGCATGTGCAGTACATGGTTCTCAGGCTATGTTAGATGCAAAGCTTTGGCATGCACACTTTGCTCATTTGAATTTTGCTAGTTTACTATGCCTGCAGAAATCTGAAATGGTGCCCTCTTTGCCCAAGCTTGAGGCACCTAGAAAAAATGTTTGTGAAGGCTGTATTTTGGGCAAAATGCAATGTTCCTCCTTTCCAAAAGATGGTTTAGTTCGGGCTACTTAGAAATTGGAGCTTGTACGTAGTGGTGTCTATGATCCTATGCAGACACCTTCTTTTGGAAACTATCTTTACTTCTTGACTTTCATTGATGATTTTTCCAGGCATGCATCAGTATATCCACTCAAAGAAAAGTCCACAGTGTTTATGTGCTTCAAATAGTTTTTGGTTTTGGCTAAAAAATAGTGAGCATGTAAAATGGGCACCCTCCATTCTACTTGAGGGGGGAAATATATGTCTTCTGATTTTAATGCATTTGTGGCTGAACGTGGGATAAACATCAATGTACAGTGTCATATACACCTCAATAGAATGGAGTTGCTGAATGAAAGAACAAATCACTCATGGAGATGGCGAGGTGTATGGTCAAGAGTCAGACTTTACCAGATAATTTTTGGCTTTAGGCTGTCATGTGTGCAACACATGTACTTAATAGGTGTCCCACTAAAGCAGTGTAGTCTATCACTCCATATGAGGCTTGGCATGGTCGCAAGCCATCTGTTGCTCATATGTGTGTTTTTGGTTGTTGGCATATGCTATAGTGCCTTAACAACATCGCAGGAAATTGGATGATAAAGCAGTAAAATGTATTTTTATTCGGTATAGTTCTGAAAGCAAAGGCTATCGTTTGTATCATCCACAGATTAAACACATTTTGGTTAGCCGTGATGTTGTTTTTATGGAAGATGCTATTCAGCCTTTACTTTCATGTACGAAGGAGACATCTGTTAGCTCCAAAGACATGTATGATACTTTGCTGCTTCTTTTTACACCTGGATAGTCTAGTGGTGGTCCTAATGAGGCAACTTCTCAGCCATTACAAGTTTCATATGATGATGTAGATCATTCTATTTTTTATGCAGATTTACATGATGCACTTGTTGATAAGGGAGCTGATATTGAGGGAACTATTCTAAACAACGAACATTGCAGAATTTGAAATGTTTAGGAGTGTATTGGCCTAGCATGGACAAGGAAATACATGAGTGGATCAAGAATTTTCCAATGTGCAGAGAGAGACCACCAGTGGAGCATGCGACCCTTTATCAAGTATCATTAATTCCAGATTGGAGTGCTCCATTGGTAGAGTTTATGAGATCGGGAAGATTACCCAAAGAGGCTAGTCTAGCAAGAAGACGAAACATGGAGCAAGAAGCTCAAGGCTATGCCTTAGTAGGAGACAACTTATACCGAAGAGGCAAAGATGGTTACTTAAGACTGTGCGTTCATGAATCAAACTATTTGAAAGTCTTAGAAACTGCACACAGCGGTGTTGCAGGTGGACACTTCGGCCCTAAGCGAGTAATCAAGACCATTCTATTCTCAGGACTTTGGTGGCCCACTCTTCATATGGATGCTCATACCTATGTGAAGAAATGTGACACATGCCAACGTGCACAATATCCAGTTAGAAAAGATGAGATGCCTTTGAGGCCAATGATGGGAGGACGTGCATTCTCGAAATGGGCTATAGACTTTGTAGGTCCTATTAACCCCCCAACTAGAAACTCCCATGCAGAGTATATTATTGTAGCCACAAATTACCTTACCAAGTGGGTAGAAGTGAAAGCCACAACAAAGAATGATGCTCAGACTATGGCTAAGTTCTTATTTGAGAATGTGTTCACGAGATATGGACTACCAATAGAGTTGGTGAGCGATAGAGGCACACACTTCTTGAATGAAGTCATTGAAAATCTTCTCCAAGAATTCTTGGTGATACATAAGAAGTCTGCCCCCTATCACCCACAAGCTAATGGACAAGCCGAGAGCACCAATAAGATCCTCTGTAACGTATTGACAAAACTGGTAAATAATAAACGCTCTGATTGGGACAAACAACTTCATCATGCTGTTTGGGCTTATCGAGTTGCCTACAAAATGGTACTCAACGCCACCCCATTTCAGATGGTCTTCGGATAGAACGTTGTGCTACCATTAGATTTCTTAATCCGTGCCTTAAAAGTAGCACAAGAGTATGAGTGGAATGGGCATGAATTGTCCTCTAGGATCTTTGATCTCGAACGCTTAGGTGAGACGAGGCTACGAGCGGCAGCAGGCATCTACGCTGCAAAGAAGAGGCAAAAGGCATACTTTGATGCACACATCAAGGATAAGGGATTGAAAGAGGGAGATCTAGTGTTGGTTTACACACTAAAACAACATGCCCATAAGTTGGAAAAAAGAGGATACGGACCCATGATCATTAATAGAATTTCCACTAGTGGTGCAGTTCAGTTGGCCACTCTAGAAGGAGATATCTTGCCAAACTATATTAGTGGATGTAGAGTCAAGTTATATCAAGAACCTCTTATAGAGGACATGCTAATGAGACTCAACACTGCTAAGAAACGAAAAGAAGAAGAGTTAAGAGTGAGAGAAGAAGCATAGGTAGAGGCTAGAGAGCGTATTAGGCGAAATAAGTTAAGGCGATTAGGCCTAGATGTCAACTCAAAAGCCCCAAAATATCACATGGATATGTGCCAAAAGTCAGGCATAGCGACTTCTCAAGTCATCGACCGAAGACCCTTTGTGACCATAGAGATAGGACAAGGGAAGGGTGCAAGGATGGTGAAAGCATTGATTGACTCAGGTGCAACAAGTAGTGCAGTTAGACTTTCCTACTGCCAAGACTTGGAGTTGAACATCAACCATAGAAGCTTATCTCATAGGATTGGGAGGTGTGGAAACCCCTTGTTTGGGTGAGGTGGAACTTCCCATATACCTTCAAGATGTTCCAATGAAAGTCAAAGCGCTAGTATGTCAAGATGAGAACCTTACAGAACCACTTGTCTTGGGTCAAGATTGGATCTATGACCATGCAGTTAACTTAAACCTAAGAAGTCAAATTCTTCAAGTTTGGGTACATGAACAATGCATTACATTAGAATTAGAGAACTGCATGCTCCTAGATCATGGCACCACACACTCTCTTAGTTCTTCCAAGACTAATCATATGAAAGAAGGTGTTGTATGTGTCAAAAGCTCTATGATGCAAAAGGAGTCAATCGTGGAAGACTAGGTTCGAAGGCGGGTGGATCTTTCTTCTTCTCCAAAGAATCAAGTAGCCACAATAGTGAGTCCACCACACAAGCAAACACAACTGTTCACGAAAACTACTACATCAAATGGAAAGACACCATTCAATAAGAAAACAGTTCTGAGCATGAAGCAGATCTGGGTACGCAAAGGAGAGCAACCACCAGTCTTGCCCCCAAAAATCCCATCCAGGCAAGCCAACCAGGCCAGAAGACGAAGGAAGCAGCTCGGACAAGCTCAATCACAAGGTATCCAACAAGTTTGGGTGCCTAAGAAGTTAGCTGCAGCTCAACAAGGGCAATTACAGATGTGGGTACCTAAGAAGCTCTTACATCCTCAACAACCTATGTTCTCCCACATGCGAAAGGTCTCAACAAAGAAGCCAAAAAGAGAAAAGGGTAAGAACCATGTACAGAGACCAAAGGAAGATCAAATCAACTCTTCAACATTAGTAGGAAGACATGCAAAAAGGATATGGGTTTGGAAGCCAAAAGTACAAGTAGCCTCCACCGAACCAAAGCGCCAACCACACTGGATACCACAGTTCAGAAAGCATCCAAAGAGGAAGACACCTGAAGTGACCTCTATAGTGCCAAATGATGTTCTAAAATGGACTCCAATAAGGAGGATTACATCAGTTGGAGACTCAATGGATACCTCCACCAAGGTCGGCATCAACCTCTGCAAATAACATCGAAAGCCTCGAACGAGCGACAACCATGTGCTCCTTGCACAACCCTGTCTTTTGCACCATTCAGGTCATGCATTTCCAAAGTATGCATTAATATAGGGCCACATTACATGGCCGTGCATAGACACACTTGAGAATCCCAAGCACAAGAGCACATTGACATATGTCAAATATTTCTATTGATACTAACTTTTGTGTTCTTGTTTTGTGATATCTTTTTCCAAAACAAAAAAAAAAGGAAGAAGAGAGAGAGGAAGCACTTGTTCCCAGGTTTGGCTCATGAAACATGAATGAGTCATGCTTAGTGGCAGGTGGAACTATTGATTACTAAGCATTTATCAGTTTGGATAGAAGTGGGTCTCGGCTACTAGATGATAGAGTTGCTGCCTTATCTGTTAGATGTCAAGAACTTGGCATAAACATGGCATCCACAACTATGGTTTCCTCTTACTATGGTAGGAGTGAAGAGCTTGAAGGTCTGCAACTTGAGTGATGCTTAACTACTGCATGTACGAGAGCATCCAGGGAGATATCTGCAAGGGGTAGTTCTGGTACCCTGCAAATCTTTGTATGTATACTGGATCAGAAGACTCCTGCTTATGGTGAACTAGAGAGAATATGTGAAACTAATCTTGGTGTAGTTCTCAACTGTTGTTTGTCAAGGAATATAAAGAAATTCAATTCTTTGTATTTGACAAATGATGCTTTGAAAAGAGGAGACAGGATCAGCCACTCAAAAGATCTCATAAGTGGACCATCAACATGGACATTCATCAACAATGTTCCATCCCAAAGGCCAAGTGTACAACACGAAGAGATGAACATCGATCGCCCTTCTCCATGGTAAGTATCTTTACTTTGGAAACTTCATAACCATGATAGCCTAGGAAACCTCTTCGTCGGCATACCCTTGAGCACTTAGCTCAAGAAACCCAATTTTTGCACCATACTTCTTCGGATGCATTTTCCAAGTAAGCATGCATAGGGCTACATTACCAGGCCATGCACAAGGCACATATTTTCCTCAACCCATGCACGAACACACTTACCCATCATCCAGTAGGGGCTACACAGTCATGCTGGAATCCAACGAAGAAGTACATACCAAGGCACTACAACTTGCAAAGGCTCGCAGTGACAGATGAAGAACCGGACAACCAACCCTGCCACATCTGGAAGGTAGATGGCTCTTGTTCCTACCGAACAGACACTACCTCTCAAAGCACTACTTGGAACAACCACTACAACAAGGGTCTGTCAGGGACGACAGACTCGAGAGGGGGGGGAGTGTTGGAACTCAAAGTCAAGCACAAGCATGGAAGCACATCAAAAAGGTGGACACACACAAGAAGAAGGAGCAAGTAGGGAGCTCCAAGAAGTGTATGTCAAATTTTCACAAGAATTCCCTACAAAAATAGTGATTTTCATCACTAAAAACCATTGTAAATACCATTTTCTATTTTTCTAACTCCATTTTGTTCAAGCCAAGAAGTCCTTGAGCTTGAGGAGTATTAGAACTATCATCCTACCAATTTTCATAATTTTTAGACTCCGTTTGAGCCCTCAAATAAGCCCTGGAACCTAATTTTTAACTAGGCCGAACACTAGGTCTGGATAGGGCCAAAACTAGTCAAAAAACTATAAAAAGAGCTAGAGAGCTCATTTTTGAGTTTAGCTTGTTAGAGAATAGAGCTTTTGTAAGAGGACTCTTTTGCAATCAAAGCTTTCCATTGTTCCTCTCTTTGATCTTACCTTGTGCACGTGTGTGTGTATTTGTATGCATGTTTGTGTGCTTTCACTCATGCACTTGTGCCTTCACTTGCTCGTGCTCTTCATACCGGTCCTCACATCTCCGTGGATTGACAAGTAAAGGAGGTGGTGCTTACGCTTGAGCTACACATATGAATTGGTTCCTAAACAAAAACACAAAAAATTTGGATGATAAAGCAGTAAAATGTATATTTGTTGGGTACAATTCTAAAACCAAATGTTATCCTCTATATCATCCACAGAATAAACACTTTTCTTCCTCTTATTAGAGGTGGACAGTTAAGTGTTGGTTCACTTGTTGATAAGAGGGCTGATATAGAGGAGGCAAAAACTATGCCTAAATGACTATTGCAGCCTTTGAGAGATAGCAAATTATATGCACCTCTTTCATATCGTACTCATTCAAGCTCTCATAGTGCTTTTTTTGCATCAGATTGCTATGCAATGGCTGCCTCTAGTCTTTCTGATGATAATGGGCTTGTTTCTTTTGATGAAGGACAAAATTCAAAAACTTGGATGCTTGTTATGCAACCACAATATGATGCTATTATGAAGAATGGTACTTGGTCTTTACGTGATTTTCCTCTAAGAAAAAAGGCCGTTGACACTAAATGGGTATACAACTTGACGTGTAAGCATGATGGAATAGTTGACAGGTATTAGGCTAGGCTTGTTGCAAATGTTTATGCTCAAGAAAGAGACATTGATTTTGATGAGACCTTTGTTCCAACATGTTGAATGACCACTGTTCATAGGATTTTTGCATTTGCAGCTCATCATGGTTGGAATGTATACTCGTTGGACATTAAAAGTACATTTTTGATTGGTGAATTACATGAAGAAGTGCATGTATTTCACCCCAGTGGTTTTGCACACAAAGGTCATGAAAAGAGTGTACAAGTTGAGAGAGGCATTATATGGTTTGAAGCAAGCACAACATGCTTGGTATGAAATGATATATGCCTACTTGATTGCACATGGTTTGAGAACAATCCAATAACGAGCATGTTATATGTTAAGTGTGCAAATGATGTGCTTCTGATCATTGTTGTCTAAGTTGATGACATGCTGCTCACTAGTCCTAATTGGAAGCTCACTAGTCCTAGTTGGAAGCATATTGCTTATTTTATGGCTGATTTGCATGCATCTTTTGAGGTGTAAGATTTGTGACATTTGTACCATTATTCAGGCATTAAAAATTATTCAAGTTGATGATGGAATAGTTTTGTGTAAAAGAAAATATATTGATATATTATTACAGCATTTTGGCCTTGAAGATTCCAAAAATATTGCCATTCCTAAGATGCATTTGATGTTGTCCTCTCTCAGTAGGCTATTGGATGATTCATTTACTTATGCATAACATGGCCTCCTATTCAGTTTGTTGTCTCCTACGTGAGCATGTTTATGCATTGCCCAGGTGTCAAGCATTGGCAGGCGGTTGAGTGCATCTTTCACTACTTGAATGGCACCCGACTACTTGGATTGTTTTATCCCAAGGGGGGATCCCTACCGCTAGATTTACATGCTTTTTTGACTCTAAGCAAGCTCGTTGATATGAGATTCCTATGTCCTTTAATGGTTTTTGCTTCATTCTTGGTAGCTCATTCATATCTTTGTTGAGCAAGAAGCATCCTACTTTCGCCACTTCAAGTTGTGGGGCTGAGTATACAGCATCTTTCACAATGACTCTTGAGTGTGTGAGGCTCAAACACCTTTTGGCTGATTTGGATGTTGGTCATTCTTCTGTGACCACCATCTTCACTAGCAGTCAGAGTGCATTGGTAGTTGTGAGGAACTTTGTGTTTCATGCTCACACCAAGCACATTGAGGTGCATTATCAATATGTCAAGGAGAGGTTCTATGCTAGGGATATCAATTTGGCATGTGCCCACACAAGATAACATGAAGGCTCTGCCTCGAGAGAAGTTTGAAGCTTTTCGCAAAGCTTTGGGCTTACTTCCTTTTGTGGATGGATTGATGTCTTTCCACGTAGCTTGAAACTTCCTTATACATGAGCGCCGACTCCTTGTTCATCGCATCACTCATAGGGGGGATTTTTTCATATATTTTGGTAGTGATGTGTGTGAACACAATAGGACTATCGGGCACTTTTTTCCCTCTTTAGGAGGTTCCGCCCCCCAACTTGTATATATGCCTATAACCCTAATAGGTCACTTATCGTTGTAGATTCACTTGGTAATACATTCAGTATTGTGTATTGTGCTCCAAGCATCTTCTTCTTCCTTGTGCTATTTGCATGCTTTCACAGATCTTAAACTCCAACATTCACATCTACATTGCTAACTTTGGTTACATCTACTATTTATTAAATTAGGATTGAATGAGGTGTACTTGCATTTGCATATCCACTTTTTTTTTTATTTCACTTTGAAATATATATATATATATATATATATATATATATATATATATATATATATATATATATATATATATATATATATATATATATATATATATATATATATATATATACACACATACATGTTTTCCTCTAAGTCTGTGACTTGAAATTAATGCTATTTTGCATTGTTAGGATTATACTTGAAATGCATACTATTTCACATAATTATGCACATGCATTGAAATTAATATCAGAATTATACGTATGTTGTAGCTTGACACAATGCACAATATCACTCTTAAATTTTGCATTACCTTAGGCTACAATTATTAAAAAATATTTAGTAAAAATGATAATTGTATTGTATGAAGAAAAAGGACTTATATTGCCTAAAAAGAAAATAGGTTTTTGAATCAACCATTCTTTAGGGGGACTACCAAAGTTGGTAGCACACCTCTCTTTCTAGATCTTCTAGAGGGTCTCACCTCACATAGAACTCCACAATAAAGAGGAAGAATGGATCTCTTCACCCAATAGTGCTTGCTTCTCGTTGATTTGTCCCTATAGCAACATACTTCAGTCATGAAAAGGAGAAGTGTCCCAGTCTTCATTGCGATGATGGAATCTTTTACACCAAGGAGGGGCTCTGCATATTTTGTTAGCTTTTACATTGGTTCGACTTCCTAGGCGGATGATTTTCCAAATAAGAAACAAACTTTTAACCTCAATGAGGGGATGCCAAAGCGATTGGAACTTGAGATCCCACCTAAAAGTTGACCAACCTAGACAACATCTCCTATTAAGCATGATGTGAAAGTCCACATTCTTCTTGAGTCTCAAAATTGTATCAAGATTGGCACATGTAGCTCAAGCCTGAGTATCACCTTCTTTACTTGTCAACCCATGGAGACATGAGGAGGATATGAAGATCGTGAGCAATTGTGGTGACCAAATGTGAGTGACAAGCACATACATGCATGCAAACACGTACACACACAAGGTAAGATAGCAAAGATAGGAACAATGGAAGCTTCTATTAGAAAACTCAAAGAAAGTTTACAACACTCAAGAATAAGCTCACTCCCCGACTAGCTAACCCCAAAAATGAGCTCTCTAGCTCTTTTTAAATTTTGTTAACTAGTTTTGGCCCTGTCCAGAGCTACTGTCTGGCCTAGTTAAAAATTAGGTTCCAAGGCTTATTTGAGGGCTCAAACGGAGTATAAAAATTATGAAAATTGCTAGGTAGATGCTTCTAATACTCCTCAGGATTGACTCCTCGGCTTGAACAAAATGGGGTTACAAAAATGTGAAATGATATTTACAATGGTTTTTAGTGATCAAAATCACTATTTTTGTAGGGACTTCTTTTGAAAAATTGACATACATTTGTTAGAGCTCCCTACATGCTTCCTTTTCTTCTGTGTTTGCTTCTTCAATGTTGTTCCTATGCTTCTTTGACCTATTGTCTCTGATAGACCCTTGTTAGAGTGGGTGTTCCATCTAGTACTTTGAGAGGTAGTTTCCATCATGTACCCACAAGAGTGGTCTGTCTTCCAAATGTAGCAGGGTTTGTTGTCCTATTCTTCATTTTTTCCCTGCTAGCCTTTGCATGTACTTCTTCCTTGGATTCCAGCAAGATGGTGTATTTGTGAGCTTTCAGAAATTTCTAGTTGCTCAAAAGAGGTTATCCATGTTGGTATTGAGCAGCTGTGAATTGCTTCATAGGTGTTGATGTTGTAACTTTGATATCCTCTAGATCTTTCAAACATGGATTTCATAGTCTCCATGGTAGGTACTTGTAACCCATATTGAATGATGGGTAAGTGTGTTAGTGCATGGGTTGAAGAAAATATGTGCCTTGTGCACGGCCTTGTAATGTGGCCCTATGCATGCTTACTTGGGGAATGCATTGTAAGAATTATGTTGCAAAAATTGGGTCTTGAGCTAAGTGCTCAAGGGCATGCTAACAAAGAGGTTTCCTAACATATCACTATTATAGTATAGCCAAAGTAGGGGATTCTTACCAATGTGAAAGGTCGGTTGATGCTTATCTCTTCATGTTGTACTCCCATCATGGTGATTGACCATTGGCTTCTCTTTCATTGTTGATGGATCTCCTTGTTCATGGGCTGCTGATGAGATGCTTCAAGCACAATGTCCTATTCCTACTTTTTCTCTTTTTTCTTTTTTTCTCTTTTTTTAAGCAGTGTCATAAAACAAGAAAACAGAGGTTAGCATCAATAAAATAGTTTACATATGTCAAATGTGCTCATGTGCCTGGGATTCTCAACTCTGTCTATGCATGACTGTGTAATGTGGCCCTATATTAATTCATACTCAGTGTGGAAATGTATGACCTTAATGGTGCAAAAGATGGGGTTGTGCAAAGAGCACATGGCTTTCACACGTCGAGGCTTCCTATGTCACTTGGAGAATTAATGCAATATTTGTTTGGAGGTATCCAATGGATATCAAAATGATACAATTCATCCATGGTTGAATGACAACTGATCATTCCTCCTTACAGGGATCCATTTGAGAATAGAGTTTGGCCGCATATAGATCATTTTTGGCCTCTTCATCTTTGGATGGTTGCTTAAATTTTGTATCCCTTGTGCTTGGCTCTTAGGTTCTATGGGGCCTACTAATGCTTTTGGCTTCCAAACCCATACCCTTCATGATTGTCTTCTTGCTATTGTTGAAGAGGTGAGTTGATCTCCTTTTGAGCTCTATGGTTGGTTTGACTCTTGCTTCTCCTTGGCTTCTTTGTTGAACTTTTCTCATGAATGAGAGCCCAGGGTTTTGTGTATGTAAGAGTTCCTTGGGTACCCACATGTGTAATTGCCCTTGTTGAGCTGCAACTAATTCCTTAGGCACCCAAATTTGTATGTTATTGTGGCTAGCCTTCATCGATTGCTTTGGTACCCAGATTTGGAGTACTCTTTGAGATAGAGATCTTCGTTTTTTTGCTATTGGTTGCCTTGGCTTTCTCTATTGCTTCTTCAATAACGAGTTCAACCACAATGGTGTGATTGAGTGCTCTCCCTTTCGTACCTAGATCTGCTTCATGCCTGGAACTACTTTCTTCTTCAATTTTGCTTTTCTCTTTGATATAACGGCTTTCTTCTATTGTTTCACTTGCCCCTATGGTTGAACTATTGTAGTTGCATTAGTCTTTGAAAAAGAAGAGAGACCCACTCACCTTCGGGCATGTTCTTCTATGATTGAGTCCTTTTGCACTCTTGATCTTTTGACACATACAACACTTTCTTCTCCAAGATTAGTCTCAAAAGAACTAAGAGAATGTGTGATACCTGAATTTGTGATCATGAAATTCTCTTATTTGACTGTAATACATTGTTCATGTACCTAGACTTGAAGAATTTGACTCCTTAGGTTTAAGTTGATTGCATGGTCATAGATCCAATCTTGGCCCAAGAAAATTGGTTCCATAAGGTCCTCATATTGAAACACTAGCATTTTGACCTATCATTGGGACATCTTGAAGGTAGATGGGAAGATTCACCTCACCCAGACAAGGGGTTTCCACACCTCCTAGTCCTATGAGATAGGCTTATATGGAATCGATATTCAATTGTAGATCTTGGCAGTATGAGAATCTAACTGCACTAGCTATTGTACCTGAGTACAAGCCTCGCACAGTCCTTACACTCTTTCCTTGTCCTACCTCTATGGTCACAAAGGGACATCGATCGATTATTCAAAAAGCAATTACACCTGATGTTTGGCACATGGCCATGTGATATCTTGGGGCATTGGGATTCACATCTAGGCCTTGTCACCTTAACTTATTTCGCTAAATGCACTCTCTACCCTCTGCTTGTGCTTCTTCTCTAACCCTTAACTCTTCTTGTTTTTGCTTCTTAGGAGTGTTGAGTCTCATTAGCATAGCCTCTATAAGAGGTTCTTGATATAACTTTACTTGACATCCACTAATATAGCTTGACAAGATGTCACCTTCGAGGGTGGCCAATTGAACTGCACCACTAGTGGAAATCCTATTAATGATCATCGGTCCATATCCTCTTTTTTCCAATTTATGGGCATATTGCTTTAGTGTATAAACCAACACTAGGTCTCCCTCTTTCAATCCTTTATCCTTGATGTGTGCATCGAAGTATGCCTTTTGTCTTTTCTTTGCAGCGTAGATGCTTGCTACCACTTGTAGCCTAGTCTCACCTAAGCGTTCTAGATCAAATATTCTAGAGGACAACTTATGTCCATTTCACTTGTGCTCTTGTGCTACTTTTAAATTCGAGATCAAGAAGTATAATGGTAGCATAGCATTTTGTCTGAAGACCATCTGAAATGGGGTAGCATTGAGCACTGTTTTGTAGGCTACTCGATATGCCCAAACAACATGATGAAGTTGTTTATCCCAATCAGAGCGTTTCTTATTTACCAATTTTGTCAATACATTACATAGGATCTTATTTGTGCTCTCGGCTTGTCCATTAGCTTGTGGATGATAGGGATCAGACTTCTTATGTATTATGAAGAATTCTTGGAGAAGGTTTTCAATTACTTTGTTCAAGAAGTGTGTACCTCTATCACTTGCTAACTCTATTGGTAACCCATATTTGGTGAACACATTCTTGAATAAGGACTTTGCCATTGTTTGAGCATCATTTTTTGTTGTGGCTTTAACATCTACCCACTTTGTAAGGTAATATGTGGCTGCAATAATGTACTCTGCATGGGAGTTTCTAGTTGGGGGGTTAATAGGACCAACAAAGTCTATACCCCACTTCGAAAATGCATGTCCTTCTATCATTGGCCTCAAAGGCATCTCGTCTTTTCTTATTGGATATTGTGGATATTGTGCACATTGGCATGGGGTAGCATGCTCCACTAGGGGCCTCTCTTGGCACATTGCTCAATTCTTAATCCATAAATTTATTTCTTTGTCCATATTAGGCCAATACTTCCTAAACATTTCAAGTTCTGCAATGTTCATTGTTTAGAATAGTGGTTTTCTAGCAATCCTTCATGGGCTTGTTGCAACCAACTACTATGTTCATCCTCATAAACACAACAAGCTAATACACCCTCTCTATCTTGTTTGTACATACTTTTGGCCAATATTTGATACTTTTATGATTTTACAATTTCATCCTTGTTTGTTTTCACATTCTTATTTGTAGGTTTGAAGGTTAGGATAGGTACCAACTTATTTTCCCATTTAGGAACAACTTCTAAATTGAATAGATAAGCATCGGGTAGTTCATTAGACACTCCTTGCGGTGACTCTCCTAAAGTGATGCAACAAAGGTGATCTCCCTAAGGTGGGTCCTACCTTTCCTAACAACCACTTCAAATTCATATTCCATTAGTAAGAGGAACCATCTTACTAAGCATCCTGTATTGCAAGACACACACAAGGAGTCTCACACATGCACATATGCATACATGCAAACACATATGCAAGCAAGCCTCACCCATGGACAAGACACGAGGACTCCCAAGAGACTCACACTTGATTAGAAGAGAGATTCAAGAAGAAGAAGTAGTCGTAGAAGAAGAAGAAGAAGAAGAAGAAAAAGAAGAAGAAGAAGAAGAAGAAGAAGAAGAAGAAGAAGAAGAAGAGAGTTACAAATGAGGGTTAATTCAATTTTATATATGAGTTTTGAAAGTGGCCCTCTTCACACTCTAGTGTTTGCCCTAGATAAAAATAATTCCTAAACCATCATTTGGCATCTCATTTGGGTGAAATAAGATCCTAAAAAATGCTACAAGGTTAGGAAATCTCTCTTCAAGATTGAGAATACTCATCATGCACAAAAATGGAGTAAATTCCAAGAAATGGCTATGAATATATTCCCAAAGGTTCGTTTTTACATAAAAATAGCTAATCTGAGGGATATTTTTAGACTTTTTGAGGCTTCCATTAGCATATTGCATTGCTTGAGCACATCCACCATGCTTGTTGTGTCAATTGATCACAACACCAACCATCCTCTCTCTTTTTGTCTTTGAAAACCTACTTCCATGACTCTCCATCTCCACCACACATACAAATACACGTACACATACACATACACATACACATACACATACACATACACATACACATACACATACACATACACATACACATACACATACACATACACATACACATACACATACACATACACATACACATACACATACACATACACATACACATACACATACACATACACATACACATACACATACACATTGACATACGCATACACATAGACATACGCATACACATACACATACGCATACACATACACATACACATACACATACACATAAACATACACATACACATACACATACACATACACATACACATACACATACACATACACATACAAATACGCATACGCATACACATACACATACACATACAAATACACATACACGTACACGTACACATACACCTACACATACACATACACATACACATACACATACACATACACATACACATAGACATACACATACACATACACATACACATACACATACACATAGACATACACATAGACATACACATACACATAAACACATACACATACACATACACATACACATACACATACACATACACATACACATACACATACACATACACATACACATACACATACACATACACATACACATACACATACACATACACATACACATACACATACACATACACATACACATACACATACACATACACATACACATACACATACACATACACATACACATACACATACACATACACATACACATACACACACACACACACATACACATAAACATACACATACACATACACATACACATACACATACACATACACATACACATACACATACACATACACACACACATACACATACACATACACATACACATACACATACACATACACATACGCACACATACACATACGCACACATACACATACACATACACATACACATACACACACATACACATACACATACACATACACACTAGGTTGCATTTATTCGATCGAGTAATGAAAAAATACCGAATAATTTTGGAAAATTCAAGATTTTTTTAGTATCCTTGAATAAAAATTTGTATGCTCTATTTTTTCGATCGATCATCTTTTGATTGATAATATTTTTTATTGAAAAGATTTTAGATTGAAAAAGTTTTTGATCGAAAAGGTCTTTGATTGCAAAGGTTTTAGATTGAAAGGTGTTGGGCTTTAGTGAAGCCACAAAGAAGGTGTTTTCTCGCAAATAAATTGCTTAGGTTTCTACTTTTCGCCAAGCTTCACTCGACCTAAGCTCGCAAACATGCATAATTACACTTGTTTTATCGATCCCCTATTACCCCCTCCTTTAGCATCCGAGAGCTCTATTCCTTCCCTTTCAACTACCCGCAAACACATACACATTCACCACTTCATATATGTACACATCAGCACATATACACACTTTCACACACAGCTGAAAGCTCCTAAGACTCCCTCACTCATTCACTCATGCATTTGCACAGTTTCTCGTTCACAACTTCACTAACACCCTCGTTCACAACCGCACACTCTTCACAAAATGATGCCCTCAGACGTGCACACACTTAGAATATCTGATGCTTCAACACATACATGCACCAATCAAACCATCCAATAATCAAATATGTTCACTCAAATATTTAGACTTATGCCACACACACACAAACCTTGTCACTTGTTTATACACAGACTTTGACATTCAGATCTTCAACTACTCGAACTCACACATGAACACTCAACTAGGCACTTACTCGTGCGGACACTTACTCCTATACCCACTCAAAGAGCTACTCCATCAATCAGGCACCCAGTGACTCGCTTAGTCAGATACTCACTAACTCTCATCAACTACTAGGGTAAGATTTGATCTACAACAATTCTCTTAAATCTCTCCTCCATTGGTCTTGTAAGACTCGAAAGTCAGTCACAAAAACAACGACCTAGCTCTGACGTGGAAGGGATCACATTAAAACATTCGAGAGAAAGAAATCCTTTCCCTTTTTTCTATTCTAAACCAATTTAGTGAAAAGTGTTGTCATGGCATCAAACTGTTTCGCTGCAATGCAATTAAGTGAAGCACCCAGGTTGACATTTACATAAGTCAATACATTCTCAAACTTCAAAAAAAAAATTATATTGGCTATGGACGACAAAACTCGAGGATCAATGCAGATCAAATGCGAAGTGTACCAACAGGTCAAGTAACTAATGAGACAATCAACCTACTTCTGTTTGATTAAGGAACCTTGCATCAGTTAAGATCATAGCGGAACCAGAAAGAAATACAACCACACATACTCTAAACCTTGCATGCCATACCTCCACTTTTACCTTGAGTTATTTTCAAAGGTACGATTGTTGCTCAGTAGTATTCAATCTCACCCCATCAATTTGCTTCGTCAGTTTGATGAATCGAAAGCATCCATATCAACTTTAAGCACCAATGGAGGTTGTTTGTACTTTGTCATCGATGATTCCGCCACATACAAAAGTTAAAACAAACCACTTTCTCAAAGTCTATCGGATCTTCCACAGCCCATTTGCTCGTGTCTGATCATCCTTTTTCTTTGAATTATGGTCTAGGATAAAACACCTTCTGTCCTTCTACTGTTGATGGAAATGTGCTTTAGCAACTTAAGTTGCTGCAGACTAAAGCAAAATAGCTTCCCTCCTACTTGTGAGTGTTGCCAAACTTCCCTTATCACTCAACCTCCTTTAAAGATTCTCCAGAGTTTTAAGTGAGAGATTGCACATGGTTCATCATGGGTGGTATAGTCTTGCAACTATCGTTAGTATGGTTCACCAAGAAGTGCATCACTGCGTTGGGCATAGAATCTTGAATGTTCTTCCTCACGATGTCAAAATAAGATTTAATTAGAAGTTTTGTGACAACAATTTCAATTGATTCTTGATCAGCTAAGATATCAGCAGCTTTGAGTACAAAAGCTGGCTGCTTTAATTGAATATCCATAAGATCACAAGTACTAATGGATTCAATTGAACTTTTGTGGCTAACACTTCCCTTGCCGGATGGAAGACCATTGTTTCTTCCAAGAAATAATAAAATTTCCCAGCTTCCACCGGAGAACGAACATAAGGAAACTTCCCCCCACTGATAACCGACAACCCCTCTCCAAATCCCCCTTCTTCGACACCTCTGTCAGAGATTCCCCGCGAAGTCGCTTTCTTCTCAGACCAAATGCTCCAGCAACAGCAACCTCCAAATCCACAAAGAGAGTGGACGAAATAGCTACATGCTTCCGAATTCTGATCCTTTTTTGTGAAGAACCTGTTCATCGACAGACTGTACAATCTCATTCCATATCGGATCGTTCTTGAAAGAACATAAATGCACTATTCCCATTACATCATTAACAGGATGGCACACACTGAATCACTAATGCAAAATGCAAATAAAAAACTCCCAGAGAAGCTTCAAGGGCAGACTATCTGTTTGTCTTGATGGGATTAATTCTCGATCCGAATTCCAGCTCGATGGGCACATACAAAAGCCTAGACAGAGGATATGTGCCCACACGAGTAGAGGGGAAATCCTTCCAAATCAGGGAGTGGACTCATTCCCCATAATGTTTGATGTGTTGTTTCTGAGAATCTTTCCCCCGACTCTTCAACAGTTGATCATCAGTTGCTTTCAGCGAGAAGACATGGCCTCTCTCCAATTGCCGTTGAGATATCTATCCCCTTACATTACCTTATGCTCCCTTGCACCTCGACCCCTTGAGTCAAACACCTGTGGGGAAAGAAGTTATAAAGAGAAATCCTCCATGTATCCTGCCTTCTCGATCTCTTGCCTTCTCCTTGTGCTTCAATATATCCCCTCTAGCAGATGCGCCATGGCAAGCTTATAAGCAACCTCTTTGAACCACTCGGTGCTTAATCGTCCGATGCTTTCTAGATCCTCTTCCCATAACCGGAAGCCATTGATGATAAGGCTTGTTTATAATGGATGGACAATCTTCTTGTTTGAAATACAATCATCATCCTTGATATCTACATTGAATACAGGAGGCACTCCTGGGGCAGTCCATCTATAGGGTGCAAAATGATCGACCTGTATATAGGCCTGTAATCCTTTCTGCAGAACCTCCTCATAGAGAACGATATTGCTAACATTCTGTTGCTTCATACGGGTAAGCTACCCTTCATGCTTCTGAGGGAATTTCAGGCAAAGCCACCGACTAACTACCCATTTCAAATCGGCATCACCTAAGAGTTGTGCACGTTCATAGCAGAATGTCTCCAGCAGTTAATGCCTCGAAGACTTTTGAGGCTGGTACATTGTAGCCAATGTCATTGCGTTGCAGCCTTTGGACAACTCTCTACATAATATATGCCAATCACACCAAAGCTAACAGACATCACTCCTTATGACGAGGCTTCTTCATCACGGAAACATGCCTTCCAGAGATTCTTTGAGGCCTACCCCGAGGGCTAGGAGGGGCCTGCAAACAGTTTTCAACCAACAACTGCCACGGCTCGGGAGTCTGAAACCCTCAGTAGCTGCACCCAAATCATCCTTGTCATCTTCAAATCCTTTTGATCCCCTTTGCTTCTTCTCTCTTAAAGTACCTATCTTCCCGATTCAGAGCCCGTGCCTTTTCTTTCCCATTAGGCGTCCAGCAGCCCGTCAGCCAATGTACAGACTGCCACTAGTACTTCTACCATGGCCAGATTAGTTTGAGTCCCGTCCGAATGCCCTCCTCCTCTGTTCTTTCTTCATTGTAGAGGCACACACATCCCCGAAATCACTGCTCTCCCATTGTTTTATATTCCACATCAATTTCAACATTCTGTCCACAGCTTGATACGATCGTCCGAAATCTTTAGCAGATCTTCCATCTATGTTCCCCCCTACATACCTGCAGAGAACCCACAAAAAAACAAAAGAAAAAACAAAACGAATCCCCCCGCCAACAGTGTGACTCGAAGAGAGAGAGAGAGAGAGAGAGGGGAAGGGGGCGTAATGTTTTTTTTTTTCTATTTTTACTTTCCTTCTTTTTTGCTTCTTCTTTCCTCCCCACTAACCCACTCTCCTGACACCCACTAACCCACTCACTCACCACTACCCCCCACACGCACACGCATTAACTCTTTTTTTTTTGTTGTTTTCTTTTCCTCTTTTTTTTTGTTCATTTTCTTTCCTTTTTTGTGTTTTGTTTTATTTCTCTTTTTTTTTATGTATTATTTTCTCCATTTTTATTGTTATTTTTTTCTTCTTTGTTTTTTCAGTACATATTTTTCTCCTCTCTTCTTTTTTATCCCCTTTTTTTTTAACACATCAACACACAAAAATCAATAGTTTATCAGGGTAACATACTCCCCTCCACTTGTTGGCGATGTCGTCCCCGACGAGCATTATGTGCTGCTTCTGTGTAACTATAAAAGAATCATACATGTCATATGCACAAAAACTGATCTAATCAATCTTACCTTTGCCAAGTTTGGTTTCCCTCTTGGAGTTATCGGACAGATTTCATTTACAAGAAGAAATCTGTTACTCAACAAAAAATATTAGTAATACCAAAAATCATCAAGCAAAAATGTATGTCAAAAACACATCCATGATCACGCAAATCAAGCTAATGGATCAATGCACACATGCTTCTATTGTGTTCTTCCATTCCATCCTACTATCAACCTCTCCAATCTTAATCGTAATCAACTTCCCCATGAATGACATCTCTTTTCTAGCTTTTGTATCTCTTTCATGTTTCCCATTCCCTTTTCACCTACATTTTCTTCTATCACTTTCTGCTTTTTTCTTTTTCTATGCTCCACACTCTCTTTCCTTCATCCATCAAATCCAACTTTGCAATCTTCACTAATTCATTTACTTCTCTCTCAAGATGTTTTGACCATGCACATGCATCGGCAAAAAACTCTCAAGTCTAACCTGTGTTCACTTCAGTAAAACTACTCATCATTGATGTGATTCAAGATTTTGCAAGTCATTGCACAACCCAAGAGTCCAAGTGCGCAACTTCCAAAAGGCTCGCAAACAAACAAGGTAGCTAGTATGATTAGATCTCTCAAGTCAAAGTCTTCCATAGACGTGTAACGAGCTAAGTTTCAGTCCAGCTTGAGCTTTGATTTGACATGCTTCATCACGAGTCCACGTCAGCCCATATCCCCACAAGACATATATATATATTAACCCATCCGAGCATCATGCTCTCTCCTCTCTTCTGTCCCCCCTCGAGAGAGGAATTTTCTTTTCTTCTTTTTTTCTTTCTTTTTTTTCTCTTATTTATTTATTTATTTACACGCGATGCACAATGCTAGCCCTACGCGAAACCGACGTCAGCTCGTGGCTTTGACCACCTGGCCAAAGTGACTCCACCCGCCTATCGGCCCACATAGGCGCATAGCCACATATAGGTCGGGCCTGCAACGAAACTAGCATCAGCTCGTGGCCTCGATCACCCGATCAAGGTTATTCCACCCACCTACTAGCCCACTGTAGCTCACCGACAACACACACATATACACAATTATTTCTTTTTTTGTGTTTTTTTTTTTCAATTCCAAGATCTCGAGAATTAGGAGAAAGAAGAAAGGGCTTTGTTTCCCGACCATCCCAACACATCACATACATGTATCCCCCCATGGACATCTTGACGAAGCATATCATCTCTTTGCCGCTACTCGAGTTAAAATCTAGCCACTACACTCTATGGTCAACTCTTTCTCTTAAGACCCGCACATACTAACCATCTCATCAATTTGCAACCTCAGAAAGTGCCACTTCATCTCCTATGTTTGTAACACAACTCGATCTGTCCATCTTCACATCTCAAACTTGCAATCTTAGTGAAGCAAACCCTGGTCAGACCTAAGCTATCCTTGCCAATGGCATACCTAGTCAAACACATACTACCATGAATCCACTTTTCTTTTTCTCTCAAGTTCTTCACTCAATCTCATCCAATTCTTGAGCTTTTCACTCCCTACATGAACTCTCCCCTCCACTTGTATTCATTCCCGATTTTTCTATTTTTCTCTCTTCTTCTACTTTTTTCACCTACTCTCATCTCTTCGACTCACATTTGACCTCCTCAATCATCACCTCATCTTTTTTCTACTGCCTTCATCGTTTCCATAAGCTTCCTCATATATTTCTCCCAACAAAGCATTGGCTTGCAAACACTAGATAGGATCCCACCCCTTTCAAGCTTCATCTCCCTCTTCGTCAGAAACCACCCCTTGCCCTAACTTCTCCTCAAATCCACCCCATTCCAAACCTCTCCAAAACCACCCCTAACCTCCACTCCTTACAACTCAATCCATCCTACTCTAGGGCTGCAACGCCAACATGCCACCGAGGAGAAGACACATTCATCAACTGATTATCAATATCCTTCATCCTCTCTTTATCTGCACTCGGCATTCTAGCATCCATATCACTTCACCTTCGCAAGCTCATAACTCCCTACAAATGCTCATCTTCTTCAAAATGATCCTCTTTTTCAAAGCATGGGTTCATACGATACAACCACATAGTTCCCAATGTCTTCTTCTCTAAATCATTAACTACATCGTGTAGATCATGACATTTTTGCTCACACCTTGCTACACCCTTACATCGTCTCTCTATCCTCTTGTAGAAAACATTCATTCGTTTTGAAAATACATCTTTTCTTGCGACCTCTTGATCCATTCTGAGAGCATCTCCCTCACTAATTTCCTTATCACCTTGCTTCACACATTTTCTCTCATTATGATCTATTTTTTTAGCAAGAATCCTCAAATTTCCTTTCCTTTTCTCCTTTTCATCGCCTAATGTGCCCATGCATCTTTTCCCAGAGTCTCTAGTTTCACTTTTCTCGAGGGTCCTCTTTGTTATCGGTGTTGTCTTGCTTACTTTGCTACTCTCTGCTTTCTTGGTAGCTTTCTTTTCTATCAAAATTCTATCTACCTTTCCTTTCTGACTCACCTCCACTCGATCTCCACTAACTCTCCCTTTAGCCCTTAATTCTTTCTTCATCCTACATTCCTCCAAATCAACATGTCGAGAACCCGATTTCTTTCCTTTTTCTTTTGATGCTACCTTTTCTATTTCTATCCTTTCCCAATTTTGTACCTTTTTCATCAACACCTCAACTTTTCGTTCTAATTATTCCCGTTTCTTCATTTCACTCACTATTTCCTCCCTTTGAATTTTTTGGTCAATTTCCCATCTCTTGATCAATTCTCGAAATCCTTCATTTTCCTGCACTAATTGATCTATCCTTTTATTTTCCTTGTCCCTTATGTCTTGTGTATCCTTAAACCACTCATGAACCACTCTCTCTGTTTCCTTCACTTCTTCTTCATGTTTTGTCCTACAATCCTTTTCTTGTGCCAGCTCGCTCTCTAGGTGGGAAAGTACATCTTTTAGCTTCTCGAGCTCACATTCTAATTGTTACACTTTGCATTGTGATGCGACGTCTATTAGGGTTTCACATTCTACTATCTCAACAGGTTTAGACATTATGATTGCATCATTCTTGTGCCCATCCTTCTCTATTGCAAGTATGGTTTCGCACCTTTTATGCCTGTCATCTCCACACATTCTTCCTTCCTATCTCATTTTTTTGAACTCGAGGTATCAATCCTACCTCAGGAATGCTTTGGTTAAGAACAATCTTTCTTCGTGGCTTCGGTTACACTCGTTCAAAACTTCAATTTTCCTCAAGTCTGGGCTGAGACAAGGGCTCTTGGATATATCTCCTCTATGGGATTCTCTTACCCTTGTAGTGTACTCATTCGTTTTCTGTTCCCTTATCCCATCATGTCTATTCCTTGGACTATCACTCCTCGATCCCTGTACTCTTAGGCATTCCCTAGCCATATGTCCTCTTTGATTGCAACTCCAACAAACTAATCCCCTTAAGTCAAATTGCACTCGTTTTGTATGTACTCGTGGATTCCAATTCATTGTTCTTTTCAATGTCCCATTTTCTTGAGGATCTTGGAGTATCTTTCCATTCCAAGAATGTGCACCACACATGCTCTCTCTTCTCCATTCATCACCTTGTTGCTGTGTCTCTGACTCTTGAAGACACTCTAATGCTCTCACATTCATTGGGAAACAAGTGGGTTCAATTCTTGCAAACATATCAGCGTTTAGTCTGTCTAAGAGCTCAACTTCCTTCTTCTCATTGATGTCAACAAACATAGGGCTCTCTTGGATTTCTTCTGTGCTTCTGGTATGTGAACTGAATCTAGCTTTATGCAATCGAAGCACACCTTGAACCTCTTCCCAAAACCTTGCTTCACTCTTTGCCTCTTCAAGAGTAACTGGTCTCTTCAACCTAATATATTCTTCAACTTTTCCATCATGTAAGCCCACTAGGAATCTCCTCTTTAAGGTCTCGCTATCAGGTACACTATTTCCTAGCTTCCTCACAATGGTATCCATTCGATCAATATATTTATCAATATCCTCGTTGGGCCCTTGTCGTAAGTGGTCCAACTCCTCTGCTAGTCTCTCCTCAAATCTTGGACCTCTAAACTCTCTCAAGAACTGCGTCCTCAAGCCATTTTAGGTTGTTCTCTCTTGTACACCCAAGTTTGCATACCATTCACTGGCATTACCTCTCAAGGTCATTGGGAAGATATGCAATTTTTTATCCTCGTCCACAATTTCATGGGCACCACAAATTACCTCCAATAATAGTATGTGGACATCAGGATCTTCATCAGGGAAGCCTAGACAGCGTGGAAAGTCACCAAGAGGAGTCGCGTGTCTCTGAGCCATCTCTTTAACAAGAACAAAGGCAATTGTGGGGCCGGATGGCTGTGCCACACGAGCGGGGCACCAAGCAAACCTGTAGCAATCTCTATGAGATGTGCTAAGCCAAGTCCCACCGGGCGTGCCAAATGTTGGGCTTTAGTGAAGCAACAAAGAAGGTGTTTTCTCGCAAATAAATTGCTTAGGTTTCTACTTTTGGCCAAGCTTCACTCGACCTAAGCTCGCAAACATGCATAATTACACTTGTTTTATCGATCCCCTATTACCCCCTCCTTTAGCATCCGAGAGCTCTATTCCTTCCCTTTAAACTACCCGCAAACACATACACATTCACCACTTCATATATGTACACACCAGCACACCTACACACTTTCACACATAGCTGAAAGCTCCTAAGACTCCCTCACTCATTCACTCATGCATTTGCATAGTTTCTCGTTCACAACTTCACTAACACCCTCGTTCACAACCGCACACTCTTCACAAAATGATGCCCTCAAACGTGCACACACTTAGAATATCTGATGCTTCGACACATACACGCACCAATCAAACCATCCAATACTCAAATATGTTCACTCAAATATTTAGACTTATGCCACACACACACAAACCTTGTCACTTGTTTATACACAGACTTTGACATTCAGATCTTCAACTACTCGAACTCACACATGAACACTCAACTAGGCACTCACTCGTGCGGACACTTACTCCTATACCCACTCAAAGAGCTACTCCATCAATCAGGCACCCAGTGACTCTCTTAGTCAGATACTCACTAACTCTCATCAACTACTAGGGTAAGCTTTGATCTACAACAATTCTCTTAACTCTCTCCTCCATTGGTCTTGTAAGACTCGAAAGTCAGTCACAAAAACAACGACCTAGCTCTGACGTGGAAGGGGTCACATTAAAACATTCGAGAGAAAGAAATCCTTTCCCTTTTTTCTATTCTAAACCAATTTAGTGAAAAGTGTTGTCATGGCATCAAACTGTTTCGCTGCAATGCATTAAAGTGAAGCACCCAGGTTGACATTTACATAAGTCAATACATTCTCAAACTTCAAAAAAAAAATTATATTGGCTATGGACGACAAAACTCGAGGATCAATGCAGATCGAATGCGAAGTGTACCAAAAGGTCAAGTAACTAATGAGACAATCAACCTGCCTCTGTTTGATTAAGGAACCTTGCATCAGTTAAGATCATAGCGGAACCAGAAAGAAATACAACCACACATACTCTAAACCTTGCATGCCATACCTCCACTTTTACCTTGAGTTATTTTCAAAGGTACGATTGTTGCTCAGCAGTATTCAATCTCACCCCATCAATTTGCTTTGTCAGTTTGATGAATCGAAAGCATCCATATCAACTTTAAGCACCAATGGAGGTTGTTTGTACTTTGTCATCGATGATTCTGCCACATACAAAAGTTAAAACAAACCACTTTCTCAAAGTCTGTCGGATCTTCCACAGCCCATTTGCTCGTGTCTGATCATCCTTTTTCTTTGAATTATGGTCTAGGATAAAACACCTTCTGTCCTTCTATTGTTGATGGAAATGTGCTTTAGCAACTTGAGTTGCTGCAGACTAAAGCAAAATAGCTTCCCTCCTACTTGCGAGTGTTGCCAAACTTCCCTTATCACTCAACCCCCTTTAAAGATTCTCCACAGTTTTAAGTGAGAGATTGCACACGGTTCATCATGGGTGGTATAGTCTTGCAACTATCGTTAGTATGGTTCACCAAGAAGTGCATCACTGCGTTGGGCATAGAATCTTGAATGTTCTTCCTCACGATGTCAAAATAAGATTTAATTAGAAGTTTTGTGACAACAATTTCAATTGATTCTTGATCAGCTAGGATATTAGTAGCTTTGAGTACAGAAGCTGGCTGCTTTAATTGAATATCCATAAGATCACTAGTACTAATGGATTCAATTGAACTTTTGTGGCTAACACTTCCCTTGCCGGATGGAAGACCATTGTTTCTTCCAAGAAATAATAAAATTTCCCAGCTTCAACCGGAGAATGAACATAAGGAAACTTCCCCCCACTGATAACCGACAACCCCTCTCCAAATCCCCCTTCTTCGACACCTCTATCAGAGATTCCCCGCGAAGTCGCTTTCTTCTCAGACCAAATGCTCCAGCAACAGCAACCTCCAAATCCACAAAGAGAGTGGACGAAATAGCTACATGCTTCCGAATTCTGATCCTTTTTTGTGAAGAACCTGTTCATCGACAGACTGTACAATCTCATTCCATATCGGATCGTTCTTGAAAGAACATAAATGCACTATTCCCATTACATCATTAACAGGATGGCACACACTGAATCACTAATGCAAAATGCAAATAAAAAACTCCCAGAGAAGCTTCAAGGGCAGACTATCTGTTTGTCTTGATGGGATTAATTCTCGATCCGAATTCCAGCTCGATGGGCACATACAAAAGCCTAGACAGAGGATATGTGCCCACACGAGTAGAGGGGAAATCCTTCCAAATCAGGGAGTGGACTCATTCCCCATAATGTTCGATGTGTTGTTTTTGAGAATCTTTCCCCCGACTCTTCAACAGTTGATCATCAATTGCTTTCAGCAAGAAGACATGGCCTCTCTCCAATTGCCGTTGAGATATCTATCCCCTTACATTACCTTATGCTCCCTTGCACCTCGACCCCTTGAGTCAAACACCTGTGGGGGGAGAAGTTATAAAGAGAAATCCTCCATGTATCCTGCCTTCTCGATCTCTTGCCTTCTCCTCATGCTTCAATATATCCCCTCCAGCAGATGCGCCATGGCAAGCTTATGGGTACGATGTTGTCATGAAATTTATGTGACTCTGTTAAAAACTTCCCACTTCACCTCCTATGTATCCAGATGAATCCCCCCCCCGAGTGGTTGACCACTTCCAAGGATGCTCCCTGAACTGACTTGAAAGATGCACTTCGCTCTCATCAGGTTCCCCCCTGTCCAAGGAGACCCATCCAACAAAAAAACACACGCACCCGATTGGATTATTATCGGAGAGCCCCCAAGACAAACAAGTCCTTTCCCCTCTTCTATCACCACGCAACAGGGTCCCCAGATGAGCTGTCATGAATTTCTAGTGTGTGCATGTTTGTAGCCCTGAAGATCACTATATTAGCCTTGGTGAATAAGCAACCTCTTTGAACCACTCGGTGCTTAATCATCCGATGCTTTCTAGATCCTCTTCCCATAACCAGAAGCCATTGATGATAAGGCTTGTTTATAATGGATGGACAATCTTCTTGTTTGAAATACAATCATCATCCTTGATATCTACATTGAATACAGGAGGCACTCCTGGGGCAGTCCATCTATAGGGTGCAAAATGATCGACCTGTATATAGGCATGTAATCCTTTCTGCAGAACCTCCTCATAGAGAACGATATTGCTAACATTCTGTTGCTCATACGGGTAAGCTGCCCTTCATGCTTCTGAGCGAATTTCAGGCAAAGCCACCGACTAACTACCCATTTCAAATCCGCATCACCTAAGAGTTCTGCACGTTCATAGCAGAATGTCTCCAGCAGTTAATGCCTCGAAGACTTTTGAGGCTGGTACATTGTAGCCAATGTCATTGCATTGCAGCCTTTGGACAACTCTCTACATAGTATATGCCAATCACACCAAAGCTAACAGATATCACTCCTTATGAAGAGGCTTCTTCATCACGGAAACATGCCTTCCAAAGATTCTTTGAGGCCTACCCCGAGGGCTAGGAGGGGCCTGCAAACAGTTTTCAACCAACAATTGCCACGGCTTGGGAGTCTGAAACCCTCAGTAGCTGCACCCAAATCATCCTTGTCATCTTCGAATCCTTTTGATCCCCTTTGCTTCTTCTCTCTTAAAGTACCTATCTTCCCGATTCGGAGCCCGTGCCTTTTCTTTCCCATTAGGCATCGAGCAGCCCGTCAACCAATGTACAGACTGCCACCAGTACTTCTACCATGGCCAGATTAGTTTGAGTCCCATCCGAATGCCCTCCTCTGTTCTTTCTTCATTGTAGAGGCACACGCATCCCCGAAATCACTGCTCTCCCATTGTTTTATATTCCACATCAATTTCAACATTCTGTCCACAGCTTGATACGATCGTCCGAAATCTTCAGCAGATCTTCCATCTGTGTTCCCCCCTACATACCTGCAGAGAACCCACAAAAAAACAAAAGAAAAAACAAAACGAATCCCCCCGCCAACAGTGTGACTCGAAGAGAGAGAGAGAGAGAGAGAGAGAGAGAGAGAGTGAGAGTGGGGAAGGGGGCGTAATGTTTTTTTTTTCTATTTTTACTTTCCTTCTTTTTTGCTTCTTCTTCCCTCCCCACTAACCCACTCTCCTGACACCCCTCACCACTACCCCCCACATGCACACGCATTAACTCTCTTTTTTTTTTTTGTTTTCTTTTCCTCTTTTTTTTTTTGTTCATTTTCTTTCCTTTTTTGTGTTTTGGTTTATTTCTCTTTTTTTTTATGTACTATTTTCTCCATTTTTATTGTTATTTTTTTCTTCTTTGTTTTTTCAGTACATATTTTTCTCCTCTCTTCTTTTTTATCCCCTTTTTTTTTTAAATGTCTTTTCATGTAATTTTTTCTCTTCTCTTTTCCTAGTTTCATCCCCTTCTCACATTACCTGATAACAGATACCATTAGCTACTCTGGGCTACTATGTTTGATGAGAGTTTATCACTGACGACCAACATTTCTCCTTGTAAGAGACATGCAATCAATATATAAACTCCAAAATAGAAATACATCAATACACAAAAATCAATAGTTTATGAGGGTAACAAAAGGCTTTTAGATCTAAAAATTTTTAGATCTAAAAGATTTTAGATCAAAAAGATTTTAAATATGTTTCATCAATAAGAGCTACATAGACACTCACTTTTTTTACTATGTGCTTGCGTAGATTCACAAGGGACAATACAAGATGCATTTTTTTTTATAGTCAAACATGATATCATATTATAATCCACTTCCCTTATTAAAGAATATGACCAATTTGATGATCACAATCTGAAAGGTTTCACATTATCTAAAAATAGAAAATGTAAACGCCACGGATCTCTGTGGCACGGTTTCCATTTTTAATCTATATTCTTATATGCAACACATGTAGCTCACACATGTAGTCCTCCATTAGTTTATCTATTCTCTTCAAACCACATCAAAGTTTTGCAAGTTCCCTATATCCAGACATGTGCTTCACTCTTGTATTAAGTGGGAAATTTCTCAAACCTCTCCATAATTTTTTATCTCCCTATGGATATCTTCTATTTACTAGATCCATATTCTAGATATAATTTGCATTAGCCAAATTACTTTGAAATAATACATGGTCATCTGAGCATGTATGATCCTAGTTATAATCAACAAAAATTATATCAGAATCCATTCTTTCATATTATCTTTATGTCCACATGTAGTTTCCTCTAGTAAAATCTTTTGTAGCATCTATATATCCACCTTTCAACTTAAGAATCAATGTATTCACATACTTTTCTATCTATCTATCTAAACCCTAAACCCTAAACCCTAAACCCTAAACGCTAAAATCCTATATCTTGAATCCTAAACCTTGAACCCTAAACCCCAAACCCTAAATCTTAAACCCTAAAATATTAATCATAAACCCTAAACCCTAAACCCTAAACCTAAAACCCTAAATTCTAAACCCTAAATCCTAAACCCTAAACCCTAAACTCTAAACTCTAAACCCTAAATCCTAAACCCTAAACCCTAAACTCTAAACTCTAAACCCTAAATCCTAAACCCTAAACACTAAATCCTTACACCTAGAATTCTAAACTCAAAACCCTAAACCCTAAACTGTAAGCCCTAAACCCTAAACCCTAAATCATAAAACCTAAACACTAAACCTTAAACTCTAAAACCTAAACCCTAAACCCTTAACCATAAAACCTAAACCCAAACCATAAATCCCAAATCCTAAATCCTAAACCATAAATTCTAAGTTGTAAACCCTAAACCATAAATCCCAAACCCTAAACCCCAAACCAAAACCCATAAACCCTAAACCTGAAACCCTTAACTCTAAACACCAAACCCTAGAACCTAAATCATAAATCCTAAACCCAAAACCCTAAACTCTAAACACCAAACCCTAGAACCTAAATCATAAATCCTAAACCCTCAACCCTAAACCCTAAACCTTAAATCTTAAACTCTAAACCCTAAACACTGATCCCTTAACCCTCAACCCTAAACCCCAAACCAAAAACCCTAAACTCAAATCCCTAAATCTAAACCCTAAACATCAAACTCTAACCCTATACTCTAAAACCACAAGCCCTAAAACCTAAACCCTTAACCCTAAACTCTACAACCTAAATCATAAACCATAAACCCTAAACTCTAAACTCTAAATCGGTAGTCATAAACCCTAAACCCTAAACTCTAAACCTTACATTGTACATCCTAAACTCCAAACCCTATGATTGGAATCATAAAACCTAAACCCTAAAGCCTTAACCCTAAATCCTAGACCCTTAGCCATAAACCCTAAACCAAAAACATTAAGCCCTTAACCATAAATCTAAACCATAAACCCTAAAATCTTAAAAAGAAAGCCAAAAAGGTATAGATATGATACTTATTTGGTCACTAGACACTCAATATATATAGCACAAGACTTAAACTTAAACCCTAAGCCCTAAAACCTAAACCCTAAACCCTAAACCCTAAACTTTTAATCCTAAACCTCAAACCCTAAACCCTAAAACCCAAATCCTAAAAACCTAAACCCTAAACCCTAAAACCTAAAACCTAAATCCTAAATTGTAAATCCTAAACAATCAATGTTAAACCCTAAATGATATGTCCTAAAACCCTAAACCCTAATCCCCAAGCTCTAAATCCTAAAATCCCAAACCCTAACCCCTAACCCCTAAATGCAGAACCCTAAACCGAAAACCCTAAACCCTAAACTCTAAACCCTTAAACCTAAACCCTTAACCTTTTCGATGATTCTTCGCTTTGTACATTTAGATGATGCTCTCATCAATAAAAATGAGGTTTGTAAATTCAAGTATGTATCATAACTTACTATATATAAGAATATAATCAAAATAGTAGATGTAGATAAGTTACTTAAAATTCTTAGAAATATCTCTATTAATGGTTTTAACTTATCTGAGAGTGATGGCTTAGGACCATTTTGAAGTGGATTGATGTAATTGAATATATATGTGAATCAAACATCTTTTTTATTATGGTTTTAAATTTAAATATTATATTAATATTATATAGTTTTTTCTTTCAGTTGAAGTGTTAGGGTGTTGTGTACAGTGATAATATGGATTGTAATGTACAGAGATGATGTGGATTTCAATAATTAATATATACAATTATATGATATGGATTTTGATTTGAATGTTATGCTCTCGATGCTGTTGATTCAATGTTAATTCAAAGATTATGATATGGGTTGATATAGTAGTGATGATGTGAATTTCAAAAGTTAAGATATTTAGTGCTATAATATGAATTTTAATTCAAATGTTATCATGTGGATGATATCGATTGAATATTAATTAAAATACTAATATGGATTGATATAGTAGTGACGATGTGGACTTAAAAAGTTAATATATGCAATTATATTATATGGATTTTAATTCAAATTTTGATGTGGATGATGTCAATGATTTTTAATTTAGAAATTAAGATGTGTACTTATATTATGTGGATTTTGATTCATATCTTATGATGTGGAGTGTCGTGATGATATCCTACGATGAATGATCAAGTGTTGTTATATTATTTGATATATAATAGTTTTAGAAGAAAAAAATTAAAAATTCCAAATATGGATAATCAACCTGATCATGTTAAATCTCAAAGAATTTTATCTTAATAAAATACAATGTAAAATCTTTTTTACTCTAAAATATTTTCAACAAAAAATATTTTCATTCTAAAAGATTTTTAATCTAAAAGATTTTTAATCTAAAATATTTCAGATCTAAAATGGTTTCAATATAAAATGTTTTGAATCTAAAAACTTTTCGATCTAAAAAGTTTTCTATCTAAAACCTTTTCAATCTAAAACTTTTTTATCGAAAACCTTTTCGATCGAAAATATTTTCGATAAATTTTTTTTTGATCGAAAGCACCTTTGACTGAAAAATCTCTAAATCATCGTGCAAAAACTATTCGGACTTGTCTGAATAAGCTGACATGGCTGTTGGTGCATCGTATATTGCGGAATTTGCTTACACCACAAGAACTAAGCTAAAGTGATGTTAGAACACCTCTATAATCATCAATAGCTTAGCAAACTTTCTAAAACTGAAAACTTTATAACTGTATTAGTGATAACTGAAATTCACTTTACAGAAAGCTTCGCATTTCCTTCAAGCTTCAATTCTGAACTGATTTACTTCAGACTTTACACTATTGTGTTTGCTTACATTTAAATAATCTTTCCGTCACTTAACTGTGCCAAAACTTAGTTTTTAACTCACCGAAATATCACCGGAACTTCACCAGACTGTCATCGTAATTGCACTGGAATGTTACCAGAATCAACTGCAATTTTGATTGTAATTACTTCAACTGTGTATACATGAAGTAAAGAAGTGTTACGTGAACTTCCTTCACTGACTGAACTCTATTTGAAGTTTAAGAAAAAACTTCACCAGTTCTGAATGCCTTTTTCGGTCAGACACTATACTGTGTATACGTGTTTGTTTCACAAAACTCTTTTGATCAGTTTATAGTAGAGACTTATAGCTACAAGATAAGCTATCTCTCTTACAAAACTTTACACTGTACTTTGAGATCTAACTCATAGAATTACCAAAAAACGTTTACTGAGAAAATTATAACTGTCAACTAACTTTCACAGTAACATGAAATCACTCAGATTTCTTCACATATGAAGAATACGCTCAGATATTTCCACATGAACATGTGTTTTCTATTAGAGAAGGTGTGTACAGAAATAGCTTGGCCTCACTTCGCTCATAGCTATGGAAAACTCTCCTACTCTAAGTAGTTATTCCTTACCATCTCTCTTAGATGAATACCCGACATTTCAGGTTCTGTTATTCATCTCTACATACGCAATCTCTGGCGTCTTCTACTCTAACTTCTTCTCCTATTATATGCGCTTCTACATTCTAATTCTCTATACTCTCTTATATATAATTTTTGATCCGGTTTTCAATGAACTCATAATTCTGGAAGTTTCTACGCTGTATATTACAGGTGTGAATTTGTCCTTTCACTAAGGCTTTGGCTTTTCTGAATGCTTTGTTTCTGCTTCTCTTTGTCTTTCCTTTTCTTCAGATCTTTATGTCTAATTAGTGAGTGAATCTCCAACAGCTCCCCCTCAATCACTAATTAGCATCTTCCGGTCTTTCATATATCCTTCTTTTCTTTTATTCCTGCCATTTCTTTGAATCTGCTTGTCTTTATTCCATCCAAGCTCTTTGTAATATCTGCAATATGATCTTTTGTAGGAGTGAATACTATTTCAATCTCCTTCTCCATTACCTTTTCCCTTAGGAAATGATATTGAATCTCTATGTGTTTTATTCTTGCATGAAATATTGGATTTGTTGCAAGATACAACGAACTCATATTGTCTCCATGTATGATAGGTATATCATGATCAATACCCATGCTTTTGAACAAGGTCTGCATCCATATCACTTCTTTAGTTGCTTCCACAAGTCCTTTATATTCTGCTTCAGTTGACGATAAAGCCACTGTATGTTGCTTCTTTGAACACCAGTTGACAAGCTTATCTCCTAGGTATATCATATACCCATGTGCTGATCTTCTGTCATCTTGAATTCCTGCCCAGTCTGAGTCACTGTATGCTCTTAGTTTTATATCTGATGTATAAGGATAATATAATCCTTCCTTTATAGTTCTTTTGATATATCTAAGAACTCTTTGTCCTGCAACCCAATGTTGATCTTTCAGACAATGCATGAACTGTGAGAGAACTCCTACTGCATAACTAAGATCTGGTCTTATTAGCGTAGCATAAATCAAGCTTGCCACTAAAGATTGATACTTTCTCACATCTTTAAACTCTACACCATCATATTTGCTGAGTTTATGATTTACTTCAAGCGGTGTTGAAGCTTCTCTGCAATTCTCCATGTTAAACTTCTTCAGTAAGTTTAGGAGATACCTTTCTTGTGAAACATATACACCATGATCTGTATATGTGACTTCCATTCCAAGAAAATATGATAATTTTCCTAGATCACTGATCTTGAACTCTTTTTCAAGCAATCTCTTTACCTCCTTGATTCCTTCATCTGAGGTACCTCTGATTATAATGTCATCTACATAAATACAAATGTAGATCATACCTTCATCTATTCTCTTGATGAGTAGACTTGCATCTGCCTTCGAACTTTGGTATCCAAGATCATTGAGATACTTCACAAGTCTGTAATTCCAAGCTCTTGGAGCTTGCTTCAATCCATAGAGAGCTCTTCTTAATCTACAAACATGATCTGGGTAACTTGAACTTACAAATCCTTCAGGTTGTTCCATGTAAACTTCATCTGATTTATCCATTCAGAAACGCATTCTTTATATCCAACTGACTTAGTTTCCATCCTTTTGATGCTGCTATAACAATCAATGTTCTTATGGTTGACATCTTTGCCACCAGACTAAATGTCTCATCATAATCTATGCCATACGTCTGAGCATAGCCTTTGACAACCAGTCTAGCTTTGTATCTGGCTATCCTTCCATCTGCAAGCTTTTTAACTTTGTAAACCCATTTATTTCCAATTACTTTCTTACCATTTGGTTTTGGAACAAGTTCCCAAGTCTTGTTCTCCTCAAGTGCACTGAACTCCTCTTTCATTGCTTCTTCCCAATTTTTCTTACCTTTTGCTTCACTGTAGTTCTGAGGTTCTTCATCTTCCTTTACTAAATATGCATAGTTTTTCTGAGTCAAATACGAAGTGTCATAGGAATACCTTGTCGGTTGTTTCCTTACTCTGTTTGACCTTCTTGGTTCAAACTCTTCATGTGTATCTGAATACACATCTTCATCAAATCTTGATCCATCTTCGTTTCTCATACCTGATCTGATCCTCGACGTACTTGCCTGCATATGATCTTCATCTCCATTTACCTGCATATGTGATTTACCTTTTTCATTTCTTCTTATCTCTTCTTCAAGTGTTTCAACACTATGCTCTTTATCTGTATACCAGCTCTTTCCTTCATCAAATGTCATATCTCTGGAAACAGTAAACTGTTTGGTTAAAGGACTCCATAACCTGTAACCCATCTGCTTTTCATCATATCCGATGAACACATATTTTTCAACTTTTGGTTCAAGCTTATGTCTTAATTGTGATGGTACATAAGCATAAGCAACTGACCCAAACACTTTACAATGATCAAGTGTTGGTTTCTTACCCCACCAGCCTTCATAAGGGTCATACCATTTAAAGCTGTACATGGTAATCTGTTTACCAGGTATGTAGCTATATTTACAGCCTCAGCCCAAAGATAGTTTGGACAATTCTTCTCTTTTAGCATTGCTCTTGCAAACTCAAGTAGAGTTCGATTTCTCCTTTTTGCTACTTCATTTTGTTGCGGTGTATACCTACAAGTTATTTCTCTTTTGATACCTGCATTCCACAGATAATCATTGAATTCTCAAGAAAAATATTCTCCTCGTCCATCAGACCTCAGTCTCTTGAGTTTCTGTACTGTAAGTCTTTCAGCATATACATGAAAATGCTTGAAAGCTCCAAACACTTCTGATTTCTCTTTCAAAACATAAAGAGTTATCCATCTTGTTGCATCATCAATGAGAAAAACGTAGTACCTTGATCCACTGATAGATCCTTCTTTTGTTGGTCCCCATACATCTGTATGTATTAGCTCTAGCACACCATCATGTTTGTACCCATTTTTCTGAAATGGTAACCTGTGGGCTTTTCCCATCTGACAGGCTTCGCACTTGTGAATCATATGTTGGTTTTTCATGTTTGGTAATCCTCTCACAGATTGTTTCTCCACCATAGTTTTGATTCCCTTTTCATCAAAGTGTCCTAACCTCTTATGCCAGAGGTCCAATTCTGTAAACACTTCATCACCATGTGTAATCAATGCTTGACCAACATTCCCTTGTACTTTAAGAGTAAAAAGTCTGCCTTCCTTTTTACCATGGACAATTTGTTTGTATCCTTTCTCTAGATCTTCAACAAACACTCCTTCATTTGTAAACCTGACTTGAAAACCTTTCTCTACTATCTGTCCCACACTGATCAGATTCTTCGGGATTGTTGGAACATATAAAACATTTGTTAGTAGGTCAGCTCCATTCTTACATTTTACCTTTCCAATTGACCTTACATTATGTTTTGTGTTATCACCTGTTTGTACTGTATGATTTAACATACCTCCTTCTAGTTCTGATAACAATTCTATATTTCCTAACAAATGATTTGAACAACCAGAATCAATATAGAATACCTTGAGGTCTTCATTCTCTGATGTACTTATCAAGTTCATCATCAATGTTGTATGATCGTCGTTTTGTGTATCATTTGCATAGTTGTAGTAGGTAGTGTTGTGAGACTGATTTTGTCCCCAACTTCTTGCTCCACCTCTACCATATCCGCCTCTTTGGCTTTGTCTACCTCTTTGATATCTTCCGCTTCTGCCTCTGCTATTGTTGTGATTCTGACTTGATCCTTGGGAATTATGCCAGCAATCATGAGCCAAGTGATTGCTTGATCCACAGATCCAGCAAGCCTTCTTCTGATTACCTCTTCCTTTCGTAATACCTCTTTTTATGACATTTCCTCTTCCTCTTGCATAATTTGCTTGAGTAGTCATCTCTTCTTCATCTTTTTCTTTACCTTTATCGCCTTTCTTCTTATTCTTTGTGTACATAGCAGAACTATGTCCTTTACCTCCGTCAGTCTTCAAATCTTGCTCAAACGTTAGCATTAGTCCAAGCAACTGATTTAAATCTGGTACAAAATGATTTAAAGAAAGTTCAGTTGAGAGTACGAAAGGTTTCTGTAACATAATCCTGGTAGGAGATGGTTGAACCACACCCTAAGAGAGAGGATTAGGAAGTAATCCTCAACCATGGCTTTTGGGGCAAGTGGTTAGCCCATCACATTCCTAACCAAGAGGTCGTGAGTTCAATTCCTTACATTGGTATCAGAGCCTAGGAAGTAGGCTTGGGCAAGATGGAATGATCCAATGGCCTCTAAAAAAGGCGCTTGGGCATCCTCCATGTGAAAGGGTAGGAATTGTGGAAGGCGCGCGCGTCGGTTTCAAGGATGGACCTTACAATAATAAGGGTGGATCTAAACACATCCCTCGCCAGTTCACAGTTTCTGGATATGCGATCTAGGCACAAACATGTGAACTAGGTGGATTCAAATTACTAGTCCATTTTTGGGCATGACTGGTGCATGGACTTAGTAATGAAGGTGGGATTCTTATCCCTCACAAGACTTTGAGAATTCTTGAGTCACTTGAATTTGTTTTGGAGAACTTGAAGTTTGGTTGTCTCAAACATCTAACTTAGATGTTTATCGATACCAATGCAAGAGAACAAGGATTACGACCACCACATGCTTGAGAGATGACTCTCCTCCCAACCAAATGCCTCTATATATAGCTCTCTCCAGGGGACTGCCTTCTTGGGCAGGTGGATACTAGCCATCCAAGTGTCAGCCATGTAACAACATGTGTGCCAAGTGTCCCAGTTAACTCGAGTTAACTCAAGTGGATGCTTCTAGAAGGCTCTAGATCTCTTTGGGCAAAATACTCTCTCCATGTCTCCCATGGGGATTGAACCCAAGACCTCCTCCTTCACATCCTTGAGAATTAACCACTAAGCTAAGTGGATCACTTGTTCACAAGAGCACAAGACCTCCTAGTAAGTCTAAACTCGAGATCTTTGGTCATTCACACGGATGACCAAACGGTGTCCGATTTCAGATCCATATGAACCAGCCAGACCCTTGGATCATAGACTTACTTTATTACAGTTTCCACCTTTCATCTCCTCTTAAACCTGTAAGCACTTGCGCTATTAACCTATGGTCTTCAATATCTTCACCAATCGATCCAAGTCTGTTTGCCAAGTCCTTCATCTTAGTGACATAGTCACTAATGCTTTGACTTTGCCTTTTCTTGAACGTTGTGAACTCCGACCATAAGCTAGCCTTTCTAGCTTTCATCGTATTTTGGAAGTGATCTTCCAACGCTCTCCATATGTCTTCTGCTTTCTCCAGACCTCTAATATGCGGTAGCAAATGGTATGTAATGGTATCGTAGATATATGCTCTTGCCGTAGCATCTTTCTTCTGCCACAGCTTCAAGGCTTCTAGTTCTTCTTTCTTCGGTTGACTGTCGTCTTCAAAAATCTGCTTCTTCTCTTCTCCTGTCACATATTTCATTAAGTCTTTACTCATAAGTAAAGCTTCCATTCGCATTACCCATGAGGGATAGTTATCTCTGTCCAATTTATCAATTGAGATATGATCTGCCATGATCTTCTTGTTTTTGTTACTTCCGGTGAGTGTAACGTTAAACGATTTTACCTTTTGCAAACCTTTACCTTGAGAATGACTTCGGAATACTTCTTGACGTCGTTTGGTGTTGATCTATTCAGCATTCATCTTTCTTTATGAGAATTCTTCAAATTCTCTTTCCGTTTCTTCTTCTGAGAAACCTTTTCTGCTCTTCTGAACCTTTTCTGTTCTAGTACCTTCTTGTGATCTTACTACTATGATACCACTTGTTGATCTTAGTGCTCTGATATTACTTATGGATCTTACTTGCTTTGATACCACCTGTTGGTGCAGCGTATACTGCGGAATTCGCTTACACCACAAGAACTAAGCTAAAGTGATGTTAGAACACCTCTATAATCATCAATAGCTTAGCAAACTTTCTAAAACTGAAAACTTTATAACTGTATTAGTGATAACTGAAATTCACTTTACAGAAAGCTTCACATTTCCTTCAAGCTTCAATTCTAAACTGATTTACTTCAGACTTTACACTACTGTGTTTGCTTACATTTATATAATCTTTCCGTCACTTAACTGTGCCAAAACTGAGTTTTTAACTCACTAAAATATCACCGGAACTTCACCGGACTGTCACCCTAATTGCACCGGAATGTTACCGGAATCAACTGCAATTCTGATTGTAATTACTTCAACTTTGTATACATGAAGTAAAGAAGTGTTACGTGAACCTCCTTCATTGACTGAACTCTATCTAAAGTTTAAGAAAAAACTTCACCAGTTCTGAATGCCTTTTTCGGTCAGACACGATACTGTGTATACGTGTTTGTTTCACAAAACTCTTTTGATCAGTTTATAGTAGAGACTTATAGCTACAAGATAAGCTATCTCTCTTATAAAACTTTACACTGTACTTTGAGATCTAACTCATAGAATTAACGGAAAACGTTTACTGAGAAAATTATAACTGTCAACTAACTTTCACAGTAACATGAAATCACTCAGATTTCTTCACATATGGAGAATACGCTCAGATATTTCCACATGAACATGTGTTTTCTATCAGAGAAGATGTGTACAAAAATAGCTTGGCCTCACTTCGCTCATAGCTATGGAAAACTCTCCTACTCTGAGTAGTTATTCCTTACCATCTCTCTCAGATGAATACTCGACATTTCAGGTTCTGTTATTCATCTCCACATACGCAATCTCTGGCGTCTTCTACTCTAACTTCTTCTCCTATTATATGCGCTTCTACATTCTGATTCTCTATACTCTCTTATATACAATTTTTTATCCCGTTTTCAACGAACTCATAATTCTGGAAGTTTCTATGTTGTATATTACAAGCGTGAATTTGTCCTTTCACTAAGGCTTTGGTTTTTCTGAATGCTTTGTTTCCTTTTCTTCAGATCTTTATGTCTAATTAGTGAGTGAATCTCCAACAATGGCATCGAATAATTCGGTCAAATAATAAGCGGTAATTGAAAAACTCCATAATTATTCATGAATAATCAAATCATCAAATAATGAATAATGCAACCTAGCATACACATACACATTCACATACACATAAACATACACATACACATACACATACACATACACATACACATACACATACACATACACATACACATACACATACACATACACATACACACACATACACATACATACATATACATACAAAAACTTATACACATACATGTACAAGTACATATAAACATACACATAAATGTATATGCACGTTGTCGGGAAGGAGGCAAGGAGAGAAGAGCGGCGCGGAGTTGGATCAGGCCCCGATGTGGTCATTCTCCCTGTTCGGCGAGTGATGTCTACACACTAGGTACCTCGCCCTCAGTATGGTGACTCGTATCGCACGTCGTAGGCCCGCGCCGGTGATACAATAGGCCGTTACAGTGCGGATCGATGAACACAAATAGATCACTACAATGCGGATCAGGTAATACAATGTAGAATTCGTGCTACAGTGTGAAAAGGCTCCCACGGGATTCTCTTCGATCTTCACGGCAGGAACTTTACTTCAATTTTGGTCTTCAAACTTCATAAACTTCGGGCCTTTGGCTGTTTCTTTAAATACTTTCTTTTCTTCATAAATCTATAGTAACCTGGAAAGAAGATCGACAAGGAAGATCCACACGGTACTCTTTATCTTTAGTCTTCAAAAACTCAAACTCTTTACTTCATATAATCTCTAAAGAAATCATCCGCAACCTAGACCTGGAGAAAAAGTCTACGGGGTGTATGCTTCCTCTTTAATTTAGTCTTCAAAAACCTTTTCTTCACTCCGTATAATCCTCCAACCTCAATATCTAGAGAGGCATTCCACAGAAGAGGACCATAGGGCTACTCTTTACTTTGATCTTCAAAAAAACTTTTCACTTCATATAATGTTCTTCAAATCATGAGAATCTGCACCCCGAGAGAATCCCCATGGTACTCTTTATCTTCAGTCTTCAATGGTTTTATTTTGTACTCTTTACTTCGTATAATGTTCTTCAATCATGAGAAACCTGCATCTGGAGGGAAGATCTGGAAAGAAGATCCGCAAGGAAAATCCACGGGGGTATAAAATCACTTCTTCACTTCATATAATCTCTGAAATCATCAACCGGCTGAACCTGGAGAGAATCCGCAGGGCGAATAAAAAATTGTCAGTACATTGAAACTTATAATAAGAACACACTTAGATTTTTATTTATTTTCACTTAGTAATTGTCTGACACGTATACGAAAGAAACCTTTACACGGGAAAAGTATTTATGTGCATAGAAACAACCCTTTTAGCCATTCACATTCACAAGCGAACACACATTCGCATACATATTCATCAATTTGTGCACTATTCCACGTTTTAAGCAAATTCACATAGGTTTCCAAATGCATAGATTCTCTTGCACCCATATTCAATTGTATACCCATAGACACATTAAAATCACATCCAAGTGTTCACATTTATACATAAAACAATCATGGCCTCAATCATAAATGCCCCTTCTCTTTCCTTCCTCTTCTTTCTTTCCCTTCTTCACCTCTTTCTGTTCTAGCTTTTTCCCTCTTTCTTTTCCCTTCTCTCTTTCTCTTTTTCCTTTTCTTCTATTTTTCTTTTGTTTCTTTCTTTTCTTTTCTTTTTCTATTTTCTTATTTCTCTATTTTCTTTGTTTTCCCTTGTTTTCTTTTGTCGACAATCAACCGAACCTCTCTCTCTCTATGCCCTCACTGTCTGCCCCCCCCCTCTCTCTCTCTCTCTCTACCGCGGACTTCCGGCTTTGTCTGTGCTTCCATCCCTCCATTCCGGGTTCAACAGCGTAAAGAGCTACTAAGTTCTCTCTCTCTCTCTCTCTCTCTCTCTCTCTCTCTCTCTCTCTCTCCCCATGAGCGTCAATAGCTACGCCCACCGAATATCCCTCATATCTCTCCCAACTCTTGCGCGTGCGACCATTGCCCATCATCTGACTTCTCCTATGCAGCCGATAAAGAATCTCTCCATGTTTCTCTCTCTCTCTCTCTCTCTCTCTCTCTCTCTCTCTCTCTCTTCCACGCGTAGCCACCATCACTCCTCCCCTACGCGAGTCTTGTCGCCATCACTTTGCAATCTACTTTAGTTGACACCAAACTAGAATGCCCAGTAATGTTATTAAGTCATGTTGATTATGTGTGGAATTCACAAAGAAATGCAATCATGTGATCTGAAAAGATGAGGCAATGCTCACGGTAGCTCCTCTTGTTAGAATGCTTTTAACTATGTTCCACAAACTCTATCTGAAAATCAATTGTCTCGAGACGAATCTCTCTCCATCATGCACTACCGTAATGTATGAGCAAGAAGATGAATGAACAGAAACGGACAAAGATCATACCTGAAAGGGAGGTGCACAAGGAAGATCCATGGGGAGGAACAAATGAGTCTTGGGCACCTATTTATAAGCCTGCCCAGGACATCCTTCTAGATTCTTCTAACCTTGTCTCAAACTTTCTATTTTTGGATGGTCTTTTTTCTTAGACTAAGGTTTTTGATTTCACACTCGATGTTCATAAATTAAATCAGATTCAAAGGTTAGAACTTAGGATAAATGATAAATTTAAGGGTCCAATCTTGGGCTTCTCATGGGCAAAGTGAAGGTTTACCTACAACTAAGGTTGCACACATCAATTGAAGGGTTTATTTACACTTGTGGGCTAAAATTCTAGGGTTCCTAAGGGTCAAACCTGGGGTTTCCATGGGGTAAAAGTAAGCTAGTTACATACACAAGTCTAATGTACATAATTAACATGGTTTCGCATCTCACAATCAATCAAATTGGCCAAAACATGCACATATTATACCCCGTTCTCGGTCAAAACATCACTCCATTATTAGAAAATCAATGAACTTTGAAAAAAAATGATGCATACTTCCCTGAGGGACTTCATCCTGACATTCACAGCCACGTAACTTGCACATCGTCCCGATGGGCCAACTTGTAAAATCCAAGAGAAGCGTATCAGGGTTCTTTTGAAAAAGCTTTTTAATTTTTATGTTTTTCTTTTCAAAAATCAAAGCATGATCTCATGCACTCGATGCAACTTTATAAAGATCAGTACAAATTTTAGAAAAAATAGGCAGATGCAAGCTTCACAAATGTCATACTATATTTTGGCTTCCGCAATCAAATAAGTAATCATATGAATAAACAATTGGCTTTCTAGATCTTCTATTTGTTCAATTGGTTCAGATCCTGCAACTTATCCTAAGTACTAGCATATACTAAGCTTCTACTAACTCAGTTTGTAGAATATGCCCTAATTCCTCTATTTATCCCCTACTCTCCAACTCTCCATCACATCTCTTTTCTTATCTTTTACTTTTTCATTTTTCTTTTTCTTTGTCTTTTTCTTTATCTTTTTCTTTTCTTTTATTTTTCACTTCATCTCAGCTTAGCACTTTTTCCCTTTATTTTTATTTCACAAATCGGTCTATGTCAAAATCTGGTGCGACTCACGGACTTGTTCGCCCGGCCAAGTTTACCCCACCTGTCTGTCGATCCAACATAGTGCACGACATACACAACGTCAGCCCTACATGAAATCGATGTCAGCTCGTGGCTCTAACCACTCGGCTAGAGTGACTCCACCTGCATACTGACCCATGCAGGCACATGACAACAGATAGGTCTATGACGAAACTAGCTACAACTCGTGGCCTTGATCGCTTGACCAAGGTGGTTCCCCCCACCTACTAGCCCATCGCAACACACTAACAACATGCACACACATATATAAGTAGCTTGAGTATGAATGTTTTTCATGAATCATTATCCATATGGAGGTAAGATCATAAGAAACAAATAGTAGGACCCAAGGAATCCCACTCACTAAGCATTCAAATAAATCAGCATATACACACACTCAATTTAAGCATTCCATCACATTCCCAAGCTCACTCCCAAAAGTCTCTAGTCTACTAACTGATTCTATCCATATAATTTCTGGTCATTCATGCTTCATGCAAAACCATAATAAATATTTTCTATTTTCATTCTACATGATTTTCTTAAATTTGTACATATCTTTATCACACATAAAAAATGCAATGCAAATGCTCTTTCAGAAAGAAAACATATTTCAAATCAGAAACATTTCACCTGATCATTCGGTTCATCTTCATCGTTGATCGATCCCACTTTTCTTCAATTTCATGATCTATCATTCTTCATCAGCATCAGCCTCAATGTCATCAATATCCTCCAGAATCATCATCATCATAATCCATCATCATAATCCATCATCATTCATCAATCATCATTCATCATCATGAATCATCAACCACCAACATCAATCATCATCTTTCATCATCATCAATCATCATCTTTTCCATCACCAATCATTAATCATTATTATTCATCATCATCAATCATCATAAACCATCATCATCAATCATTTTCATCATCAATCATTTTCATCATCAATCATTATCTTCATCATCATCAATCATCATCAACCATTAACCATTATTCATCATCACCATTCAACATCATCAATCATCACCATTCAATCATCATACATAAATCATAAGCATTCATCAATCACAATCATTCATCAATCATAATCATTCATCAATCACCATCATCTATCAATCATAATCATTCGTCAATCATAATCATTCATCAATCATCATCATTTATTAATCACAATCATTCATCAATCATCATTCATTATTCATGATTATTCATTATCATTGTCCAACAACTCTTGGTCATCCTCATATGTTTTCATAATGGTTCTCCTTCAATCATCCTTCAATATTTGCAAATATATCTTGAAATGTTAGATTTTTACTTCTCTTATTCTTTTTCAAAGTCTTAGAAGGCTTTGAAGTCTCCTTTCCATTTCCCTCTATTTGCTTAATAATATCATCAATTAGCTGTTTCTCTACTTCATTAACTTCTTTGTCAGATTTTATATCTCTTAATTGAGTTTCTTCTTTACTCTTTTCTTGTTCAATCTGTTTATCAAAGTTTAATTGAGATTGTAATTTCATAACTTTCTCTTGATCAAATAGATCCTCATTATTCAAAAGTTTTGGATCAAATGAAACATATAAACCTTGATCTTTCTTTGATTTTTCTCAAATTTTTCTATCAGATTCTCTTTTATGATCAATTTCCATTTGTTCTCTTAATATCTGCTCAATATTTTGTTTCTCAACCTTTATTTGTCTACCTTTAGTTTCTTCAATAGATTTCTCTTGACTCTCAATAGATAGCATTCTCATTTTTTCATCAGATCTATAATCTTCATGCCTTTTTGGTCTCCACATCTTTTGAATTGGCTTTGATCTAGTCTTGGTCTCTTCAAAATATTCCTTTATCCCACCTTTTCCTACATTCAAATGCAAAGGTATCTCCTCTTGATATTTACAAATTTTTCCTTCATGCTCACTTACAAGTCTATGTGTGCATGCACTCTCATACACTAGAAAATCCCAAAAAATATGTCCAAATTGATCACACCAAAAACATTGTATAGGTCTCTTCTCAGCCCAACTTGATTTCCTAGGTATCACTCTAGGCATGGATCTTCTAAGACCCAATGACTATTTATGTGTAGATATGTTTTGAACTTTTACCTCATGTTCATGGTCACACTTCAATCTTTGTAGGTCATTAACTTGGTTAGTCAACAAGTCAACCTTATTTTTCAATTCAAAAATCTCAAAATCCATTTCAATTTTTACGTCCTTAATACTTATGCCCATTAGATGGATAGTGTCAAATATTGCATTTATCACTTGCATTAAGGTCATCACGATTCTAGATTTTGATTTTATAGATTCATTTGTGTTAAATTCCATTTCCTTAAATTGCTCTTCATATTTCCTAAACTGTTCTTCAATCATTTTGTTCATTTTAGTTTTCCTCTTCTTATGATAAGCTGAGAAGTAGATTCTTAATCTATGCGTCAATAGAAAAGTGCACACTCGTATGATCAAAATTGATGCAAAAAGTGAATGATCAAAGTGAGGCAGTCAAAAGCAATCTTTCTGTTCAAGTCTGTGGAACGATGCAAAAAATTCAAAGAAATTGAAATGCTAGTACTTGGAATATCTGATTTGATGCCGAGGTTCCTGTTTCTCTTCTCAAGGAGTGGGTGACGTGTCGAGGATCACCGGGCAACCACCTTGCTTCACGTCGAGTTCAGGTTTCGGGAAGGAGGCAAGGAGGGAAGAGTGGCACGGGGTTGGATCAGGCCCCGGTGTGGGTCGTTCTCCCCCTTCGGCGAGCGGCATCTATGCGTTGGGCACCTCACCCTCAATATTCTGACTCATCACGCATGAAAAATCGAAATACAGTGTAGAATAAACAGCAATGCTCAACGATACAGTGTAAATGCAAATGGAGTCCTCCAATAGATGTCAATAGTGCAGATCAATGATACAATAGGCTACTACAGTGCGGATCGGTGATACAATATGTTGCTATAGTGCGGGTCAGTGAATAGAATAGGCCGCTACAATGTGGATCGATGATACAATAGGCCGCTATAGTGCAGATCGGTGATACAATATGCCGCTACAGTGCAGGTCGGTGAATACAATAGGCCACTACAGTGCGGATCGGTGATACAATAGACCGCTATAGTGCGGATCAATGAATACAAATAGACTGCTACAGTGCCTTCTACGAACTAGGTTAGTAGAAACTTAGTATATGCTAGTACTTAGAATGAGTTGTTGGATCTGAACCAGGTGAACAAACAGAAGATCTAGAAAGCCAACAATTTATTCATGTAATTACTTTTCAGATTGCAGAAGTAGGAACATAGTATGATATCTGTGAAGCTTGCATCTCCTTAATTTTCCAAAATTTGTACTAATCTTTATAAAGCTGCATGGAGTGCATGAGATCATGCTTTGAACTTTGAAAAGAAAAACATAAAAACTAAAAAGAGTTTCAAAAGAACCTTGATACGCTTTTGTTGAATTTTGCAGGTTGGTCCATCAGGACGATGTGCAGGTTTAGTGGGGGCAAATGTCGGGATGAAATCCCTCAGGGAAGTATGCATGATTTTTTTCAAAGTTCATTGATTTTTAAGTTTTGTGTGATGTTTTGATCGAGAAAGGGTTACGATTCATGCATGTTTTGGTTGGTTTAATTGATTGTGAGATGTGAAACCATGTCACATATGTACGTTAGAGCTGCATGTGTAAATAGCTAACTTTTGACCCATAAATCCCTAGGTTGACCCTTGAAACCCTCTCGAAATGTTAGTTTACCCCATGAAAACCGAACCAAGACCCTTAGAAACCCTTGGAATTTTGGTCCTCAGTGTAAATAAACCCTTAATTTGACATGTCTAACATTAATTCTAGGCTAAACCTAACTTTCCTTGAGAGAAACCCTAACCTGGACCCTTGAAATTGGCTTTTAACCTAAGTCCAAACCCTTAGATTAATTAATCATGTATATATAGTGTGAAATCAAAACCTTAGTCTAGGAAAAATAAAAAGAAGAAATACCAAAAATAGAAGTAAGAGCTATGATTTTTCCAAAATAGAAAATGAACATGCAAGATGACTCCAGAAATAGAAAGTTAGATGAGGAGGTTAGAAGATTCTAGAGAATTCCTAGAGCAGGGGGGAATCTATAAATAGGTATCTAAACCTCATTTGTCTCTCCTCGTGGATCATTTCTATGGATCTTCTCTCCCGATTGTGATTGATGATTTCAGAGATTATATGAAGTGAACAAAGTGATTGAAGAGTGAAGAAAAGTATATGCCCTGTGAACTGTCCTTGCGGACCTTCCCTCCAGCTTGATGATTTCAGAGATTATATGAAGTGGAGAAAGTGATTGAAGACTGAAGTAAAGAGCACCCCGTGGATCTCCTACTGAGTGATCGGAGGCTATTGCAGTTTATGAAGTGAAGACAATTATTTGAAGAAGACTTGAAGTAAAGCTTGGACCAAAGATGGAAGAAAAGAAAAGAAAAGGAAAGAGTAAGGGATTTGAAGACCGAAGTGAAGCATTACCTCGTGGATCTCGTGTGGAACGCTTCTCCATGTTTCTGTGGACTATTGAAGTAAAGAGAAGAAAAGGTGCTTGATTGGAAGTAAAGTGAAGAAAAAGTGCATACCAAAAAGTATTGGAGTACACCCAAAGACATAAAGTAAAAGGAAGGTTCTGAAGACTGCGGAGACTCGAGGGCGACTTCTAGCACTGTAGCAAGAGGTCTACGTCATATTCGACCGACCCGCACTGTAGCGGTGGCATATTTGTATTTGCCCATCCGCACTATAGCGGATTTTTGTATCACCAATCCCGTGACTTCCGTGTTTGAGCATGGTATCTGGACTTTTTCGCTCCCCACACCTACGGTCTTATGTGTACGCACGTTCGCTCGTCTCTTCCAAGAGGGTATGAGACATACAATGATCGCCACACTAGAGAGAGGGCGAGGCGGCCAGTGCGCAGACGTCGCTCACCAAACAGTGGGAATGGCGCACACCACGGGCCTGATCCAACCCCGCATCAGCTCTTCCCATCACCTGCTTCCTTCCCGACACCGATAAGTTCTCTCTCTCTCTCTATTCACCTTCGAACGCTTCTACGCCATCCATCTCTTTCCTCCATGTGGTTCTATAGCCATCATTGTCTCTCTCTCTCTCTCTGTTTCTCTCTCTCTATCTCTCTCTCTCTCTGTCTCTCTCGGCGTGTGAGCGTCAATAGTTGCACCCACTGAATATCCCTCATCTCTCTTCTAGCTCTTGCGCGTGCCATGACTGCCCATCATCTGACTTCTCCTACACAGCCGATAGAGAATCTCTCTTCTCTCTCTCTCTCTCTCTCCCACTCCTCCACGCATAGCCACCATCACCTCTCCCCTGCGCGAGTCTTGCCGCCATCACTTTGCGATCTACTTTAGTCTAGACTCAACATCAAATTAGATTGCCAAGTAATGTTATTAAGTCATGTTCATTATGTGTGGAATTCACAAAGAAATGCAATCATGTGATTTGAAAAGATGAGCACTCCTCACGGTAGCTCCTCTTGTTAGAATGCTCTTAACTGTCTTCCACAAACTCTAACTGAAAATCAACTGTCTCGAGATGTCTCTCTCTCCATCATGTACTACCTTAATGTATGAGCAAGAAGATAAATGAAGAGAAATGGACAAAGAGCCTACCTGGAGGGAAGGTCCACAAGGAAGATCAACAGGGAGTAACAAATGAGGTTTGGGCACCTATTTATAGGCCCCCTAGGAGATCCTTCTAGATTCTTCTAACCTCCTCTCAAACTATCTATTTATGGACGGCCTTTTTCGTTGTAGACTAAGGTTTTTGGTTTCGCACTGGATGTTCATAAATTAAATCAGATTCAAAGGTTAGAACTTAGGATAAATGATAAATTTAAGGGTCCAATCTCGGGTTTCTCATGGGAAAAGTTAGGGTTTACCTACAACTAAGGTTGCACACATCAATTGAAGGGTTTATTTACACTTGTGGGTTAAAATCCTAGGATTTTTAAGGGTCAAACCTAGGCTTTCCATGGGATAAAAGCTAGCTATTTACATACACAAGTCTAATGTACATAATAAACATCATTTCGCATCTCACAATCAATCAAATTGGCCAAAACATGCACATATTATACCCCTTTCTCAGTCAAAACATCACTCCATAATCAAGAAATCAATGAACTTTGAAACAAAAAATGATGCACACTTCTCTGAGGGATTTCATCCCGACAATGCATACATGTATAGATACATGTACATGTACACATACACCACGTACATATCTCATACATATACAGGTACATGTAGACCTACACACATACACATACACATAGATAAACACATACACATACATATATATGTATACATATACATACACACATACACACACACACACACACACACACATATATATATATATATATATATATATATATATATATATATATATATATATATATATATATATAGATATATATATACATTTACATATACATTTACATATACATACACATACACATATACATATACATATACATATACATATACATATACATATACATATACATATACATATACATATACATATACATATACATATACATATACATATACATATATACATTTACATATACATATACATATACATCTACATCTACATATACATATACATATACACATACATATACATATACATATACATATACATATACATATACATATACATATACATATCCATATCCATATACATATACATATACATATACATATACATATACATATATGATGGAGAGTGTTAATCTCCAAAAGAACAAGTTGACCTTGAACTTAGATCACCTCTATATCAAGATCAACTTTAGACTCCACCTAATTTAGAGAATCTTCACCAAATTATCAGAAAATTAATTATTCTGAAAAATTCAGTTTTTCAGGAAAGTCTGCTGCAGATTAGTCACTCATTGACTAATCAATCCTGTAAAGTTTTTGATAAAACTTTGCACAGCACTTCGCCTTAAGGTTGCGCAACTTTGCCAAGTTAAATCTTTCAAAAAGATTAAGTACACACTGAGAAATGTGTGAAACACTTTACCTATGTCTGAAAGTGCTTCTCTGCAATGGCGACTTTAACACCTGCAACTTCTTAGCACTGGTTCTCCCAACTCTGAACCCGTTTGATCAAGATCTTCTAGCCATAGATAGCTTACCTTCCAACTTAGATTTTGAGCCCTCACTTGTGTAAAACTTTACACTGTGGACTGAGCACTGACCATTTCTTTGAAGATGAAATGTGCGCCAGATTTTTCGACTCTCAGAACATCTTCACATATGAATGTTCCTAAACAAAATTCTCACAGCCTGATTGAAATTAATCTCTCAAATTCTAGCCATAGATAGATTAGCTATGGACTTAGATACGTGCAAAAGGATTCTTCAAAAGATTAAGCACAGAAGGAGAATGGGAAAGAAGATCGACGCGCAGAATTCTACAACATTTTCTTCTTCATTACTTTTCATACATATGGTTGATGATACATACAATGTTCATCACCTCTTCACCTATTCTTCTCTATCTGATCTATATCATTCTCTCTTACTATGAATACGTATCTGTAGATATATATATATGAGTCTAACTCGTCATCTTTTCCAAAATACATTGAACTATTTACAAGAGTAATATACAAAAGAAACATTTCTGATTCTATTTTCTTCCTCTGAAAGTAATCTTCATTCTTCCACATATCTTCTCACTTTGATCTTCATATAATCACTATTGATGATTGCTCTGCTCCAACAGCTCCCCCTCAATCTTCAATTGTGATTACCTGCATCTTCTTTATTCCTGCCATATCTTTAAACCTCTGCAACTTAGGTCCATCCAAACTTTTAGTCATCATATCTGCAAGTTGATCTTTTGTAGGGGTGTGTATGACTTCAATTTCCTTCTCAATAACCTTCTCTCTCAGAAAATGATACTGTATTTCAATATGCTTAGTTCTAGCATGAAATACAGGATTAGCTGCCAAGTATAATGAACTCATATTGTCTCCACAAATAATAGGAGTACTCTGAATCACATCAAAAACTTTGAAAAGTGTCTTTAGCCATATTACCTCTTTTGCAGCTTCCACCATACCTTTATATTCTGCTTCTGTAGATGACAAAGCAACTGTATGTTGCTTCTTGGAACACCATGAAATCAATTTGTCTCCTACATAGCACAAGTATCCATGTGTTGATCTTCTATCATCCACATTACCTGCCCAATCTGCATCACTATATATCTTGATTCTTGTATCTGAAGTAAACCCATAGTACAACCCTTCTTTGAGTGTACCCTTGATGTACCTAAGTACTCTTTGTCCTGCAATCCAATGTTCCTTTCTAGGACAATGCATGAATTGTGAAAGCACACCAACTGCATATGACAAGTCAGGCCTTGTCAATGTAGCATAAATCAAGCTACCAACCAAACTTTGATAGAGTTTCATATCTCTGAACTCTTCTCCTCCAAACCTAGACAATTTATGGTTCACTTCCAAAGGTGTAGGTGCAACCCTGCAATCTTCCATTTTAAATTTGGTTAGCAAATTTTTAAGATACCTTTCTTGGGTCACATATACTCCATGATGAGTATAAGAGATCTCCATTCCCAAGAAGAATGATAGGTTCCCCAAATCACTGATTTTGAACTCTTTCTCCATCTGCTTCTTGATCATTTGTATTCCCTTATCATCTGTTCCTGTAAGTATTATGTCATCAACATAAATACACACATAAATGAATCTATTTTCACTTGCTTTGACTAGCAAGCTACTATCTGCCTTTGATGCTTGAAATCCAAGATCATTCAAGAATTTTACAAGCCTATAATTCCAAGCCCTTGGGGCTTGCTTCAACCCATACAAAGCTCTCTTGAGCTTATATACATAATTTGGATTCACTTGATCTTTGAACCCATCTGGTTGCTCCATGTAGCCTTCATCTGAAATGTAACCATTCAAGAAAGCATTTTTAACATCTAATTGAGACAACTTCCAACCTTTACAAGCAGCAATTGCAATGAGTGTCCTGATGGTTGTCATCTTTGCCACAGGACTATAAGTCTCATCATAGTCCACTCCATATGTCTGTGCATACCCTTTCACAACAAGTCTAGCTTTGTACCTAGACACACTTCCATCTGCAAATCTTTTTGTTTTGTAAACCCACTTACATCCAATAATCTTCTGACTATTAGGTTTAGGAACCAAATCCCATGTTTGATTCTCTATCAATGCATCATACTCCTCTTGCATAGCATCTTCCCAATTCTTCTTCCCTTTGGCTTCTTCATATGTAGAAGGGTCTTCATCTGCTTTTACCAAATAAGCATAATCTTTAGTAGTCAAGAATGAAGTGTCATAGCTATACCTTGTAGGTTGCCATTTGTGCCTAGATGATCTCCTAACTTCTGCACTTCTTGAGGTCTCTGGTTCATCACATTCTGGATCAAACCTTGGCCTCTCTTCAACTTCAATCTGCACTTCATTACTCTCACTTTCATCAAGTAATTGAATCTTTGCTTTACCTTTCCTTTGTTCCACTACTTCTTCATCATCTGCATGTACATTATATTTACCTGCATACCAAGTACCTTGCTCATCAAATGTAACATCCTTGGATACAACAAATTGCTTTGTGGATGGACTCCACAACCTGTATCCCATTTGCTTATCATCATAACCAATGAATACATACTTCTCTGCCTTAGGCTCCAATTTATGCCTCAATTGAGATGGCACATATGCATATGCCAAGCATCCAAATATTCTGCAATGATCCAAGGTAGGTTTCTTACCCCACCAAGCTTCATATGGTGTCATACCCTGCAAAGCTTTACAAGGCAATCTATTAACCAAATATGTAGCTGTATTAACAGCCTCAGCCCACAAATAATTTGGGCAATTCTTCTCTTTCATCATGGACCTTGCAAACTCAACAAGAGTCCTATTTCTTCTTTCTGCTACCCCATTTTGTTGAGGAGAGTACCTGCAAGTAACTTCTCTCTTTATACCTGCATTCCACAAATAATCATTGAACTCATTTGAAAAATACTCTCCCCCTCCATCTGACCTTAGTCTCTTCAATTTTTGACCTGTAATCCTTTCTGCATATGCATGATAGTGTTTAAATGTATTAAACACTTCTGACTTTTCCTTAATCACATAAATTGTGATCCACCTGGTAGCATCATCAACATATATGACATAATATCTTGAACCATTTATACTAAAGTCCTTTGAAGGACCCCACACATCTGTATGCACCAATTCAAGTCTTTCTGAATACATAAATCCATGCTTGGAATAGGATTGCTTATGAGCCTTACCTAATTGACATGCCTCACATCTGTATGTCATGTGTTGACCTGCAATGTTAGGCATTCCAAGCACTGAATCATTGTTAATCATTTCTTTGATACCTCTTTCATTAAAGTGTCCAAGTCTTTTGTGCCAAAGATCCAATTCTGACACCTTCTGCTCTCCATATGTGAACATAGCATGTCCAACATTTCCTTGTACCTTCAATGTGAAAAGCCTTCCTTCTTTCTTTCCTGCAATAACTTGTTTATACCCTTGACTAGGGTCTTCCACATAAACTCCATCATTGGTAAACCTTACCTCATAACCTTTTTCCACAATTTGACCTACACTGATCAAATTCTTTGGAATTGTGGGAACATAAAGTACCTTACTCAGAAGAGTGCTCCCATCCTTAGCCTTGACTGAACCAATTGACTTTACCTTATGCTTTGTATTATCACCTGTCTGAACTGTATGATTAATTGCATTATGATCTAGGTCAGTCATCAAAGCAATATTTCCACTTAAATGATTACTACATCCTGAATCAATATAGAACACTCTCATGTCCTCATGTGAGGTTTCACATGTATTCATAATGAGAGTCGAATCCTCCTTTTGATCTGATGCATAGTTGTAGTAGGTGTTATTATAGGATTGATTTTGGAAGTTTCTTCCACCACCTCTTCCAAAAGAATTCCTACCACCTCTACCTCTGAAATTTCCTCTCTGAAATCTACCACCTATTGCTCTTTGATTAAAGTTCTGATAATTACCATTGTTTTGATTATTGTGCCAACAATCATGAGATAGATGATTGGTCTTACCACATATCCAACAAGCTCTTGCATTCTCTTTGTTGTTTCTGCCTCTTCCTCTACTTCTGCCATTTCCTCTTCCTCTTATGAAATTTGCTTGGTTTGATGTACCTTCTTCTTCACCTGATTGTTGCTTTCCTTTGTTGGCTTTCTTCTTGTCTTTAGAATACATTGCATGACCTGCACTCTTATCAACATCTCCTTTGACATCATTTTCAAAAGTTAGCATATGACCTAACAATTGATTCAAATCAGGAGTAAAGTGATCTAATGAAAGTTCTGTAGATAAAATGAAAGGCTTCCACTTCTCATCTCCTCTTAGCCCTGTAAGTATTTGTCTTACCAATTTGTCTTCTTCAATATCTTCATCAACTGCACCTAAAGAATCTGCAATATCCTTCATCTTTGTCACATAATCAGAGATTGATTGTGAGGCCTTCTTCTTGAAGGTAGTAAATTCTGCCCATAGTGAAGCCTTCCTTGATTTGGTTGTATTTTGGAAATGCTCTTCCAAAGCATTCCAAATGTCACAAGCACTCTCAAGTCCTCTAATGTGAGGAAGCAAATAGTCATTGACTGCCATGTAGATGATGCTTCTTGCTTGAGCATCCTTCTTCATCCAATTCTTCAAATCTGCAAGCTCCTCCCTAGTTGGAACACTAGGATCTCTGAATTCTGGCTTTTCTTCATCTCCTGTGATGTATCCTATTAGATCTTTGCTCATAAGATGAGCTTCCATCCTCATAGACCATGCAGGATAGTTTTCTCTATCCAACTTTTCAATTTGGAGACTATCTCCCATCTTTACTTCACCTGTAGCTTCAAATCTTTAACCTTTACATATAATAAATGTACCTTTACTTCGAATGTTGCTCCTTCTGATCCTTTTGATGCTCTTTGTATGTCTTCCTTCAATCTTTCTTCAACCTTTACCCTTCTGCACCTTCAAAATGTAAAGATTTGTACTTCTGCAATAGTCGGAGTCTTCTTCTTCTCAATTTTGACACAACCTGCTCTGATACCACTGATGGAGAGTGTTAATCTCCAAAAGAACAAGTTGACCTTGAACTTAGATCACCTCTATATCAAGATCAACTTTAGACTCCACCTAATTTAGAGAATCTTCACCAAATTATCAGAAAATTAATTATTCTGAAAAATTCAGTTTTTCAGGAAAGTCTGCTGCAGATTAGTCACTCATTGACTAATCAATCCTGTAAAGTTTTTGATAAAACTTTGCACAACACTTCGCCTTAAGGTTGCGCAACTTTGCCAAGTTAAATCTTTCAAAAAGATTAAGTACACACTGAGAAATGTGTGAAACACTTTACCTATGTCTGAAAGTGCTTCTCTGCAATGGCGACTTTAACACCTGCAACTTCTTAGCACTGGTTCTCCCAACTCTGAACCCGTTTGATCAAGATCTTCTAGCCATAGATAGCTTACCTTCCAACTTAGATTTTGAGCCCTCACTTGTGTAAAACTTTACACTGTGGACTGAGCACTGACCATTTCTTTGAAGATGAAATGTGCGCCAGATTTTTCGACTCTCAGAACATCTTCACATATGAATGTTCCTAAACAAAATTCTCACAGCCTGATTGAAATTAATCTCTCAAATTCTAGCCATAGATAGATTAGCTATGGACTTAGATACGTGCAAAAGGATTCTTCAAAAGATTAAGCACAGAAGGAGAATGGGAAAGAAGATCGACGCGCAGAATTCTACAACATTTTCTTCTTCATTACTTTTCATACATATGGTTGATGATACATACAATGTTCATCACCTCTTCACCTATTCTTCTCTATCTGATCTATATCATTCTCTCTTACTATGAATACGTATCTGTAGATATATATACGAGTCTAACTCGTCATCTTTTCCAAAATACATTGAACTATTTACAAGAGTAATATACAAAAGAAACATTTCTGATTCTATTTTCTTCCTCTGAAAGTAATCTTCATTCTTCCACATATCTTCTCACTTTGATCTTCATATAATCACTATTGATGATTGCTCTGCTCCAACAATATACATATACATATACATATACATATACATATACATATACATATACATATACATATACATATACATATACATATACATATACATATACATATACATATACATATACATATACATATACATATACATATACATATACATATACATGTGCATATACAAATACATGTACATATACATATTCATGTACATATACATATACATAGACGTATGCATATACATATACATATACATATACATATACATATACATATACATATACATATACATATACATATATATATACATATACATATACATATACATGTACATATACATATACATGTACATATACATATACATATACATGTGCATATACAAATACATGTACATATACATATACATGTACATATACATATACATAGAAGTATGCATATACATATACATATACATATACATATACATATACATATACATATACATATACATATACATATACATATACATATACATATACATATGCATATGCATATGCATATACATATACATATACATATACATATACATATACATATACATATGCATATGCATATGCATATACATATACATATACATACACATACACATACATATATACATATACATATACATATACATATACATATACATATACATATACATATACATATACATATACATAAACATATCCATATACATATACATATATACATGTACACATAGATGTACATATACATATTCATATATACATACACATACATATACATATACATATGCATATACATATACTAATTAATGTACATGTACATGTACATATACATATGTTGAGATGTAGAGATATCATGAGGTTGCCAAGCGTGTACACACTAAAGCTCAAAATCTCAGTTTTGATTCTCGAGACCATTGATTCAAGGTCGTGCATTGATAACACTAGGATCTGTCTAAAAAATCTCCACTCACTTATTCTCAAGAACCTCTTGACATTAAGTGCAATATGATCACTCTAGAAGCACCTTTCAAATGTTGCATTGGCAAAGGTGGATCATGTGCGATTGGTGTGAGTCCTTGACTAGTCAATGAAACCTTGGATGAAGGACCAATGAGTGAATGCAAATTAGCGAAGTGGTGCAAGAATTTGTATAAGTTGCAAGGATCGATGAACCACACAGTGGAGTCTTTCGGCAAATGAACGGAGCCTTGGAGGCAAGTTCTTGCCCAATGTCAAATGAAAACTATCCACCAATATAGCCAAAAGGTGATGAACAATTAACACCAAGAAACCCTGTTGGGTGAATGTGGAAAATGACACGAGACCTTTGATGACAGTCCTGACGCATGTTTTAGTGCTTGATTTTCTTCTACTTTCATCCAAAAGGGAAAAAAAAATCAAGCAAGTCAATTACACGAAGCATCAATTTACACATCAATTAAAACAAATTCAAACTTTGAAATGGACAAAATCACTCAGATTTCCTTTTTTTGAAAAAGAGTGTGAACTCCGCTTAAATTAAAAAAATGCCCCCAAAAATGACTTTATTCAATTGTGTGTTTATTTTGCATGGTCTTGTCAAACTATGTGGCATTTCATAACCATGCATACGCAATGGGAGGCACCCCAAAAAACATGCAATTCTACCATTCTCAAAATAATCAGGATTCATGCAATGAGTGAAGCCTCGGGGTTCCATGGGACCTATGTAAAGGAGGCCAAGACCTTGCAATCCCAAAGGTGCCTTAGTGCTAATCATGAAAATCAAATGCCCCTTGAGAAAAGAGTACTTTCAGCCATTCAAAAATATATGTGACACATAGGAGGAGGTACCCTTTTAACTTCTCCTTTGCCAAAACAACAAATACACCAGCAAAATTCAGCCCTCCTGTGTGTGAGCACGTTAACGTTTGCTGGCGATTTGCTTCCCCATAACCTTTTCACCTCCAGAATCAAGATAAAAAAATGAAGCACAAAAAAGCCTCCTTAAGATTGAAGACTGGACTTAGCAGTGAAGTGCATTTTATTTCATCCCTCATCATTTAACCAACAGACCAGAAATAAATTCATGGGCAAACACATACTGCTCAACTTGTTGTATTATAAGATCATGCCCAACGAGCAGTGGAACACAAAAGAACAACTGCAATTTTAACTCTAGTAGCCTACTCATCTGGATGCTCCAAGAAGAAGTTTTCAATAGCATGCACACAATGCACTTGTGTGCACAAGCAACTAAATGCTTCGCAGCACTTAGTTCATGTTCATATGGAAACAAAGGAAACCTCGCTCCTTGTTTTGCGATTTAAATTCATACCCCTCACACAAGATGAGTGCAATGATCAGTATGCTGTTTCTTTTTCCAATACCCAATGACACCGTCATAATCCATGAATGGAAGCATATAGACAACTTTGATCTTCTTCAGCTCTATCACCCAGTTTTTATTGATTGCATGGCTCCTTGCATTTGGAGTTTTTTTTCGGTCAAGTGAAGAGAAAGGTTCAGAGCATTGAGATACGAAAAAAAAATTCAAAGAAAGAATCTACAAATACACTTCAAAGATTGCTGGGCTAGTAGGGCAGACAAAACTAATAAAGAGATGTGAAACCTTCTCAAAAATAAGCAATGATGGAGATCGATGGGGTAGAATGCAAGAAATATGAAGAAAATTGCAAAGCAGATGTCTCGCCTGGGATCGTCACAAAACTCACCTTCTCATGGGACACGACACATCGAGCTCGCTTGGTCTCAAATGGCATAATGGGAATAGCCTATCAAAAATCCCAAACATCAAAGAAACGATTGACTATCAGGTTAACCTCAACAAGAAGTGGTGCATGTCATGGACGCGGCTTCGGTGGGACATGAAGTTCATGGCTATCTGGCACCCCCTCATAGAAATCAAAAAGTCTGTCCTCTTATGGCAAATTCTTCATCATGGAATTTGGACCAACCTTAAGGCTAGCAAACTTTGTGGGATCCCTCCCTGGTGCAAACGCTGCTACCGGTCTATCGAAGATGTTCCACACATCTTCTTTACCTGCCCCAACTCCAACAGACTCTGACAGACGGTTGGAAAGAAAATTAGACTTCAGAGACATCTCAGTTGGCAGCAAGCCCTGCTGGGAGAAGCAATCGGCTGCTCGGCGACTCTCTGGAACGCCGTCAGAGGGGAGGTCCTATGGAAAATCTGGCGGGAGGTCAATCACTTTATGCAGCTTTTGGGGGTTAACAACACCACTTTCTCCTCACATGCACAATTGCATGGCTTCTATCTCTAGAGTCAGAACTAAGAGAATCCCTCAAAATCTGAAATCTCTTCTTGAAACTCTCATCTCAGATACTGATATTTTTGAAGTTATAAATTCCCTTCCTAATGGAAAAATCCCAGTTTGGATGGCCATAGCAATGAGTTTTTCAAGACCTTCAAGCATGTGGTGGCTACTCCATTACGAGTGGTGTGGCAAGAAGCTATATCCTTTGATGGGCTTCCCAAATGTCTCAATGAGGGAGTTATCAAACTCATTCACAAGAAAGGATGCAAAAATAGGATTGAAAATTGGCATCCAATTAAGATGTTACAAACTGGTTACAAGATCTTAGCAAAGGTGATTATGAACCATATTACTTGTCACCTACAAGACTGGATCAATGAGGATAAAAAAGGGTTCATCAAGGGGAGATCCATCCTTAAGGCCGTTATTGATGTCTAGGAGGATCTTGTTTTTGCCAAAGAATCTGCACAAAATATCCTCTTCAAGATTAACTTTGACAGAGCATATTATAGACTCAATTGGGACTTCATTCTCCAAGCATTGAAAGACCCAAGATTCGACCAAAAGTTCATTCAGATGGTCTCTACATTACTAGGTAATGTGTCTGCTCAGAATAACATCAATGGCCAACTTTCTCAATTGATTAGATTAAAATGTTCTATCAGACAAGGGTGTTAATTGGCCCCACTTCTCTTTGCTATCATGGTTGGTGGTCTTAGTTGCCTTGTTAAACATCAAGCACATCTAGGTCTTATTCAACGCCCAAAACCAGATGATCATGAGATTCTTTGCTGATGACACTAATGCTTTTGTGCACAGCGATCAGAGAAGCATTGAAACCTTTTGGGCTTGTCTTAATATATTTTGTGAGGCATCGAGATCCAAAATAAAATATGCTCAAACTGCCTTCATGAACTGCCTTCATGGATATTATTGGACATCCTCCTCAACTGTTACTTGACCATGGATGCGAGTTGATCCCTAACAGACAAATCTTCTGCCTCTTAGGTATTCCTATGGGATTTTATGTTTTGATGGGATAACGATGGAACTCGACCCTCTCTAAGATCAAGAACAAGTTGACATACTATAAGGGTATGCAGATCAACCTCGCAGGTCATGCAATGGTGGTTAACACATTCCACCTTTCTTTGATGATTTACTTTCTCTCCTATTGGAGACCAAAGGACCAAGAGATTATCAAATTGGAAAGAATGTGCAATAACTTTCTCTAGATGTGTGACCCTAATAGGAGGGGTATTCCCAAAATTAAATGGGCCACTTGCATAAGCAAAAAAGATCAATGTGATTTGGGCATTCTGGACATTGAAGGAATGACCAATAAGTTGGAGGCAAAATGATTAGTTAAACCTTGGAGCAACATGGATGCCTCTTGGCCCAAGTTTATTTTTAGAAACAAGAGTGCTCTCAAGCTTGTGGGCCTTCTGTGGTGAAAGGGTCTCAACCTTCTTACCATTTTTTTCTCACCCTTTTCGGTGACTCCTAGAGACTCAAGCCTGGTTTGATATTTGTGGAAGAAGTGGAACAAGACTAAACAATTCTTTAGGATCAATGAAGATTGGAAATGGGCAGCCATTATTAGACAAAATGATTCGGGCTGGTTCCGGATCAAGGGCATCAGAGGCATGGAATCTTGGAGCCTCCAGAAAGCCGAAAAACTTTGGAACAAAGGTTTTCATGGAGACACATCTCGAACCAAGAAACTAGCCAATGATTTAGATTTAATGACATTGATCGAGCTTTAATAATGGACTATGAAGATTGGTTCTTATTACAAAGTAGATTCAATGCTTTGGAGTGCTCGAGGACCTGCCTCCTCATTGGTCACAACTCTCCCCACCATGAGGGTCTTAGATGGCATAATGGCAAAAGCTTTGATAAAATTTTGAGATTCAACAAGATTTTGGGCTTTCATGTCACACTTAATAGGAAATGGTGTCTGGATTGGTTGGGCTTGAGGTGGGACTTTAAGTTCCAATCCCTTTGGCATCCCCTTATCGAGATCACAAAATTTGTGCTTATGTGGCAAATCCTCTGTCCACGTTTGGACCAATGTAAAATCTAGCAAAATTTGTGAGGTTCCACCTTGTTGCAAATGATGCCTATATGGCAATGAGGATTTGGGACACCTCTTCTTTTCATGCCCCAAGTCAATTTTAGTCTGGCACACCCTTGGGAGAATCATGCTACTACAATGAAAAAAAATTCAAAGCAAGTGTTGCTGGGTGAAGCGATGAGATTTTCCTCAACATTGTGGAATGTTGTAAGAGGTGAGAACCTCTAGAAGATCTATAAAGAGAGATGTATTTCTAACTTTGGAAACCCTCCTAAAGAATGTTCGATAAAAAAATCTCTTTTCTTTTTAGGCAAACGAATTTCCAATTGTAAGAAGCCCCTGCCTTTTAGACATCATAAAGTGTTTTTCTTGAGAACAACAAGATTAAAAGAAAGTGGACCACACATGAGGGAGACAAAGGATTATCAAAATCCTTTGTAAGTTCCTCTAGGAATGTATATGCACCCCTGCTTTGTGGGATTCGGGGGGTCCCATGGGTACTAGGCATGTTGCCTCTTTTTTTTTATAAAAGGAAGTTTGGCCGAGGTCTACTCTCTCAGACTTTGATTAAAAAGGAAGAAAATGATACAAGTGAATGGGACTAGTGCCCATAGGACTTCCCAAATCCCACAAAGTAGGGGTAGAACATGCAGATCTACAATGTGTTGCAAAGGAGAATAATAACCCTCTCATCCCCCTTATGTGGGGCCCACTTGGGTTTAAGCATGTTGTTCTCAATGAAAAACACTTTATGATGTGTAAAGGGTGGGGACCTCTTGCAGTTGAAGATTCTTTTGCCAAGGAGGAATAGAGACTTCTCGATCAACCACTCTTAAGGAGGGTGTCCAAAATTGAGGGTACACCACTCCTTCCAAGTCTTCTAGAGGGTTTCCCCTCTTACAACATTCCATACAACCACAAAGAAGCCGATTTCTTTGCCCAGAAGTGCTTGCTTCTAGGTGATTTGCTCCTACAGGCTCAAAATATTCACAAGGGTCTACTAGAGCCGGAGAGACTTGGGGCAAGCAAAGAAGATGTGACACAAATCCTCAATGCTATGATGGCATCACTTGCACCACGACATAGCCCAAAAAATTTTCTAGACTTTAGATTGTTCAAGATTCCATGGTGGAGAATTTTCCATATGAGTATCGACTTTTTGATCTCGATGAGAGGATGCCAGATATACACGAGCTTCAAATCCCAGCGTAGCCTAGTCCAAGTCAGGCACCACTTCTTATTAAGCATGATATGATGGTCCATGTACACCTTGATTCCAAGAATTTTGGACAGGCACTTCCTGTTGTGCCTAATCAGACCCTCATGACACGATCGATTGTACCCAATGAGAAGTCGGGTTTTTTATCATTCCTAGGCAATGCATCTGCCCTGAAGGAGAGTCCATTCTTCGTTGTTCACTCTTATTTGAGGGTCTATGTCCTCAAAGTTTATCCACTTGCTAGTTTCATGTTTTTAGAGGTGTTTCCAAAGTCTGAAACCCTTGTCCGAGAGCCTCTTAGCATTTTGGAGGTCCCAAGAGGCCACACCCCTGATACCGGCCATCCATTTCCAATCTTCTTTGATTTTGATAAATTGTTTGAACTTGTTCCAACTCTTCCATAGGGAATGCACAAGATTTGAACCTTTAGGGGAAACTAAAATCGGAGAATAGGAGGGTAAGGAGGCCCAACTCCTACCAATTACCAAGGAGGCCCACCAGCGTAATCATGTTCTTGTTCTTGAAAATGAGGTTGGCCCAAGAAGTCTCACAATTGCACCAAGCCTTGATTATCCATTTTGCCTCCAAGTTATCAGCCATGTCTTCAATATCCATAATGCCCAGACTCCCACAATCCTTTTGGCTGATGCAGGTGCACAAATTAATCTTAATAGTAGGCTCACACGACAGCTTTGTTGTTCTTTGAGTAAGACATTTTTTCTTACTTTGGGCTAGAAATTTGTTCATTTTTGGAGCAATTCAATTTTTGGTCTCAATGCTCCATGCACCTCGTTGCCTCTGGCATTGTAGTGTCCGTTATAGATGGTGAGATGTAGGAGAAGCATGTACATGTGTGCAAGAAGGCGGATAGTAGAGAGAGGGTGATAACTGTAAAAGGGTAGGAAGAGAGAGAAAGGGAGATGACTTAAGTTCGCGATTGGCAGAGTGAAGATGTTCTCGACGAGCGCTAGAGCACCACCATTTCTCGTCACCTTGTGTAGTAGAGAGAGAAGGTAAATTTGCATATGGGTGCAAATAGAGTTATACTACGAGATGGAAGAGTCGGAGGTGCAGTTCATAGCGGTCGGAATTGTAGAAAAGAGAGAATGTCATAGTTGTGTGCACACTACACGGATAGATAGCATAAGCAGGTATAAAGCACGATTGGTAGCTAAAGGATATGCACAGACATATGGCATTGATTATGAGGAAACATTCATCTCTATAGCTAAAATGTCTACTGTCAGAACACTTGTTGCATTAGCTACAACAAAAGGATGGACTTTGCATCAAATGGATGTGAAGAATGCTTTCCTACATGGTGAGTTACAAGAAGAAGTATATATGGACCACCCACAAGGATATGAAGATTCAAAGCATCTAGAAAATGTTTGTAGGTTGAAAAAGGCTTTGTATGGGCTGAAGCAAGCCCCTCATGCATGGCATGCAAGGATTGCTGATGACTTAACCAGCATTGGGTTTTCTATGTGTGATTTAGATCACTCACTATATGCAAGGAAGGCTGATGATGGCATCACTATTGTGTCTATTTATGTTGATGACCTGATTATAGGTGGTGATAATGAAGGAAGCATCAAAGAGGTAAAGCAAATTCTTATGCAAGAATTTGACATGAAAGATCTTGGTGTGTTGCGCTATTTCTTGGGCATTGAGTTTATACATACAGAAACAGGTATATGGATGTCGCAAAGGCAATATGCCTTGAATATGTTGCAAAAGTATGGTATGGCTGATTGTAAGCCAATTTCTATGCCATGAGATCAGAATTTGAAGTTGGATGCTACATCAGGTGAAGCATTGGAAAATGCTACTATGTACAGAGGAAAATTGTGGGAAGTCTTATATATCTCACAATTACAAGGCTTGATCTAAGTTATACTGTTGGACTTTAAAGTCAGTTTATGCACATTCGCAAGAAGCCACATTTGGATGCTCTGAGGTGCACTCTACGTTATGTGAGTGCTACTTTGGATTATGCATTGTTTTATGAGGCTGGTGTAGATTTGCAGGTTTATGGATACACCGATGCAGATTGGGTTGGTAGCATTCTAGATAGAAGATCTACTAGTGGTTTTCTATTCTCACTTGGGAGTGGAGCTGTTACATGGAGCAACAAGAAGCAACCCATTGTTGCTTTGTCGAGTACAGAGGCTGAGTATAGAGGTGCCACAATGGAAGCATGTGAGGCATCATGGCTAGAATTGCTACTTGTAGATTTAGGTGTGGAAGTGGGAAAGCCTATCACTATTTATTGTGATAATCTTAGCAGCATAAAATTAGCACGGAATCCTATTTTCCATGCTAGAACAAATCATATTGAGGTACATTATCACTTCATCAGAGAGAAGGTATTAGTAGGTGATATTGATCTTGTTTATGTGAGAATAGATGAGCAAGTTGCTGATATTTTCACCAAAGCACTTAGAGTTGAGAAGTTGAAGAAGTTTCTGGAGATGCTTTGATTACAAGATATGGTGTTAAGCTTGAGGGGGAGTGTTGAGATATCAAGCTCAACATGTGATGATCCAGGATGATAGGTACCAGTTTTTCGTTTCTCTGACATGTATAGTGGTCACGCCAATATATGTCAGGGATACTTCATTGAGCTTTATTAGATTTATCTATCGAGAGTGATGGCAGATTTGTTCCTTGCCAGCTCACTCATTCGCGGACATTCGGTTTTTCCTTATGTACTGATCTCTATATATTGCACTTGTTGTATTCTTGTTTTAGGTCATTCTTGTACATTCCTTTTTATGTAATAGAAGAAGAAGAAGATCATTCTTCCTTGCCTCAATCTGTGTGTGTGCTTCTCCTTGAGAGTGAGAGTGTGTGTGTGAGCTCTCTTCCTTATCTCCTTCCTCATGACATTTCTATAGTGCTTCAATCTCATTTGGAGTAACACTAAGTGGAATGGCCTTTGGCAATAATGTGCGAGTAGCTAGTTGTCGACTTTGTAAGTGATTGAGCTCCTCTTGTTATTGATCATAGGATTCAAGGAAGCTAGTGCGCTCTTCTAATAGAATGTGAATGATTTCTGATGGTATGGCTTGAAATCTTGAGGGATTGATGGTTGCTCCAGATGTATTTTCCATGGCCACTTCTAGATTGTCTTGATTTTTTTTGCTAGAGACACTTATTTTCTTCTAATGCGTCTGCCATATGTATCCTAAGAAGGGCCATATTGCATTGTAGCTTGGAACTTTGCTCCATCTATCCATGCAACATAATTTCCATGTTTTTTATGGCTTCCCGATCGATGTGTTGCATCTTTGGGTCAAGCTCTAGATGGGCATGTGGTAGAGTGTCATACTGATTTTGTAAGTTCAGATTTCTCTCTTTTAATGTTGCTAATCATTGAAGTTGAACATATTCATTATTGAGTGCCTTGTTACACTCTTCAAGTTGCTGCTACCGTTGCCCTAACTGGTTGACAAATTGAATCATGGTATTTAATGCATTATTAACATTAGTGGATGCTATATTTATAGTTGAAAATGCATGGAGTTGGGAAATAAGGAGAAAAAATGGTGGATGTCATGCATGATGGTGTTCTAGGTGTAGGTTAGGTTGTTGGAGGGGGAATGGCAGGTTGTGGAAGCATGGCAGTGGGGGTGGTGCTATAAGTGGAGATATGTCAATGGGGTTGGACATGAGTGTGGGCATCCTTTCTACCATCATGAGAAGTATGGTATGTGCAGCAATTGTCGTGTTAGTGAATAATGAAGATGTTATAATTGGAGTAAGACCCCATGAAGAAGATGGTGCTAGGGCTTGGAGCATTGCTTCCATGAAGGCTGCCCATGGTGGGGATAGAGTGGTTGTAGGTGCTTGAGGTTGAATTATGGATGGAAACATGGACGAATAGGCTCTTATCATATGAGTGATCTAGGGGTCCAAATGTCGGTATGCCGGCCTTCAGTTGGAGGCAGGTCTCCTTGGACCAAGTGCTTTAATGGGTGACCTAGGGTGGGTTCAAGTGAGGCTTAGGAGGTGGTATAGAGAAGATCAAGAATAGAAGGGAACACTTCAGCATGGAAGACAGGGCATGCAAATTGAAAGAGGGGTTGAGGTGATAGTTTCAATGGTAGTTATGGCTACTTTGATATGAGGTGGTGAGTGGGGTGGTGTATGAAAAACTGGTTCTTCAACTTGGGTGGTTTTGATGGCTATAGTTTGAGTTTCTTGGGTCTGTGGTGGAGATGGAGAGTGCATAGGTGAGATAAACAAGGTTTGGACAAAGGTTTCTGCCATAAGATCAACAGTTAGAGTAGAGATTGCTTCGTGCATAGTGTTGGCTTCATGTTGTGACGAAGGTATTTGAATATTCTTGCCCAATCTTGGCCTTGTGTCGAGATGCCTTTGGTTTTATCATGGTCCTGATCTCTTCATCATGTTGTGGATGACTTTCATAACTCTAGAGGTCTCTGACATGAGTTGGAGGGATTCAATGAAGTGCACGTCAACACCTTCTTCTCCCGATATGTGATTGACTAATAACTGACTGGTGTGGAATGAGAGTTGGCCTCATTCTTGTAGGCTAGTTATTGTGTCATATAATCTTTGTCATGGTGTAAGTAGAGGTGCCTTCAATTTCTTCCTCTTCTTGTTCTTCTTCATCATCTCATTCTTGTTCTTTTGGTTGCTTGTCATGTTGTTCTTCTTCATGTTGATGTTGTTATTGTTGGAGATAGACGTCTACGGAAGCACGCGAACAGCACAAGGAAGAAGAAGAAGCTTGGAGCACAAACACACAATACTGAATGTATTACTAAAGAATGTACAAAGATAAGTAGCCCATTAGGGCAATAGGCGTATATACAAGCCGGGGGAAAAAAACCTCCTAAAGAGGGAAAAAAGTGCCCTGGCGGTCCTTGTGTGTTCACACACATCACTACCTAAATATATCAACAAATCCCCCCTGGGAGTGATGCGGTGAACAAGGAGCTGGCACTCATGTATAAGGAAGTGCCAAGCTATGTGGAAATCACTCCACAAAAGGAAGTAAGCCCAAAGCTTTGCGGAAAGCTTCAAACTTCTCCATAGGCAGAGCCTTTGTGAAAAGGTCTACAATGTTCTCCTACGTGGGCACATATGCCAAGCTGATCTCCCCAACAGAGAACCTCTCCCTGACATAGTGATAATGCACCTCAATGTGCTTAGTGCGAGCATGGAACACAGGGTTCCTCGCAACTGCCAATGTGCTCTGACTGTCAGTGAAGATGGTGGTGGCAGAAGACTGGCCAACACCCAAATCAGCCATAAGGCGTCTGAGCCACACACACTCAACAGTCATTGTGAAAGCTGCCCTATACTCAGCCTCACAACTGGAAGTGGCCACAGTAGGCTGCTTCTTGCTCAACCAAGATATACATGAGCTACCAAGCATGAAGCAAAAACCACTGGTGGACACACAAGTGTCATAGCAACCAGCCCAATCTGAGTCAAAAAAAGCATGCAAATCTGGCGGTAGTGATCCCCCCTTGGGATAAAACAACCCAAGTAGCCGAGTACCACTCAAGTAGCGAAAGATTTGCTTAACTGCCTTCCAATGCATGACTCCTAGGCAATGCATAAACCTGCTCATCTGTGAGACAGCAAACTGAATATCTGGCCGAGTAATGCATAAGTAAATCAAGCATCCAATAGCCTGCTGATAGAGAACAACATCAAATGCATCTCCAGCATCATGAAGACTCAATCGTAAACCTGTCTCCATAGGAGTGGCAATAGGCTTACAGTCGTCAAGGCCAAAACACTGCAATAATGTGTCAATATATTTTGTTTGACACAAAGCCATTCCACCATCAACTTGCATAAACTGAATGCCCAAATAGTGATGCAAATGCCCCAAATCAGACATCTCAAATGAGGCATGCAAATCAGCCTTGAAATCAGCAATATGCTTCTCAATACGACTAGTGAGCAGCATGTCATCAACATAGACAACAATGATCATAAGCACATCATTAGCACGCTTAACATATAAGGTGCTTTCAGTTGGACTGTTCACAAAACCATGTGCAACCAGATAGGCATGTATCTTCTCATACCAAGCACTTGGTGCTTTCTTTAAACTATATAATGCCTTCTTTAACCTGCACACCTAGTTTTCATGCCCTTTCTGCACAAAGCCATGGGGCTGAAAAACATAAACTTCTTCATGCAAGTCACCATTCAGAAATGCTGTTTTAATGTCCAACTGCTGTACATTCCAACCATGATGGGCTGCAAGTGCACAAATGCTTCGAACAGTAGTCATACGGCATGTAGGTGCAAAGGTCTCATCAAAATCAATGCCTCTTTCCTGTGCATAACCCTTTGCAACAAGCCTAGCCTTATACTTGTCAACTGTACCATCAAGTTTACGCTTCAGCTTGTATACCCACTTAGTGCCAATGGCCTTCTTGCCAGGAGGCAAGTCACATAAAGACCATGTACCATTCTTCATTATAGCATCATATTCAGATTGCATAATAGCCATCCAATTTTTTGAATTATGTGCTTCATCAAAAGAAACAAGCTCATTCTCATCACAGAGACTAGACGCAGCCATAACATAGCAATCTGATGCAAAGGAGGCACTATGAGAGCCTGAACGAGTACGATATGACAAAGGTGCATCTAATTTACTGTCACGCAAAGTCTGCACCAGCCATTTTGGCATAGTTTTTGCCTACTCAATATCAGCTCTCTCATCAACAAGTGCATCATGTAAATCTGCATCAGAAATAGAATGATCTGCATCATCATATGAAACCTGCAAAGGCTGAGAAGTTGCCTCATTAGAACCAGCACTAGACTGTCCACCTGTAAAAAGAGGCATCAACGTATCATACATGTCTTTGGAGCTAACAGATGTCTCCTTAGTACATGAAAGCAATGGCTGAATAGCATCTTCCACAAAGACAACATCACGGCTAACCAGAATGTGTTTAGTCTGTGGATGATACAAACGATAGCCTTTACTTTCAGAACTGTACCCAACAAAAATACATTTTACTGCCTTATCATCCAATTTTCTGCAATGTTGTTCAGGCACTAATGCATATGCCAAACAACCAAAAACACGCAGATGAGCAACAGATGGCTTGCGGTCATGCCAAGCCTCATATGGAGTGATAGACTGCAGCACTTTAGTGGGACACCTGTTTAGTACATATGCTGCACACATGACAGCCTCAAGCCAGAAACTATGTGGTAAAGCCTGACTCTTGACCATGCACCTAGCCATCTCCATGAGTGAACTGTTCTTTTGTTCAGCAACTCCATTCTTTTGAGGTGTATATGGCACTGTAAACTAGTGTTTTATCCCACGTTCAGCCAGAAATGCATTAAAATCAGAAGACATATATTCCCCCCTCGATCAGAACGGAGGGTGCCCATTTTACATGCTGACAGATTTTCAGCCAAAACCAAAAAGTGTTTAAAGCACATGAACACTTCGGACTTCGCTTTGAGTGGATATACCCATGCATGCCTGGAAAAATCATCAATGAAAGTCACGAAGTAAAGGTAATTCCCAAAAGAGGGTGTCTTCATAGGACCACAGACATCACTATGTACAAGCTGCAACTTCTGCGTAGCCCGAACTGAACCATCTTTTGGAAAGGAGGAACGCTGATAAACTGATCAAAGTTCAAAGTAGTGAATGAATAATAATGGTGGATCTAAAAATATCCCTGGCCAATTCATAGTTTCTTGATGTGCGATCTAGGCACAAACATGTGAACTGGGTGGATTCAAATTACTAGTCCATTTCTGGGCATGACTGGTGCATGGACTTAGTAATGAAGGTGGGATTCTTATCCCTCGCAAGACTTTGAGAATTCTTGATTCACTTGAATTTGTTTTGAAGAACTTGAAGTTTGGTTGTCTCAAACATCTAACTTGGATGTTTGTACAATGGTTAACTCTAATCCAATAGTTACTTAATTTTTTCACCCGACTTAGAGGACTACTTTGTCCAAATGGGTTATAAAATCCTATGTAAACTGTAGGAGAAAGTTTACCATTTCTGTTGAGTCAACCATACTAATTTGACCAATTCAAATTCAAAATGAAAATTGTCTAACTTAGGACACTTTTCTCAAAGACTTTAATTGAAAGTTCTTGGGAATTGTCAATCTGATGAGCAATTCCTAACTTATTTATTCTAAAGTATACTGGACTCTAGGAAATTATTCATGCTATAACTTGACACAAAACTTAGATGAATAAGTCAATCTTGGACTTATCGTCTTTTGAAGATTAAAAAGGTTCTTGTATAGAACATCTATCTAGAATGTTCAATTTAGTTATCTAGTTCTAACCAGCTAACCCTGGACTTTTGCAAAAAGGAATCAGATACCATGTCTGAGCCGATTCCAAAAGATTCGATAAGTGGAAAGAAATAACTAAAACTTAGTATAATCAATTCATTCTTCGAAGACATGTAATCTTGCTATGAGTCAAAGTCTAGATGACCAAGGACTTTAGCTTCTCAAAGATGTGTTTCAATAGGGATTTGAAGCATTTTCTTTATCTTTAAGAGAAATAAGCTAGATTCTCAAAAAGATACAAAGAAAATCAAAAACATCATCCAACCACAGGATACTAGTGTGGCAATTATCATCAGTGTGTCGACCCACTAAGGTCCGTTTGATGAGTTTTTTACTCAAAAAATGCTTCACTTGAGACTAAGTTCAAGTCATATTCAGTCTTTTTGACTCCTTGGCGTGAATGCATTTCTTTGAGTCAAAAGAGTGAATTTACCAAAGTTACACTAGGAACTTGATACTTGACTTAGTCAATGAAATCCTTAGTTGAAAAGATCAACTCAAAATCAAAGTCCAACTTCTTTTAGAAATTTATGAAATATTTCCAAATTATCAACACTTTAGCTTGAAGTGTTCTAAGAAATCTTGGAAGTTACTTACGTCATATCTTCTGTTTCCTTGATCTTGAAGTTATCTTGAAGTTATCTTGAAGTATCTTGAGATACTACTTTCATCCTTCTTGAATTAAACTCCTTCTTGGAAGTCTTAATTCCCTTGAGGATCAAACTTAACTTTCAAGATCTAATCTAGGACTAAAAGATAATTATCATCCCATGGTCCAATGTCCCATATCATCTTTCCTACATCAATCTGAGTATAAAATCTGGTGTCCCAAACCACCCTATTTTATATTCACATTAATGTGTGGGTGATTCTTATCCTAAATTCTAAACATATCTTGATAGAGAACCTTCTCGCTTCAATTCTTGACAACAATTTTGAAGTTTCAGGCATTATCTCTAACTAGATTTTCAAGGTTTTGATCCCTTCACATGATCATCTCACAATCATGTACTTTTCTTGGGGAACTTGAAAACCTTTTGATGGAACATCCATCCTTCTATTGTATAATTACATGGGTCTAAGGGGTAGAACCCTTGAGTTTCTAGGTGTGAAACCCTTGGGATTTATGGTTTATTTACCCCTTTTAGATGGGTCTTGAACCTTAGGGCTAATTCTCTAAGGTTGGATATGTTAGGCTTGATTGGAAGCTTCTCCTAGCCACTTGGTTTGTACGTGAGAGCTTGGAGAGCCTTCTTTTAGAAGCCATGTGATTTCATGTGATATCCTAAGCTTGGAAACCATGTGACCACCTTAGGGACCCATGTGATGGAAGGTACACATGTCCCCTTGAGAGGGACTTACCCCCTTGTTCTTTTAACCACTTCTCTGCATGTACAGCGGTTGTACATAGGCCGCCTGTGTGGTTGACTACGTGGCTTTTCAGCCGCCATGAGGCCAGAGCTAGCTGACGCGCAGAGTATGGAAAGAACCCGCCATAGCTGAGACCTCATAATATAGGCTATGACTGGGTTTTGAATGCATTTCGACAACTCCTCACATCTTTTACAGTTGGTACGTGATAAGTAGATTGATGCAGTCATAGGATCGTTCTGCTATTTCACCTCATCATGTAGATGAGTAGAAACTCCGTCTATTTTTTACCGTGATGCAGTTTTGTTCAAGATCTTCGTCTTGCCGATGGACACCGCAACCATCATGAATCTCGGATGCTTCTTCTCTCATGAATTCCGTGAAATTTTATACATGAATGAGTCGATATTTTATGCATAAATCTCTTTTGCATGAAGAACGGCTTTAACAAACTAGTGCATACACTTATGAGGGCATGAATATTTTTGAAAAGTTCCTTTGCCAAGGATAATGGAGGCATGTGCATGGCATCCACTAATTATGCATAGAGATTCTACTCCTTAAAATGCATAAATATGGGTACACAAGTAAGTATACAAGTACCCAAAAAAGACTTCAAAATGGACGAGATGGGTTGGCCGAAGCCTATTCCATCACCATGGGAACACTCAAGTATGCATGAAGTGCCAAGATGGAAGGGAAGGATTGCAAGGGCTCAAGCCTACTTCATCATCACGAGAACATTCAAGCAAAGTCTTGGGATGGACGAAGCTTAATTTCTAGATAGGTTTTCCCTCTTTTCTTTCCTTTTCAAACCATGAAGCATGCACTAAATAATGTAAGAGAAATGAACTGAGTAGTGGATGCATAGAATTAAGTGGTCGGGTTTCTTTGGCCACATAGACAATTAGTCATGTAAATAACTTGTACGATGCATCCACTTCATTGATTTGAAAAGAAAGATTGGTTGTGCATTTTCATGGAAAATGGTCTATGAAGTATGCATTATGGAAACTAATATGCACAGAAAGAAAGATGCACGGAAATCTAGCACCATCCTCTAACTGAGCAAAGTTCCAATTTGGAACTTTTGCATGCTTTAAGGAGGGGTTCAACTTCTGAACCTTATGCATGCTACACCTTTTCCAATAAAGGTCTAAACATTTGGCAAGCACTATGCACATGAAATATATTACATGGGTTTTAAGGTTAAGAGGGAGGTTTGGTTTATTCTAGCTTAAGTATGGTTACAATTTCCATTGTGGGAATAATGGTAGTAGAGCTATTTGGCCATAAAAAAAACTACCATTTATTTCTATATAGTTGGATTATTATAAGCCAAGAAATAGTACGGTGGCAAGATACCTTAAGATTAAAATCCCTCTTATGGAGCATTAAACTCCATAAAAAAACCCATGGCATGCCTGATCAGCAAGGCCATAGTACAAAAATTTTCTCTCTTGAAACCACGATACAATCATGGTAACTTAGAGCATTATCTTCTCAAAGCTCTAAGTAAGAGAAAATATGGTATAACAGAATTTTAGTTTGGGAAGATGAAAGTATTGGTGTTTTTGTTCAAAAAAGTTCTTTGTTTGAAAGAACTACAGAACTATTTGGAGCTTTACATTTTTCTTCCAAGCAAATGCAAGGCATGAAGAGGGTGGTTAATAAACCCTAAGTACCATTTTCTAATGTCCTAGAAATAAAGGACTATATAGTAAATGGAATTACCATCTACTTCAACATAGAGATTAGAGTGGTAAATCAGTTATTCTTTCTCAGATTACTCATAAGAGATGATATCTAGTTGAGATATAAACTAGCTCTATCATCAAGTGACACGAAAGGAATCTTGTAGAGTATATCCGAATCAAGGTATAATTGAAAAGCCAATTTTTTGAGACTATGTTGCAATTGAGACTTGGTAAGTGGAAAGTCCAGTGTAGCATAGGCAATACATATGCTTTGCAATGGAAATAACACTTACAAGTCCAAGAAGTAATAGATCTGACTTGATTAAGTTTGATCCCAAAACTCAAGCTAAAGTTACCTTTACAAAAGTGGAAGTGTAAGCCGGATGGTATGGGACATATAGGTTTACACTACCACTGGAGTAAATTCGGTGGTATGGGACATCGAATTTGTGGGTAATCTCAACTTGAAATTTGGGACATTTGTTCTGTATAAAAAATCATAAAAAGCTCTGAATAGTTCTTTTAACCAGGAAGAACAATAAATAAACACTTTCAAATATTTTTGAAAGAAGCACAATTTTGAATTTACTCATAGGTAGTTTTCGAGGACGAAAACTCTTGAGGGGAGAAAGTCCCCAAGAACTTGTATCTTATGCCTTGAAAAGACCGAATAGGGTATTGCAAGGTAAAAAGATATGCAAGAAAGAGATAAAGTTGAAGTACTTCCTTGTATTCTAGTACTTCATTACATCTTCCAACTTAATGAAGTTCTCAAAGATTGGGAATTCTCAAAAGAACCCCAATACAAGAGAAGACTTGCATACACTATAAGGATTGTATAAATCCTAAGTGGGTTAGGAAAAGAAGTCGGATGAACTATAAAGGATAAACCTAAAGATATTTTGATGCTTCATAAGGATAACATAACATACGTTATGGATTCCAGTAATGTAGACCTAAGGAATATGGCTTCTTGTATGAAGCATAATAGCTAGATCCCCAAGTAAAACCCATGGGTAGAGCTTTGAACATAAAGGGATCTATTTGAGAAAGACCTAGTCTTATCTCTTATTTTGGCTAAAGAAGAGAAGAAAGACAAATGACCCAAGTAGGGCAAAGATCAAGTCAAACTTTAAGTTTGATAAGATGAGTCACACCACATTAAATGGTTAACCAATTATTTAAGTAAGATTAGTAGTGGTGTATCTAAGCACCTTAGTCCTTGCTCTTATAATTTGGTACCACAGTATGAAGGGCATTTAAAAGGACAGAAAAGGTGAGAAAGTATAGAGACAAAGTTATGCGGATTGGATGAAGAACCCACTGGTATGGGACGGTGGATACTGAATCCCATTGAGTACTTTTTCTTGATGGCCAGAAGAAAAAGGGACTCATGATCCAATGGAATACGTTAGGAAGATAATGTCTAGGAATTGACATCTTCTTCAATTATCCTCTCAAAGGGAAGAAGAATTCTTCCAACAAGATATGAAAGTATCTATCTCTTATAGAGAGTTAGAAATAAGGAAAGGATCAACTTTTTTGAGTTTGAAGGTAAACTCCAAAGGATGAAGCTTTAAAAGCTTCATGCCAAAGTATGACTTGAAATTCAAGGAACATAAAAATGATCTTAGACCAAGCTTGAAAGAAAGCTGAGAAAGATCATCTTTTGGATACTTGATATTTCAAGACAATTGAAGAAATAAGAAAGATGTTAACATAGGACATCTTTAACAGATTGAGAATATAAGGGAGAGAAATCAAGAAGGATCAAGAAGACCCTTAAGGTTTGAGATCTAATCAAAGATCCGTAAAGGTTAAACATTGAAGAAATGATTGGAATAATCTATTTCTACTTATGAACTTAAAGATAACACGATCTTTTACACTATGAGTTCCCATCTTGGGACGTAATTATAAAGATCTTATCTTTTTGGAAGAACAAGTAAAATAGGTTTCAATCAAAGGCTACAATAGTTAGATTAACCCTTATGGATTCTTAAAAGTGGATTCTCAAAACTACGTAAAGTTTTGAAAGAACATTGCATCCACTTTTTGGTAAGCTCTCTCTGAAGATAAAGAGGATGTTATATAATCCACCTTTACCATTCTATTGGTTAGGTAGGGATTATATAATGAAATTCCCCTCTATTTATTGGAGGCGAATTGCAAACAAGAAAATCCACCCATTTCACTAAAAGAGATTGATTTGGGGAGGGATTATGTAAGATTCATCTTCTTTTTAGAACAAGTTGGATTCTAACTTCAAAGATGAATCTGACCTTAAGTAGCATTCATCTATTTTGCTAGGTCCATGCACAAGTAGTGCAAAGCAATGGACCAAGGTAGTAATTTAGATAAAGTCACTTTATATCCACCTAATTCACATGTTTATGGAGAGCCAGATGGCACATGGCTTAAACAAAGGAAATAGGCAGGGATGTTCTCTTCCACCCTTTTCATTCTTTCCATACTTTGCATTCGACTCAGTTCTTTTTCATATGCAAACTAGATGGAACTTTGAATGATTAGGGCAGGGAATCAGACCACACATGGATTCTCCTCTTTAAAGATTCATTCAGGATAGAAATCACCCTTTTGAATTAAGAGGCGAATTAGAGAGATGAAGGCCATCGTCTTTGAGATTGATCATGGAGCACGGGGGAATACCCCAAGGTATATATCCACTCATTTCCGAGGACGGAAATGCTTTTAAGGGGGGGGGGGGGGAGAATGTTGTATAATTATATGGGTCTAAGGGGTAGAACCCTTGAGTTTCTAGGTGTGAAACCCTTGGGATTTATGGTTTATTTACCCCTTTTAGATGGGTCTTGAACCTTAGGGCTAATTCTCTAAGGTTGGATACATTAGGCTTGATTGGAAGCTTCTCTTAGCGACTTGGTTTGTACGTGATAGCTTAGAGAGCCTTCTTTTAGAAGCCATGTGATTTTATGTGATATCCTAAGCTTGGAAACCATGTGACCACATTAGGGACCCATGTGATGGAAGGTACACATGTCCCCTTGAGAGGGACTTACCCCCTTGGTCTTGGAGCTATATATTGGAGGGGTTGGTTGGGTGGAAAGACATCTCTCTTCCTAGTGTGTGGCTTTGCTAGTAAGTCTTCAGTTCAGTTGTGTGAAGGCTATGGAGTCCTTCCACAACACCTTCTTTGCTTGGGTTTTCAAATGAAAACCAAATAGAATTCCAAGTACTTGAATTTTCAAAAATTCAAGTTCGATTGGTTTATCCTTGATGAATTTGTAGTGACAAGAGTTTTTAACTTCTTGTCTTTAGATTCCTTCTTTACTGATGCTTTAGGTACCCATCTCGGCCGAGACTTGTACAGGAATCTCTCTACTGCTTAAGCCTAAGCCGCTCATGCTCTCTGGATTTGTACCAAAATCCGTTAACGAATAAGAAAACATTTATGTTTTACCTTCCACAGACTTAAGTACCGTCTTCACGGTTGCAGACTACATTCTTGGAATTTCTTCTCTCTCTTCATACTTGGAACATCTTACTTTTTGATGGCTAGCACCTCCCTCGGAGCTAGTGCCTGTAGCTTCAACCATGGTGATAGAGGTACTATATATTATGTAAATTTGCTAGAAGAAGAAAATACACATTAGCATTATATTAGAAACTAGATGAGACCTTGTTCCCTTTACAATACCAACATGATATCCTTGATTAATGCTAAGTTAGTGAGTGCTATGTGTGAAGTTGGTGTCGATGAAGGTTAATATGGTAAGTGGTTCACGTACATGCATATTTTGGGGAGCACAATGAGATTTGATCATAGAAGGATGTTAAATGGTGGGGTCAAGGGGTTTGTTACATGATTTGATTCTCCACATGTCCCTTATGGTATTACAAGTTTTGGACATGAATACAATTAAGGCTTTCATAGATGACTCCACCTAAACATAGGAATTTTTAGTCCATTTCCAAGTAATGCTAGGTTTTCTTTTTTTTTAATATGTGTTTACATTTAGTTTCCTTATTGGTATTTGTGGTATGGGGTTAGATGAGATTCGATTCGACCATAAGAGCTTATGTGTGGTTTTTTAAGCTTGCAAGAAGGTCTTAGGCACCCTGATCTATCTATGATTGTGGTCACCCTTCATTGACCACTTAGGTATCCGAATTGAGAGTACACATTGTTGAAATCTTTGATGCACCAACATTGTTCACTTTAGTGTCATCAACTGCTTTGTAAGTGCTGGTGGTGCTAGTGAGGGAGTAGGTGGGTGCTCACCCTTGCATCTCTAGATCTCTTTCATACCATGAATCACATTGCCTCCAAATGTATTCCTTGTTTGGAATTCCATTGTCGTTTTAAGATATTCCTTATGCCTCCTTGCTTGGGCTATAGAGATCATTGATGTTTTTGGAAAGAAGGACTTCCATCCTCTCACGTGCTTGTTTTGCAATGGTTGCATCCTTCTGGATCACATAGTTTTGGACAAGAACAACAACGTTCTCTTCATGATTATAAGAACTAGGAGTTTGTGTCACGATTGGATCATTGATTGTGCAGTTGCCTAGTTCTATTGTGACATGCAAGTTACTTACCCAAACCTAAAGAAGTCCAATCCTTAGGTTTAAGTTGACTGCATGATCATATATCCATTCTTGACCAAGGATGACCGATTCAATAAGTTGTTCATCATGGTGCACTAGCACTTTGATTGCCATATGGACATCTTGGATGGAGATGGGAAGCTCCACCTTACCTATGCAAGGACTTTCCACTAGTCTTAATACTACAATATAGTCTTCAATAGGGTTAATGCACAATTCCATGTCCTGATAGTAAGAGAATCTAATAGCAATAGTGGCTGCCCCTAAGTCAATCAATGCCTTGATTTTCTTTGCAAACCTATCCTAATTCAATGGTGATAGAAGGGCATCTATCAATTATAAAATGAGAGGGAACATTATCTATCTAACACATAGCAAAATGATACCTTGGGGATTCGTGATTAACATTCCTAGGATGATCTATACCTTGTCTTCTCAACTTCATTCATCAGATACTTTCTAAGGCATCTGCTTGTGCTTCTTTGTGGATTTGTTTCTCTTACTTCCTTTCCTTCTTCACTATATTAAGTTGATTTAGCATTTCTTCACTTAATAACTCGTGATAAACCACTAATGTAATTTGGTAAGATTTTCACCTTCTAAAGTAGCTAGCTAGACTAAGCCACTTGTTGATATCCTGTTGATCATCATTGGTCCATAGCCATGCTTTTCTAGCTTTTTAGCATGTTGCTTCAATGTATACACTAAGACTAGGTCTCCTACTTTTAATCGTTTGTCTTTTACATGTGCATCAAAATATGCTTTTTGCCTCTTCTTTGTAGTGTACATTCTTGTAGATGCTCTAAATCTAGTTTCATTCAATCATTCTATGTCAAATATCATGGATGATAGCTCATTGCTAGTCCATTGATGCGATTGTGCCACCTTCAATGTGGGTATCAAAAAGACTAATGGAAGTACCAAGTTGTGGCCGAACACCCTTTGAAAGGGAGTGTCATTAAGTACCAGTTTATAGGCAACTCAATATGCCCAAACAACATGATGTAGCTATTTGTCCCAATTAAAACGTTTATTATTAACAAACTTAGTCAACATAGTGAATAGGACCTTGTTCGTGCTCTCTATTTGTCCATTGGTTTTTGGGTGGTATGGGGCAGATTTCTTGTGAATGACCATGAATTCTTGTAGCAAGTATTCAATGACCTCATTCAAGAAGTGGGTACCATGATCACTTACTGATTCTAGTATTAATCCCTTTCTTATGAATATATTTTCAAATAAGAACTTGGCTATTGTATGTGTATCATTCTTTTTTGGTACCTTAACTTCTACCCATTTGCTCATATAATCCATTGGGGCTATGATGTATTTGGCATGTGAAATCTTGGTTGGGGGATTAATAGGACCTAAAAAGTCTGGTACCAATTTAGAGAATGTACATCCTCCCATCATGGGTCTTAGTGGAATCTTATCTTTATGTATCTGATATTGATTTCTCTGACATATTTCACATCTCTTTGCATAGGTATGAGCATCCACGTGAAGGGTAGGCCACCATAATCCTAAGAATACTATTTCTTTGATCACTCCATTTGGTCCAAAAAGACCCCCTACCACACCTTGGTGTGTGGTTTCAAAGATCTTTACATACTCACTTTCATGGACACATAATCTGAGATATGTTTCTTGTTAACACCTATATAGGTTATCTCAAATGAGCATATAGGCTTGCTCCGCATTCTCTAGACTCCTTCTTCCTGAATTCATGTCTTCAGTGAATGTTTTCATCCTTATAAAGTCAACTAATGAATTTCCTCAATCTAATGTTAAAGAGACTTGATACAAAGTAGAATGCTCCACCAGAGGTCTAGTAATACACATTTGACAATCCTTACACATCCTTAGATGTCTACTTCCATAGTGGGCCAATATACTCTTAATCTCTTGAAAGTCTATAGGGTTTGGTGTTTTGAATGGTGTTGCTATGATGCACCTACATGTGCTAATTGAAACCATTTAGCATGCTCATCCTCTTCCACACAACATGCTAAGACTCCTTGACCCACGTGTTTGTATATATTTCTTGCCATTATATGATAGTTTTGAGACTTAAATACCTCTTTGTCCTTTGTTCTCATTATGGATTTTTTGGGTCCAAAATGAGAATAGGCATAATAGCTTTAGCCCAATCATGCATTATTTCCAAGTTGAACAAGTAAGAATCAAGAATTTCATCTGATACTCCTTGCAATGATTCTCATGATGTTAGCCTAGCTAGGTGATCTACCCAAAGGTGAGACTTGCCTTTCCTCACCATTACTTCAAAATCATATTACATTAGTAAGAGAAAGTATCTCACTAATCGGCTTGTGTTGCAAGGTTTATCACTAGCTATAGTAAGGCCTAGTGATCCATAAAGAACTTAAACGTATTTGCAAGAAAATAATGTCTAAAATTCTTTTCCACATACGCTATACCTAATCCTTCCCTTTCCATAGTTTTGTAAATTCTTTTGGCTACGTTCAATTGCCTACTCGCATATGCAATTGGAAGATCAATGTTTCCTTCACCCATGGGTTGTGCTAGCACACATCCAATGGTGAAATCAAAAGCATCCTCATGAACATGGAATGCTTGGTTTAGCCTAGTGTGGTCAAAATTGGTGTTGAACAAAACCATCATTTCACGCATTAAGAGAATTTTCATACTCTTTATTCCATTCAAAGTTAATCAAAAGGTTGTACAAAGGTTTTGCAATTATAGCATACATGTACAAGGGTTTTGCAATTTTTTAAACACCTCTTTGTCCTTTGTTCTCATTATGGAATGTTTGGGTCCAAAATTAGAATAGGCACAATGGCTTTAGCTTGATCATGCACTATTTCGAAGTTGAACAAGTAAGAATCAAGAAGTTCATCTGGTACTCCTTGTGATGATTCTCATGAAGTTAGCGTAGCTAGGTGATGTACCCAAAGGTAAGACTTGCCTTTCTTGACCACTAATTCAAAATCATATTACATTAGTAAGAGGAATCATCTCACTAATCCACCTATGTTGCAAGGTTTATCACTAGCTATAGTAAAGCCTCATGATCCATAAAGAAAAACTTATTTCCCAGCAAATAATTTCTAGAATTCTTTGCCACATACACCGTATCTAGTCCTTCCCTTTCTATAGTTTTGTAATTTCTTTTGGCTCTGTTCAATTGCCTACTCACATATGCAATTGGACGATCAATGTTTCCTTCACCCATGGGTTCTGCCAGCACACATCTAATGGTGAAATTAGAAGCATCCACATGAACATGGAATGCTTGGTTGAGCCTAGTGTTGTCAAAATTGGTGTTGAACACAATTGTCGTTTAGTTCATTGAAAGGATTTTCACACCCTTTATTCCATTCAAAGTTAATCAGAAGGTTGTACAAGGGTTTTGCGATTATAGCATACATGTACAAGGGTTTTGAGACTTAAACACCTCTTTGTCCTTTGTTTTCATTATGAAATGTTTGGGTCCAAAATGAGAATAGGCACAATAGCTTTAGCCAATCATGCACTATTTCCAAGTTCAACAAGTAAGAATCAAGAAGTTCATCTAATATCCTTGCGATGATTCTCATGAAGTTAGCCTAGCTAGGTGATATACCCAAAGGTGATACTTGCCTTTCATGACCACTACTTCAAAACCATATTACATTAGTAAGAGGAAACATCTCACTAATCAGCCTATGTTGCAAGGTTTATCACTAGCTATAGTAAGGCCTTGTGATCCGTAAAGAACTTAAACTTATTTGCAAGCAAATAATGACTAAAATTCTTTGCCACATACACGATACCTAGTCCGTCCCTTTCTATAGTTTTGTAATTTCTTTCAACTGTGTTCAATTGCCTACTCACATATGCAATTGGAAGATCAATGTTTCCTTCACCCATCGGTTGTGCTAGCACACATCCAATGATGAAATCAAAAGCATCCACATGAACATGGAATGCTTGGTTGAGCCTAGTGTGTGGTCAAAACTGGTGTTGAACACAATCGTTGTTTAGCTCATTGAAAGAATTTTCACCCTCTTTATTCCATTCAAAGTTAATCAGAAGGTTGTACAAGGGTTTTGTGATTATAGCATACATGTGGATAAAGCATCTATAATAACCATAGTGACCCCTAAAGTCTTGTACATCCTTGACATACTTTGGTTAGGTAGCTCTGCAATGGTTCTAACGTTATCTTCATCCATTGATATCCCATTCTTTGACACTATGTGTCCTTGAATCTTGCCTTGCTTCAGCTTGAAGATGCACTTCTTGGGATTCAAACAAACCTGATATTCTCTATATTTGTCAAAGATTTTTTTAAGCTCAAGGATGTGGGTTTTTCTAATGTTGGAGTGAGTGGACAAGTCACATACATAGACCTCTCAATTCTTTCACAAGAATTCCTTAAAGACGTGACACATTAGCCTTTAGAATTTTAGGCAGATGCATTAGTGAGCCCAAAGGGCATCACACAAAATGCAAAGATTACCCATTCTATGGTGAAAGCCATCTTATCTTGGTCTTCAAGGGAGATGACCACTTGATTGTAGCTTGAGAATCCATCAATGAGGCTGTAAACTTCCTTCCCTACTACACATTCTACGAGATGCTCAATGATAGGAAGAGGACATATCTCTTATTGTGGTTGCATTCACTCTCTTCAAGCTAATGCACACATGTAACTTACCATTCTTTTCTAGCACAATCACAATGGAAGATACCCATTTGGTATGCTCAATTTCATAGATAAAACCTGCTTCTATTAAATGATCAACCTCCTCTTTGATTTTGGCTGCATAATTATCATTGTAGGTGTAGGGTTTTTGCTTGGTAGGCTTGGCTTCCAATGACATAGGTATTCTGTGAGAACAGATATCTCAATCCACTCCTTTCAAATCCTTGTAGCTCCAAGGGAATATGTCTATATATTCTCTCATCAAATCTATCAACTCAAATTCTTATTCTTCACTTCAATCATGCCCTATATATGCACATCTATCCTTGCCATCTTCTATAATTACCACCATTTTTTTGGTCTTTTCTTTGTTCCCATAGACTTCTCCTACGAGGGCTTCTCTTTTAGGAATTTTTGTCATAATATTCCTATCTTCTATCTCATATTTCTTGAAGTGCTCTCACACTTCAAACAATGCTTCTTCTTTTGCTTGCATGGGGACTAATTACTTTTGTTTCTTTTTCTTACTTTGATCTTCTTCTTTTGTAGTCAACTTCCTTTCTGGTTTGCATTTCACCTGTTCTTGAGTCCTAGCCTCTATTAAGTAAATGTATTCTTCTTCTGAAGTATAAAATGGTTCCATAATGATGGACTCCTCATCCTCATGGCTAAATCCCTTAAGTTGGGTCTTGCTAGTCCCACATTCCCTGATAACTGAGTTATGCATGAGTGGTTTTATGGTGAAAATTGAGTTTTCATAGCCATCTTCATCACAATGGGAGGTCCACTCCTCTTAATGGATGACTATGTCCATCATGAGTAGGATCTTCACCCAACCGTGGGGTTCAAATTCTTCATTTGGAAACACCATAGGTGTATAGGCTGGTATTGAACTAATCTAGAGTTCTCCTTAGCACCTACACTCCTAGAGGTTAACCTTTTCCCTTTTTCCACTGCAAATTTACACATCCATAAGTGAGTGTGTTCATGTATCCATGAGTATCGTGATCTTATGGAGTGCATCGACTCAATTTCATGTAATGCTCTATGGACTAGGTTTCATTGCAAGAGTGGTACATCTCTATGGGAATAATCTTTGAGATTGACTTTAGTAGTCACCCCTAGATGTTGTAAGTACAAGGAATTGGTAACTTGATCCTAAACTATCTACAATAGTTGCATGAAGGGTCTTCCTAAAATCATCTCATAGACATTATTCTTACCAAAGTCACATATGGAAGATGTATGTTCAAACTCCACACCACAAGTAGTGAGAGTTATCCCCTCGAGTAACCCTAGGGGTTTCTCAATATGTCCACCTACCATTTGCAACTTCATTCTCATTGGCATGAGTGTTGTCTTGCCCCATTACATCCATAAGGAAGTGGTATCAATAACGACTATAGCTCCTAAGTCCAAAATAGTTTTTTTTCGTGTGGCCATGATAATTGATAGGTAGATAAGTGTTTCCTTCCTCTCCTTTGCTCATATCTCCTATTTTATCCGAGGGTCTCTCTGGCATTTTTTTGTGCGATCCTAGCTAAGATTGTGGCTTAGTTATTTTTGTCATTCAGTTAGCTATATGCTTCCATAATTGAGGCTTAATTTCTAGTAGCTCCTCTAAAGTGAGAAGACACTGCACTTCAGTGTTCTTCACTATTTTTGTGTCCCTTGGTAGAACTAATTCACATTTCTCACCATTACTATGGGGGGCTCTCATGTGAATAGGCTTAGACTCCCATGGGCTTGTGAAGTGAGGCAATTCCTACAAGGAATTGGATTCAAAGTTTGATTTCTCACTTGGTTGCATATCGTGTCACTCTCCATAGATAGATGGAATGTCCTGAGTGTGGGATTTGAACTCACGACCTACCAGCTAGGAGTATGATGGGCTAACCACTTGCCCTAAAAGCCATGGTTGAGGATTACTTCCTAATCCTTCCTCTTAGGGTGTGGTTCAACCATCTCCTGCTTGTCATTTCTTGAGTCTAGTACTCTCTTCCCCTTCTAGAGATCATTGTCCTCAATGATCAATTCTTGCTCTCCCCTTGGATTGATGTCCTCACCCTTGCACAGTCTCTTGAACCATCTTGTCCTCAACCTTGGTCTTTTGAGCCTTGCCTTTCCACTTCTTGGCCACTTTGCCTACAGACTTGCCTTGCTCTCAACCTTTGGTGTCTTGAGCCTTGCCTCTCCGCTTCTTGGCCACTTGCCTGCGGACTTGCCTTGCTCTCAACCTTGTTATCTTGAACCTTGCCTTTCCGCTTCTTGGCAACTAGCCTACAGACTTGCCTTGTTCTCAACCTCGGTGTCTTGAACCTAGTTCTCACCCATGATAGGTATCTTGGATCCCCAATCTAGTGTCTCCATTGGAATGCTTGTTCCGAGAGCTTTCCAACGGTATATTATACATCGAAATCCGACGTACGGATTAGGAGATACACTCAAATATTTGTGAAGCTTACCTTTCAAATCGACGCGCGCGCCTTCGATCAGCCTTGCTCAAGTCTACTTCCTTAGCTCCGATACCAATTGTGGGATTTGAACTCACGACCTACTAGTTAGGACTATGATGGGCTAACCACTTGCCCCAAAAGCCATGGTTGAGGATTACTTCCTAATCCTCCCTCTTAGGGTGTGGTTCAACCATCTCCTGCTTGTCATTTCTTGAGTCTAACACTGAGCGAATTGATCACGACGATCTACATCAATAAGAGGAGGGTTCTCATCCTCTTTAGCCCATTTCTCCTCTTGAATATCTTTTAAGAACTCTTGTGAATAATGATTTACCAAAGAGGGAATTTCATCATCCATAGAACTAGGAATGTAAGCTTCCTTAGGGGGTAATCTTAGCCTTTCACTTCTATTACTTTGATCCTTTAGTGTGGCTGACATCTTAGGTTTAGCTATCATTTGCTTCAACCTCCCCAATAGTCCTTCAAAGCATAATTATGACTTTGCTACGTTGTTATGATTGAAAAGACAAGTTGCATCAAACATAGCCTAAGATAGTTCCACCATTTTTAGCACAAAGCTTGGTTCTCTTGATCTCTAGGTCTGTTGTGGGATAACACTTATCTAGCTCTATCACATTCAACGCTTCTCAAAGTGGAGCCTGATAAGCCTTGAACCTCGTTTTTTCCAAGTCTTTAGGAATGGGATTTGCTAGGACTGATCCTTCTCTAGGTTGTGGTGCTATGGATGGGGGGTTTTGATGAGATGATAGAGGTGGTTTTTGGGTGTTTGTTTGACATGTGATCTCTATTAGTTTACTTGTACTGGATGTGTGTGTGGGATGATTTCTTCCTTGTGTATTTGACCTTGTCATTGATCCTAGATTAGGTCTGTAGCCTTACAGATGTTATTTATTTCAATTAATGAAAGGATCTTTTTGTGAAAAAGAAACCTTGCAATTGTTCATTTTGTAGTGAGTAAGTTGATAGATCTCATATCAAGAGGTTTTTGGTAGCCGTAAGTGTGGAAGGAAGTCAAAGAATATACGAATACTTGTGATACCTGTAAGAGATCTAAGGTGCCTTGCCATAAACCTCATGATCTCTTACAATCATTACCTTTTCCAACACGATCATGGCTTTCATTGTCTATGGATTTTATCAGAGATCTAACAAAGCCATGGATACAAAAGGAACCTTCTTGTATTCAAAATTTCATGGGAATTTTCATTCTCATGATTGCTGAAGTATTAGAGAAATCTAACATCATCATCACATTTGGAGCATGCTATAACCCCAAGAATGATTTTCTACTTGCTTTGCTTGGTTATCTAGAGACCTTGTTTTTGTTTGATAACATCATCAATTTGTAGACCACCTTGGACAAATTGCCCTCCAACTCATAAATAAGGAGGGATTGGCCATATATGTCCTCAATCTTTCCAATTCCAACTGTAGGAGCTCAAGGAATCACTTTCTCCAAGAAAGTGCTTTCCAAGTTCTCGTTCATGTTCCTTTCTTCGTCCTTGTTCTACTTCTATCTAGTCTAGTTTATAGACATCTATTCTTGTCCTCTTGTAATCTCATAGTATAAGATCATGTCCAATTATTTCTTGTATCTATTTCATCTCCTTCAAGGGAGTTCTTACAATTTGGTATCCTCTCTAGTCTAGTTATCCATACCTATCAGTACCGAGTTGTGAGACTTCTTGTAAAATTTGAATAAACTTCTATTATTTCACATGCATCGGTGATCATGCAATCAAAAGTATATTTATGAAATCTTGTCTAGCCTAGTCATATGGCAGAATCTAATGCTTCCTTGACATCTTTGATCTCAAAGCCAAAGTACAGTTTAGGAGAAATTCATCACGAGTAAATTTACTTATATGGATGGTCCTTGTTAAAGAAGATAAAGCACTAGGACCAATCTTACCTTGATCGCATTATGGATCAAGATTTACACCAATACTATTTGGGATTTCTATTCCTTGTGAAGTAACCTTCTCTAGTTTATCTATAGCCATATAGTAGGTTCTCATATTATCAACTAATGAATATCCTTTTGATTTAATAAGTACAATGAATCTATGCATTTGGAAACCTATGTGAATTTGCTTAAAACGTGGAATAGTGCACAAATTGATGAATATGTATGCGAATGTGTGTTTGCTTGTGAATGTGAATGGCTAAAAGGGTTGTTTCTATGCACATAAATACCTTTTCCCGTGTAAAGGTTTCTTTCATATACATGTCAGACAATTACTAAGTGAAAATAAATAAAAATCTAAGTGTGTTATTATAAGTTTCAATGTACTAACGATTTTTTATTTGCCCTGCGGATTCTCTCCTGGTTCGGCCAGTTGATGATTTCAGAGATTATATGAAGTGAAGAAGTGATTTTATACCCCCGTGGATTTTCCTTGCGGATCTTCTTTCCAAATCTTCCCTCCAGTTGCAGGTTTCTCATGATTGAAGAATATTCTACGAAGTAAAGAGTACGAAAGAAAAGCATTGAAGACTAAAGATAAAGAGTACCACGGGGATTCTCTCAGGGTGTAGATTCTCATGATTTGAAGAACATTATATGAAGTGAAGAAAAGTTTTTTTGAAGATCGAAGTAAAGAGTAGCCCTGTGGTCCTCTTCTATGGAACGTCTCTCCAGATATTGAGGTTGGAGGATTATACGAAGTGAAGAAAAGGTTTTTGAAGACTAAAGTAAAGAAGAAGCATACACCCCGTGGATTTTTTTCTCGAGGTCTAGGTTGCGGATGATTTCTTTAGAGATTATATGAAGTAAAGAGTTGGAGTTTTTGAAGACTGAAGATAAAGAGTACCCTATGGATCTTCCTTGTCGATCTTCTTTCCAGGTTACTGTAGATTTATGAAGTAAAGAAAGTTATTTAAAGAAACAGCCAAAGACTCGAACTTTATGAAGTTTGAAGACCAAAATTGAAGTAAAGTTCCTGCCGTGAAGACCAAAGAGAAGTCTGTGGGAGCCTTCTCGCACTGTAGCACGAAGTCTATATCGTATTACCTGATCCGCATTGTAGCAGTCTATTTGTATTCACCAATCCACACTGTAATGTCCTATTGTATCACCTATCGACACTTTACCGGCCTATTGTATTCACTCACCCGCACTATAGGGGCATATTGTATCACGGATCTGCATTGTAGCGGCCTATTGTATCATGATCCGCACTGTAGCGGCCTATTGTATTCACCGACCCACACTCTAGCGGCATATTGTATCAACGATCTTCACTGTAACGGCCTACTGTATCATTGATCTGCATTATTGACAATTATTGGAGGACTGCCGTTGCATTTACACTATATCGATGAGCATTCCTGTTTATTCCGCACTGTATTTCACTTTTTCATCCATGATGATTATGTTCCACGCCTGGAGCATTCGCTTGGCGTTTCTCTTCAGAGGTGCGGTCCTACAACATGTGATACAAGTCACCATACCAAGGGCGAGGCACCCAATGTGCAGACACTGCTCGCTGAACAGGGAGAATGACCCACACCGGGGCCTGATCCAACTCCGCGCCGCTCTTCCCTTCTTGTCTCCTTCCCGACAATGTGCATATACATTTATGTGTATGTTTATATGTACTTGTACATGTATGTGTATAAGTTTGTGTATGTATATGTATGTATATGTGTATGTATGTGTATGTATGTGTATGTCTGTGTGTATGTGTGTATGTGTATGTGTATGTTTATGTGTATGTGAATGTGTATGTGTATGTGAGGTTGCATTATTCATTATTCGATGATTCGATTATTCATGAATAATTACGGAGTTTTTCAATGATCGCTTAATATTTGACCGAATTATTCGGTGCCATGTCAGCTTATTCGGACAAGTCCGAATAGTTTTTGCACAATGATTCATAGATTTTTCAGTCAAAGGTGCTTTCGATCAAATTGTTTCTTATCAAGAATATTTTCGATCAAAAAGGTTTTCGATCAAAAATATTTTATATTGAAAAGATTTTAGATAGAAAACTTTTTAGATTGAAAAGGTTTTAGATTCAAAATATTTTAGATTGAAAACATTTTAGATCTAAAATATTTTAGATTAAAAATCTTTTAGAATGAAAATATTTTTTGTTGAAAATATTTTAGATTAAAAAAGATTTTGCATTGTATTTTATTAAGATAAAATTCTTTGATATTTAACATGATCAGGTTGGTTATGCATATTTGGAATTTTTAATTTTTTGTTTCTAAAACTATAATATATCAAATAATATAATAACACTTGATCATTCATCATAGGATATCATCATGACACTTCACATCATAAGATTTGAATCAAAATCCACATAATATAAGTAGACATCTTAATTTCTAAGTTAAAAATCATTTGACATCATCCACATCATAACATTTGAATTAAAATCCATATAATATCATTGCATATATTAACTTTTTAAGTCCACATTGTCACTACTATATCAATCCATATTAATATTTTAATTAATATTCAATCGATATAATCTACATGATAACATTTGAATTAAAATTCATACTATAGCACTAAATATCTTAACTTTTGAAATTCACATCATCACTACTATATTAACCCATATCATAATCTTTGAATTAACATTGAATCAACAACATCCACAACATAACATTCAAATCAAAATCCATATCATATAATTGTATATACTAATTATTGAAATCCACATCATCTTTGTACATTACAATCCATAATACCGTTGTACACAACACCATAACACTTCAACTGAAAGAAAAAACTATATAATATTAACATAATAATTAAATTTAAAACCATAGTAAAAAAGATGTTTGATTCACATATATATTCAATTACATCAATCCACTTCAAAATGGTCCTAAGCCATCACTCTAAGATAAGTTAAAACCATTACCAGAGATATTTCTAAGAATTTTATGTAACTTATCTACATCTACTATTTTGATTATATTCTTATATGTAGTAAGTTATTATACATACTTGAATTTACAAACCTCATTTTTCTTGATGAGAGCATTGTCTAAATGTACAAAGCCAAGAATCATCTAAAAGGTTAAGGATTTAGGGTAAAGGGTGTAGAGTTTAGGGTTTAGGGTTTCGAGTTTAGGGTTCTGCATTTAGGGGTTAGGGGTTAGGGTTTGGGATTTTAGGGTTTAGAGCTTAGGGATTAGGGTTTAGGGTTTTAGGACATAACATTTAGGGTTTAGCATTGATTGTTTAGGATTTACAATTTAGGATTTAGGTTTTAGGTTTTAGGATTTAGGGTTTAGGTTTTTGGGATTTGGGTTTAGGTTTTAGGTTTAATGCTTTGGGTTTAGGGTTTAGGATATAGGGCTAAGGGTTTGAGGTTTGAGGTTTAGGGTTTAGGGTTTAGGGTTAAGGGTTTAGGGTTTAGGTTTTAGGGCTTAGGGTTTAAGTTTAAGTCTTGTGCTATATATATTGAGTGTTTAGTGACCAAAGAAGTATCATATCTATACCTTTTTGGCTTTCTTTTTAAGATTTTAGGGTTTAGGGTTTAGATTTATGGTTAATGGCTTAATGTTTTTGGTTTAGGGTTTATGGCTAAGTGTCTAGGATTTAGAGTTATGGATTTAGGGTTTAGGGTTTATGATTCCAATCATAGGGTTTATAGTTTAGGATGTAGAATGTAGGGTTTAGAGTTTAGGGCTTAGGGTTTATGACTAACGATTTAGAGTTTAGAGTTCAAGGTTTAGGGTTTAGGGTTTATGATCTAGGTTGTAGAGTTTAGGGTTAAGGGTTTAGGTTTCAAGGCTTGTGGTTTTAGAGTATAGGGTTAGATTTTTATTTTTAGGGTTTAGATTTAGGGATTAGGGTTTAGGGTTTTTGGTTTGGGGTTTAGGGTTGAGGGTTAAGGGATCAGTGTGTAGGGTTTAGAGTTTAAGATTTAAGGTTTAGGGTTTAGGGTTTAGGGTTTAGGATTTATGATTTTGGTTCTAGGGTTTTGGGTTTAGAGTTTAGGGTTTAGGGTTTAGGTTTATGATTTAGGGTTTAGGGTTTAGGGTTTAGGGGTTTTGGTTGGGGTTTAGGGTTTGGGATTTATGGTTTAGGGTTTATAGCTTAGGATTTAGGATTTGTGGTTTGGGATTTATGGTTTGGGTTTAGGTTTTATGGTTAAGGGTTTAGGGTTTAGGTTTTAGAGTTTAAGGTTTAGTGTTTAGGCTTTATGATTTAGGGTTTAGGGTTTAGGGTTTAGGGTTTAGGGTTTAGGGTTTAGGGTTTAGGGCTTAGAGTTTAGGGTTTAGGGTTTATAGTTTAGAATTCTAGGTGTAAGGAGTTTCTCATTTACCAATTTTGTCAATACATTACATAGGATCTTATTTGTGCTCTCAGCTTGTCCATTAGCTTGTGGATGATAGGGAGCAGACTTCTTATGTATTACCAAGAATTCTAGGAGAAGGTTTTCAATGATTTATTCAAGAAGTGTGTAACTCTATCACTTGCTAACTCTATTGGTAACCCATATTGGTGAACATATTCTCCAATAAGAACTTTGCCATTGTTTGAGCATCATTTTTTGTTGCGGCTTTGACTTCTTCCCACTTTGTAAGTTATATGTGGCTACAATAATGTACTCTGCATGGGAGTTTCTAGTTGGGGGGTTGATAGGACAAAGTCTATACCTCACTTCAAAAATGCATGTCCTTCTATCATTTGCCTCAATGGCATCTCGTCATTTCTTATTGGATATTGTGCGCATTGGCATGTGACACGTCTCCTCCCATAGGTATGTGCATCCATATGATGAGTGGGCCACCAAAGTCCTAAGAATACAATGGTCTTAATTACTCGATAAGGCCCAAAGTTTCCACCTGCAACACCATTGTGTGTTGTTTCTAAGATTTTCAAAAAGTTTGATTCATGATTGCATAGTCTTAAGTAACCATCTTTGCCTCTTCGGTATAGATTGTCTCCTACTAGGGCATAGTCATGCCTCTTGCTCCATGCTTCATTTTCTTGCTAGAGTAGCCTTGTTGGGTAGTGTTCCGGATCTCACAAATTCTACCAATGGAGCACTCCATTCTGGAGTTAATGACATGTGATAAAGGGTAGCATCCTCCACTAGGGGCCTCTCTTGGCACATTCGTCAATTCTTAATCCATTGATTTATTTCTTTGTCCATATTAGGCCAATACACTCCTAAACATTTCAAGTTCTGCAATGTTCATTGTTTAGAATAGTGGTTTTCTAGCAATCCTTCATGGGCTTGTTGCAACCAACTACTATGTTCAACCTCATAAACACAACAAGATAATACACCCTCTCTATCTTGTTTGTATATACTTTCAGCCAATATTTGATATTTTTATCATTTTACAATTTCATCCTTGTTTGTTTTCACATTCTTATTTGTAGGTCCGAAGGTTAGGATAGGTACCACTTATTCACCCATTTAGGAACAACTTCTAAATTGAACAGATAAGCATCGGGTAGTTCATGAGACACTCCTTGTGTTGACTCTCCTGAAGTGATGCGAGAAAGGTGATCTACCCTAACGTGGGTCCTAGATTTCCTAATAACCACTTCAAATTCATATTCCATTAGTAAGAGGAACCATCTTACTAAGCATCATGTATTGCAAGACACACACAAGGAGTTTCACACATACACATATGCATACATGCACACACATATGCAAGCAAGCCTCACCCGTGGACAAGACACGAGGACTCCAAAGAATCTCACACTTGATTAGAAGAGAGATTCAAGAAGAAGAAGTAGTCGTAGAACAAGAAGAAGAAGAAGAAGAAGAAAAAGAAAAAGAAGAAGAAGAAGAAGAAGAAGAAGAAGAAGAAAAAGAAGAAGAAGAAGAAGAAGAAGAAGAAGAAAAAGAAGAAGAAGAAGAAGAAGAAGAAGAAGAAGAAGAAGAAGAAGAAGAAGAAGAAGAAGAAGAAGAAGAAGAAGAAGAAGAAGAAGAGAGTTAGAAATGAGGGTTAATTCAATTTTATATATGAGTTTTAAAAGTGGCCCTCTTCACACTCTAGTGTTTGCCCTAGATAAAAATAAGTCCTAAACCCTCATTTGGCATCTCATTTGGGTGAAATAAAATCCTAAAAAATGCTACAAGGTTAGGAATTCTCTCTTCAAGATTGAGAATACTCATCATGCACAAATATGGAGAAAATTCCAAGAAATGGCTGTGAATATATTCCCAAAGGTTGGTTTTTACATAAAAATAGCTAATCGGAGGGATATTTTTAGACTTTTTGAGGCTTCCATTAGCATATTGCATTGCTTGAGCACATTCACCATGCTTTTTGTGTCAATTGATCACAACCCCAACCATCCTCTCTCTTTTTGGCTTTGGAAACCTACTTCCGTGACTCTCCATCTCCACCACACATATAAATACACATACACATACACATACACATACACATACACATACACATACACATACGCATACACATACACATACACATACGCATACGCATATGCATACGCATACGCATACACATACGCATACGCATACGCATACGCATACACATACACATACAAATACACATACACATACACATACACACTAAGTTGCATTTATTCGATCGAATAATGAAAAATTACCGAATAATCTTGGAAAATTCAAGATTTTGTGAATATCCTTGAATAAAAATTTGTATGCCCTATTTTTTGGATCGATAATCTTTCGATCGAAAATATTTTTGATTGAAAAAATTTTAGATTGAAAAAGTTTTGGATCGAAAAGGTCTTTGATTGAAAAGGTTTTAGATTGAAAATGTTTTAGATTGAAAAGGTTTTAGATTGAAAAGTTTTTAGATCTAAAAAGTTTTAGATCTAAAAATTTTTAGATCTAAAAGATTTTAGATCAAAAAGATTTTAAATATGTTTCATCAATAAGAGCTACATAGACACTGACTTTTTTTACTATGTGCTTTTGTAGATTCACAAGGGACAATACAAGATGCCTTTTTTTATAGTCAAACACGATATCATATTATAATCCACTTCCCTTATTAAAGAATATGACCAATTTGTTGATCACAATCTGAAAGGTCTGACATTATCTAAAAATAAAAAATGTAAACGCCATGGATCTTTTTGGCACGATTTCCATTTTTAATCTATATTATTATATGCAACAAATGTATCTCACACATGTAGTCCTCCATTAGTTTATCTATTCTCTTCAAACCACATCAAAGTTTTGCAAGTTCCCTATATCTAGACATGTGCTTCACTCTTGTATTAAGTGGGAAATTTCTCAAACCTCTCCATAATTTTTTATCTCCCTATGGATATCTTCTATTTACTAGCTCCATATTCTAGATATAATTTGCATTAGCCAAATTACTTTGAAACAATACATGGTCATCTAAGCATGTATGATCGTACTCATAATCAACGAAAACTATATTCGAATCCATTCTTTCTTATTTTCTTTATGTCCACATGTTGTTTCCTCTAGTAAAATCTTTTGTAGCATCTATATATCCACCTTTCAACTTAACAATCAATGTATTCACATACTTTTATCTATCTATCTAACCCCTAAATCCTAAACCTAAACCCTAAACCCTAAACCCTAAACCCTAAACCCTAAACCCTAAACCCTAAACCCTAAACCCTAAAATCCTATATATTGAACCCTAAACCCCAAACCCTAAATCCTAAATCCTAAACCCTAAAACATTAATCATAAACCCTAAAACCTAAACCTAAAACCCTAAACTCTAAACCCTAAATCCTAAACCCTAAACCCTAAACTCTAAACTCTAAACCCTAAATCCTAAACCCTAAACAACTCTGATTGGGATAAACAACTTCATCATGTTGTTTGGGCATATTGAGTAGCCTACAAAATAGTACTCAATGCCACCCAATAATGGTCTTCATACAGAATGCTATGTTACCATTATACTTCTTGATCTCGACTTTAAAAGTAGCACAAGAGCACAAGTGAAATGGACATGAGTTGTCCTCTAGAATATTTGATCTAGAATGCTTAGGTGAGACTAGGCTACAAGTGGCAGCAGGCATCTACGCTGCAAAGAAAAGGCAAAAGGCATACTTCGATGCACATCAAGGATAAAGGATTGAAAGAGGGAAACCTAGTGTTGACCTAGTGTTGGTTTATACACTAAATCAATATGCCCATAAATTGGAAAAAACAGGATATGGACCGATGATAATTAATAGGATTTCCACTAGTGGTGCAGTTCAATTGGCCACCCTCAAAGGTGACATCTTGTCAAGCTATATTAGTGGATGTCAAGTAAAGTTATATCAAGAACCTCTTATAGAGGCTATGCTAATGAGACTCAACACTCCTAAGAAGCAAAAACAAGAAGAGTTAAGGGTTAGAGAAGAAGCATAGGCAGAGGTTAGAGAGTACATTCACTAAAATAAGTTAAGGCAACAAGGCCTAGATGTGAATCCCAATGCCCCAAGATATCACATGGCCATGTGCCAAACATCGGGTATAATTGCTTTTTGAGTAATCGATCGATGTTCGTTTGTGACCATAGAGGTAGGACAAGGAAAGAGTGTAAGGATTGTGTGAGGCTTGATTGACTTAGGTGCAGCAACTAGTGTAGTTAGATTCTCATACTGCCAAGATCTACAATTGAATATCAATTCCATAGAAGCCTATCTCATAGGACTAGGAGGTGTGGAAACCCCTTGTCTAGGTGAGGTGAATCTTCCCATCTACCTTCAAGATGTCCCAATGATAGTTCAAAATGCTAGTGTGTTAAGATGAGGACCTTATGGAACCACTTTCCTTGGGCCAAGATTGGATCTATGAACATGCAATCAACTTAAACCTAAGGAGTCAAATTCTTCAAGTCTAGGTACGTGAACAATGTATTACAGTCGAATTAGAGAATTTCATGATCACAAATCCAGGTATCACACATTCTCTTAGTTCTTCTGAGACTAATCTTGGAGAAGAAAGTGTTGTATGTGTCAAAAGATCAAGAGTGCAAAAGGACTCAATCATGGAAGAACAGGCTCAAAGGTGAGTGGGTCTCTCTTCTTTTTCAAAGACTAATGCAACTACAATAGTTCAACCATAGGGGCAAGTGAAACAATACAAGACAAGCATTATATCAAAGAGAAAAGCAGAATTCAAGAAGAAAGTTGTAGTTTGAGGCATGACGCAGATCTAGGTACGAAAGGGAGAGCATTCAATCACACCAATGCAGTTGAACTCGTTATTGAAGAAGTAGTAGAGAAAGCCAAGGCAACCAATAGCAAAAAAACAAGATCTCTATCTCAAAGAGTACTCCAAATCTGGGTACCAAAGCAATCGATGAAGGGTAGCCACAATAACATACAAATTTGGGTGCCTAAGGAATTAGTTGCAGCTCAACAAGGGCAATTACATATGTGGGTACCCAAGGAACTCTTACATACACAAAACCCTGGGCTCTCATTCATGAGAAAAGTTCAACAAAGAAGCCATGGATAAGCAAGAGTCAAATCAAGCATAGAGTTCAAAAGGAGATCAACTCACCTCTTCAACAATAGCAAGAAGACAATCATCAAGGGTATGGGTTTTGAGGCCAAAAGCATTAGTAGGCCCCATAGAGCCTGAGAGCCAAACACGAGGGATACAAAATTTAAGCAACCAGATGAAGAGCCCAAAAATAATCTATATGCGGTCAAACTCTGTTCTCAAATGGATCCCTGTAAGGAGGAATGATCAGTTGTCATTCAACCATGGATGAATTGCATCATTTTGAGATCCATTGGATACCTCCAAAAAAATATTACATTAATTCTGCAAGTGACATAGGAAGCCTCGACGTGTGAAAACCATGTGCTCTTTGCACAACCCCATCTTTTGCACCATTCAGGTCATACATTTCCAGAGTATGAATTAATATAGGGCCACATTACATGGCGATGCATAGACACAATTGAGAATCCTAGGCACATGAGACACATTTGACATATGTAAACTATTTTATTGATATTAACCTCTTTCTTCTTCTTTTATGACACTGCTTAAAAAAAGAGAGAAAAAAAGAAAACAGAGAAAAAGTAGGAATAGGACGATGTGCTTGAAGCATCTCATCAGCAGACCATGAACAAGGAGATCCATCAACAATAAAAGAGAAGCCAATGGTCAATCACCATGATGGGAGTACAACATGAAGAGATAAGCATCAACCGACCTTTCACATTGGTAAGAATCCCCTACATTGGCAATACTATAACAATGATATATTAGGAAACCTCTTTGTTAGCATGCCCTTGAGAACTTAGCGCAAGACCCAATTTTTTGCACCATACTTCTTACAATGCATTCCCCAAGTAAGCATGCATAGGGCCACATTACAAGGCCATGCACAAGGCATATATTTTCTTCAACCCATGCACTAACACACTTACCCGTCATTCATTATGGGTTACAAGTACTTGGCATGCAAACTATGAAATCCATGTTTGAAACATCTAGAGGATATCAAAGTTACAACATCAACACCTATGAAGCAATTCACAGCTGGTCAAAACCGACATGGACAGCCTCTTTTGAGCAACTAGAAATTTTTGAAAGCTCACAAATACACCATCCTGTTGGAATCCAAGGAAGAAGTACATGCAAAGGCTAGTAGTGGAAAAATGAAGAATAGGACAACAAACCCCAGTACATTTGGAAGACAGACCACTCTTGTGGATACATGATGGAAACTACCTCTCAAAGTACTACATGGAACACCCACTCTAACAAGGGTCTGTCAGAGGGGGAGTGTTGGCACTCAAGGTCAAAGCATGAAGCATAGGAACAACATTGAAGAAGCAAACATAGAAGAAAAGGAAGCATGTAGGGAGCTGTAAGCAAACAACAGACTTGAGAGGGGGGAGTGTTGGCACTCAAGGTCAAAGCATGAAGCATAGGAACAACATTGAAGAAGCAAACATAGAAGAAAAGGAAGCATGTAGGGAGCTGTAAGAAATGTATGTCAAATTTTCAAAAGAAATCCCTACAAAAACAGTGATTTTGATCACTAAAACCCATTATAAATATCATTTCACATTTTCCTAACCCCATTTTGGTCAAGCGGAGGAGTCCTCAAGCCTGAGGAGTATTAGAGGCATCTACCTAGCAATTTTCATAATTTTTATACTCTGTTTGAGCCCTCAAATAAGCCTTGGAACCTTATTTTTAACTAGGCTAGATAGTAGCTCTGGACAGGGCCAAAACTAGTTAACAAACTATAAAAAGAGCTAGAGAGCTCATTTTTGGGGTTAGCAAGTTGGGGAGTGAACTTATTCTTGAGTGTTGTAAACTTTCTTTGAGCTTGCTAATAGAAGCTTCCATTGTTCCTATCTTTGCTATCTTACCTTGTGTGCGTACATGTTTGCATGCATGTATGTGCTTGTCACTCACATTTGGTCACCACAATTGCTCATGATCTTCATATTCTCCTCATGTCCCCATGGGTTGACAAGTAAAGGAGGTGATACTCACACTTGAGCTACAAAGATCCTATGAAGGATGAACATATACGTGTGGAAGAGGATTCCTTAGAGGTGGTCAATTTGGGAACTCCATAGGAACTTAAACTAGTGCCAATTTGTTCGGAGCTTGCTCGAGAATTTTGGATGGCCTTGATTTCACTGTTACAACAGTATAGGGATGATTTTGCATGGACATATTGTGACATGAAAGGTCTAGATCCCAAGCTTTATCATGATCGAATATTGCTTAAACCAGATGCCACCCCAGTGGTGCAACAACGATACAGAATGAACCCAAATTTTGCAGAATAGGTCAAGCATGAGCGGGACAGATTGATAAAAGTTGGCTACATTGTAACAATTGAGAATCCGGAATGTGTGTCCCCCATAGTTATTGTTTTGAGGAAAAATAAACAGTTACGAATTTGTGTGGATTAGAGGAAGCCCAATGCAGCCACTGTACCACATCTGTTTCCCTTATTGTTTTTGGACAACATGCTTGATTAGATTGTAGGAGGGGAAATGTATTCATTCCTCGATGGATTTAGCGGCTATAATCAGGTCCAGATGGTGGACCCAGACATCCCAAAAATTGCTTTTATTTGAAAGTGGGGAGTCTTTGCATGTACTCTCATGTGGTTCGGATTACGGAATGCACCGAATACTTTCCAACGCTGCATGCAACAAATCTTAGCCCCCTATCTTACTTCATTTATGCGGATTTTTTTGGATGATTTCTTTGTTTCGGGCACTATGGAAGCTCATTTAGACCATTTACGAGCTTGTTTTGACTCTTGCCATCAAGTGGACCTTTGTTTGAATCTGAATAAATCCACTTTTGCAGTGAAATGTGGTAAACTGTTGGGTCATGTAATTTTGGCAAAGGGCTTCGTAGTGGATCCGACAAGGTCAAAGTTATCCTCAAATACCCCGCTCCCAAAACTCCTAAGGAGGTTTTATGTTTTTTGGGTAAGGTGCAATGGCATGGTAGGCACTTAAGGGGCCTTTCCCACATAGCCATCCCATTAAACAAGTTGGCACATGTGAAACCAACAGATTTTTTTTGGACACCAGAAGCACAACGAGCATTTGAGCGTTTATGGAAAATGTCAGCCACATCACTGGTACTGAAGGCTTCGGATTGGACGTAGCCATTCCAGAAGCACAAGGAGCATTTGAGCGTTTATGGAAAATGTCAGCCACATCACTGGTACTGAAGGCTTCGGATTGGACGTAGCTAGTCCATGTCTTTGTGGATGCTTCAGATCCTGCTATTGTTAGTGTTTTGATGAAGAAAGAGGATCGAAGTTGGTTCCACCCGGTGTACTATGCAATTCGGTGGCTTAACACCGTTGAACGGAATTATTTGACGACGGAACACGAATGCTTGGGACTCATCTACTCCATCAAGAAGTTCCGACATTACTTGTTAGGTTGCACCTTCACTTTCCATGTCGATCACATTGTGTTGTTATATTTTGTTAAGTAGCATAACTTTGTAGCCTGTCTTGCTCCATGGGTCCTGCTCTTACAAGAATTTTACTTTGATATTGTTCATCACCCTGGCGCTAGTCATGCGATTACTAATTTTCTTTCTCGCATCGATCATGGGGAACCTCCTGACGGAGTCGATGATTCTCTACCGGATGCGGAGGTTTTTGCAGTCGTTGAAATGGAGACCGGACCTCTCACCTACCCTACATGGTATGAAGAAATGCTTAGTTTTCTGGAGAATGGGGTTGCCCCATCGTATTTAAGTTTTGCGGCATGGAAAAAGCTTGGCCTTCGTAGTCATCGGTTTACTATTATTATGGGCCAATTGTATCATAAGGATTCCACTAGCATTTGGCTGCGGAGCAAAAGAGTCTTGAAATCCAAAAACTTCCAGTAGTGAAATTCCTTATGCTACCAATGTATCTTGGTAGCATTCCAAGATTCCTTCTATCTTTTCCTTCACCTACTAGACCCACTTTGTGCTTGTGACCTCCCACATATCATTCTTCTTTATTCATAATTGGCTTGCATAGATTCCTTCCATGTCAGAACTACAAGTGCTTCTTCTTCAATTAAGAACTTCATTTCTTCCTTCATAATCTCAACCATCATGATTATACTCACCATGTGAGTAGAGTCCCACCTTCTTCCTTCTACCATTTCTTCAATAGTTCATTGGTCAACCAATTTGTTTGGGTGGTTTTAGGTGGTAGACCCTCTTCTTACAATTTGATGATGATTCTTCCTCCTATTCCCAGCTAGGGATGACTCTTGGTCTAGGTACATAGTGAATTACTCCTTTGCTTGATGATAAATTGGAAGCTCCTTTCTTTTCATCCATGTCATGTGGCTGCCCCATAGACACCACTCATGACTCCCTTTTGATCTTCTATGCCTCGTGGTCATATAATATGAAAGTCCTTTGCTTTTATAAATAACCTAAGAAGATGCATCTCTTGCTTTTTGGTTCCAGCTTGTTCTTCATTTGACGTGGGAGAAGAGCATAACACTCTCAAAATTTGCAAAGTGTGAGACATATGGATGCTTCAATGTAAAAAATTAGAACCCAAGAATTTACCTCACCTAAGTTTTGATGTTGATGCACTTCTTCCACAAACTCTAGATTTCACTCGTTGATCTTCATGATGTCTACAATCTTCCATGCATTCTTTAGCTTCGATACCATGTAAGAAAAAAATGAGAAACAAATAGTGAACAAAGATGCATTTCTAATACCATTTAGAAGTTACCATAACACACATATATAAGATCAAGGTTGAAGAGAAAGAGAGATATTTCTAGACATGGGGAAGTGCAATAGATATGGTCGTAATGTAAAGTGTAGTCAAGGTGAGTAGAAGATTAACTCAACTCGAAAGAACTCAACCTCAAAACTCCAATATATCATAAATAGAAAAACTAAACAAGAAATAAATGGTTCTATCCACCCATGCACTCCCTATGTGAAGCTTAGATGGTGATTAAGATAGATTGAGAGTGAACGGATATAGGCCAACACAACGGATACTAAGATGGACAACCTGGTGGTTCGAAACACCATAAATGATGATCATAGATGAAGAGGGGACCATCCTTATAAATTTCTCCAATCCTAGGTTTGGATTCACATGTTCTAGGTTCGTGGGAGCTTGATCCATACCGAAAGTAATCTCCACCATTGATCTATGGTCTAAGTCCAATGGTAGAAAAGTGGGATTAATAGTCATTTGTTTATATTTCTTCACTGAGCATCTATCTACATCACCATCTAAGCTTCATAGATCATTTTCATGGGTGGATAGAACCATCTATCTCTTGTTTAGAGTTTAAGTCCCATTGTGTTAGAGTTATGATTTTGAGTGAATTAAGTTGAGTTCATCTTCTATTCATCTTGGGTCCACTTCCCATTACAATTAGATATCTTTTGGATATATTATTCAAAAGATGTACTTCTAAAGCTAACTTGTATGTTCTAAAGTCAAGGGCAAGAAAATTCTGCTTGTACTCTATGTAGATGACCTTCTAATCACCGGAAATGATGATGCACTTCTCAAATAAACAAAAGATGCCTTGAGTTCATAATTTAAAATGAAGGATTTGGGATTAATGCATTATTTCTTAGGTCTTGAAGTCTGGCCAGAACTAGGGAAGATCTTTATCTCACAACAGAAGTATGCGAAGCTGATGTTGAAGGCATTTGACATGGAGGATTGCAAAGAAATCTCTACACCAACGGAAGTCAACACAAAATTATCTATTGAAGATATTTTATCTCCAAAGGATATTGAAAGATACATGAGATAAGTTGGAAGTCTGATTTACTTCTGTAATAGTAGACCAGATATCTCTTATGTTGTTGGTGTAGTAAGCAGGTTCTCTAATAAGCCATGTCTAACTCATTGGAAGGCATGCATGCAGATACTCAAGTATTTCAGAGGAACCATTGAGTATGGTATTCTTTATAGTGAAGGATCATCTCTGACCAGATACTATGACTAATATTGGGCAAGGGATATTGATTCCAAAAAATCAATTTTTGGATATTGCTTCTCTTTAGGTTCAAGGATTGTTTCTTGGATCAGTAAGAAGCAATCGATCCTAGCACTATCTTCTACCAAATAGGAGTACAAAGCAGCATGTTTTGCTGCATGTGAAGCACTATGGTTGAGAAGGGTCCTATGGCATATAGGAATTCAAGGACAGGAGTGTCCAAGGTTGAAATCCGATAGCCAGACTTGCATAGCCATCGCCAAGAATTCTATTTGTCATGCACATACTAAGCACGTAGAAATCCAGAATCACTATGTGCAAGAGTTGATCAAGGAGGGAATTGTGTAGTTGAGCTATTGTCAAACAAATGAGAATGGAGCAGACATTTTCACTAAGGCTCTGGGAAGAGAGCAAGTGCATGCACATCTTCCAAAGCTTGGCATTGGACCAAGAAGGCAATTCACTATAGTGGATATTGAGGGGGGGTGTTAGATATACTCAATACTCCACCAACAAGTGACCACAAATGATCCATGGTACTCTAAGTTGTATGGCCCCAATTCTGAGGTGAAGCCTTTATGAGGGTCTAGAAATTTGTGATGAGGTCTACTTGAGACTTGCAAAAGTTCTAGATGATCTATGTGAATCTTGTCAGAAGGCTAGTCAAGACTTATTCTTTTGTCACACCAGAATTCTAGAGGTATGACAGTTTGGTAGTCAACCAATCCACAATTTCGGTAATGTGTTAAGGATTCTAGAGGTATGACAGTTTGGTAGTCAACAAATCCAGAATCAGTGTGATGTGTCTGCTGTCTCGAAGGAATTCTAGAGGTATGACAAATCAATAGTCAACTTGTCCAGAATAACGGTGACTAGTTCGGTAGTAAACCTATCTAGAATTATGGTGACCAGTTCAATGGTCAACCTGTCCGAAAATATGGTGACTAGTTTGGTAGGCAGCCTATTTGGAAGATCAGTTACCAATTCGATGGTCTGGATTTGTCTGGTGGTCTAAGATCTATCTAGAGATTTACTCACTCTAGTACTTATGGATATTTCAAAATTATAGATGATCTCAATGGTCATGCCTAAAACATAGCATCAAGCACTCCTAGAGATCATGCCTACATCACTGGATTAGGCAAGCCCAAATTATTGAGGAAAATCATGGTTATGCACACTAAAACGCCCCTCACCTAGAGTCTGTCTAGATTGCCATTGAAGCTCCACATTGGGAGCGCATGGGTGGACATTAACATCGATGTATTCACATTGATGTCGACAATTAGAAAGTTTTAGATCGTTGTCTCTCTATCTGTGGACAACCCTTTTAGTGTGTTTTGCCTCTCTTTACTCTACCTGTAGATTCAATTCCACTGCATTATTCCTCTTGATCATTATTTTATAAAAAAAATAGTATGTTATTCAACTAAGAACAATGTGATAAGTACCTTCATCAAAGTGCCTACAAAGGATCTACTTCAAATACATCTTCAAAGACTTGGGATTAGGCCAAGGAGGTAGTTCACCTTTTGGTGGACATTGAGGGCATGGGGGTGGGGGGAAGGAGGGGTGTTAGAAATGTTCAATGCTCCACCCTTATGGAAGACTTGGCATCATTCCAAGAAGGTAGTTCAACTATGGGTGGACACTGAAGTGTGGTGTTAGATATGCTCAAGGTCTCACCCTTTTGCAGCATGAACATTGTTCCGTGACACTCTATTTTGCAAGGCCCAAACTATGATGAGAAGCCTTGTGAGAATGTTCAACATTGGAAGGTTCCTCACTTTGAGGTTTGATGAGATCTAAAGTAGACTGTTGATGTGTATTAGGAAGATTACTTCTATGCCATTGGATTTGGGATTGATCCTATTTGAGGATCAACCCAAATCAAGGGATTGAAATAAAAGTATCTTTCTTACTTGGGGAAGGGCCTATTTTATGTGTGTCACTAGATATAGACTTGATCCTAAGTGTGGATTAAGCAAGAACAAGGGCTAGAAACAAATGGTTCTCAATCCTATGTTCATACCATTAGATTTGGATGGAAGCCAATGGTGGATATTATTTTTTGCATGGATCAAGCTACCGTGAATCTAGAACATGGGAAAGATAATGTAGGCTTGGAGGAACTTATAAGGATAGTCCTGTTAGCAGCCGCTGCGGTCGAAGTATTTTGTAATCATCATTCATATGTAATAACAGAGATATCAGGAGTTTGCGGAAAGGAAATTGTAATTTTCCCTATCTTTTCTGTGTCGGAGGTTCGGAACGGTGCAAAACCCTTACCCCTTTCCTAAGAAGTATGGTGTTATGTTATGCGAAAGCGGATTCTGGAAGTAACAGATACGGAACGAACAGATACGTAGAGTGGTGAAGATCAAAGTCTGGGAATGGTAGTCTGATTGTAACTATGATACTATAATGTAAACGATGGTCTCTTCCGAATTCAAAACTTATTAATTATGACGTTCAGATTCCAAATACTTTGTGTTTATGAATGGTTCTATCTATACTCATTCACATTGAAGTAAAGGAACAGAAACACATGTTTACGAGTATTCATATTCGTAAATCCCCGTTCCCGAACCTATATATTATGTGATGTTAATCTATCGGTTATAAGTGTGAAAAAATATGGCGACCACGATGGGATACAAAAGTCTCATCATCCCGATTATCTAAATGAATTTTTGTAATAGACACTCGCAACATTGAAGTTGGAAGATATCCCTCTTGAGGAAGCAATCACTATTATAGAAGAAGTAGAGTTTTGGGTGGAAACTGGAGTTTTACCCCCCAAGCTTTTGAAGGATCTAGTCTCTGAGTGGAAGGATGGTAAACTAGCTAAAGTATTGTGGCACGGGGAATTCAACGGGACCAACTAGCAGGACCACCTGCAAGAAGAAGTATACCCTGTAGAAGAAGGTCAAAGCAGAGGCAAAGTAACCTTGCTAGAATTGCAGTGAGGTTTAATACCCTTACCTCAAAATATTACCTTACAGACGCTTGGTAACTCGATGGGGAACAGGCACCCACTACTAGTGCTAAATTATACTCATTTTTATGGGCAAGTGGATTAAGACATTTGAGAATTAGTACTTATGTAATCATCATAATCTGCATGATAATCGGCAGAAATTTCAGGTGTTTCAAGCCAGGTTAGTCGGCGATGTAGTCAAATGGCTTATTGAATATCCTCTCGATTACTTTTCCACATATGATGAGTTGAAGGCGGCATTCTTGGAACGATTCCAGACTGCGAACAATATTTCAGAGTTACATCCTTCACTTCAGTATATGTTGCAAAAAGGGACGTTTTAGCAGTATGCATCAGATTTCAGATCTACATTGCGGTAGTTTCCAACAGATAAGAGTCCTAGAGAGGAAATGCTAACAGGATTCTTTGTGGATGGATTGCAGCCACCCATTAAAGAGAAGATCTATATGTACACGCTTGAACAATCTCATACATTAGATCAAATAATCGATTTAGCAATCTGTATGGATCGGAAGATGCAGTTTACCAATTTGGGCTCAAAGAAGACTAATTTGGTATTCAGGAAGGGTGTGAACCTAGAAAAACAATTGTATTGCCTACGGTGCAGGAGTGCAGGCCATATTATGGCTGATTGTGCACTTAATCAGGTCTTTTGTCCTATTTGTAACAAAACTAACCATAGTTTGGAGGAATGCCGCTTTAATGCACGAAATACTTTGGTGGCTAATGCGCAAGTAGAAGGACCTTCCTGGAAAGATACTAGTAATGGGTATAAGCCCTAAGTTGTTAATAGACAATGGCCGAATAGTCAGGATGCAAGACTGGGAGGACCCTCTCAATATTTAGATTCACAGAAATTTCCAGAGCAACAGCATGGCTTCTGCCAGAATAGGCAAGACTTTCGTAGAGGATGGTGATTTCAACAACCTGGACCTGGTAACCCTGGTAATTGTCTAATTCAATGTCAATTTTTTCTCAAATACGGTCATAGACCGTGGGAATGTGAGGAAGCTAAGGAGTACGATCAGCGGAAGCAAGAAGCGAAGCTCAAGGCACCTATGGCCAATGCGGTGACTTTGGAATGTTTGGAGCCGAAAGCGTGAGTAGTCACCCGATCCTAAAAAGAGTATGCCAATGGACCAAAAATAGATTACTTACCTCCTACAAAACAAAAACATATTTTGACGAAGCCAGTACGGTGGGATACGGAGTACCCGCCGCACTATGTGAACCCTCCATTGTTTCTAGGGAAATCTTCTAGAAAGGATCGTATGGGAAGTACAGTTGATACGGAAGCAGAAGGGAGCTCACAAGAGTCATCAATTGGGATCGGCCTGCATACAGATATCGCATAGAAACAAAGTGTAGAAGGACAAAAGCAAGGGTAAAATGATTATGAATCATCAATAAATATGGAGTACTATGAAATTCTACAAGAATCACACATAAAATTGTCCCTAGGGGCATTGCTGGAATCAATCCCTGCATTTCGGACATAGTAATTACAACAACTATGAAACAAATATATACCTTTTAACAATCTAAGGTTCATTCCAAAAGTTTTGATTGATGGGGGTTCTACTATCAATATTGCATCTACCACCACGTGTATGAAAACAGTTTGGAACAGTATTGACCCTGCTCCCTTCTCTGTTCAGATGGCAGACCAATCACAGGTCCAAATAGTAGGGCTGATTAAAGACATCCCTATTTGGATTGCACAAGTTCTCTTTAACATTACTTTTGTTGTACTCGAGCTGAAGGGGAACACTTTATATTACAACTTACTATTGGGCTAGCCCTGGTTGCATAATGCTAAAGTTTGTCAAAACTGGGATGAAAAGATAATTACTTTCCAAAGAGGGAATGCAAAGTTTTCTGTTATGTTGGATGACGAGCATCATTGTCTTCAAGAGTAGAAACCAGTGCTAGAAGAACCTCCACATATGTTGGATGGTCTCAATGAAGATGACGAACAACAATTCTTGGAAGCCAATAGAGATCTACTCTCATTCGGGCTCGTGGATGTGAATTCCATCATTAGTTTCAAATGGGACAGTCCAGCAGCAGTGGTGTGTACAGAATCTTCGGAATTGCAGGAACAGGAGTGCATCGAATCGCTACTCAAAGATCCTATGGAGGATGACGGAATACATGTGGAAGAGGATGCCTTAGAGGTGTTCAATTTGGGAACTCCGTAGGAACCTAAACTAGTCTGAATTTGTTCAAGGCTTGCTCGAGAATTATGGATGGCCTTGATTTCACTGTTACAACAGTATAGGGATGTTTTCGCATGGACATATTCTAACATGAAAGGTCTAGATCCTAAGCTTTATCATCATCGAATGTTGCTTAAACCAGATACCACCCTAGTGATGCAACAACAGTACAGAATGAACCCAAATTTTGTAGAATAGGTCAAGCATGAGCGGGACAGATTGATAAAAGTTGGCTACATTGTACCGATTGAGAATCCAGAATGGGTGTCCCCCATAGTGATTGTTCTGAAGAAAAATAAACAGTTACGAATTTGTGTGGATTAGAGGAAGCTCAATGTAGCCACTCTACCAAATCCGTTTCCCTTATCGTTTTTGGACAACATGCTTGATGAGGTTGTAGGATGGGAAATGTATTCATTCCTTGATGGATTTAGCGGCTATAATCAGGTCCGGATAGTGGACGCAGACATCCCAAAAACTGCTTTTATTACAAAATGGGGAGTCTTTGCATGTACTGTCATGTGGTTCGGATTACGGAATGCACCGAGTACTTTCCAGTGCTGCATGCAACAAATTGTTGCCCCCAATCTTACTTCATTTATGTGGGTTTTTTTGGATGATTTATTTGTTTCGGGCACTATGGCAGCTCATCTAGACCATTTACGAGCTTGTTTTGACTCTTGTCATCAAGTGCACCTTTGTTTGAAACCGAATAAATCCACTTTTACAATGAAATGTGGTAATTTGTTGGGTAATGTAATTTCGGCAAAGGGCATAGTAGTGGATCCGGACAAGGTCAAACTTATCCTCAAATACCCCGCTCCCAAAACTCCTAAGGAGGTTTTACGTTTTCTGGGTAAGGTGCAATGGCATGGTAGGCACTTAAGGGGCCTTGCCCATATAGCCATCCCATTAAACAAGTTGGCACATGTGAAACCAACAAATTTTTTCTGGACACCAGAAGCACAACGAGCATTTGAGCATTTATGGAAAATGTTAGCCACAACACCGGTACTGAAGGCTCTGGATTGGACGTAGCCATTCCATGTCTTTGTGGATGCTTCAGACCAAGCAATTGGTAGTGTTTTGACGTAGAAAGAGGATCGAAGTTGGTTCCACCCGGTGTACTATGTGAGTCGGCCGCTTACCACGGTTGAACAGAATTATTTGGCGATGGAACGCGAATGCCTGGGACTCATCCACTCCATCAAAAAGTTCCATCATTACTTGTTAGGTCGCACCTTCACTTTCGATGTCGATCACAGTGTGTTGTTATATTTGGTTAAGTAGCATAATTTGGTAGCCTGTCTTGCTCGATGGGTCCTGCTCTTACAAGAATTTGAATTTGATATTGTTCATCACCCTGGCGGTATTCATGTGATTGCCGATTTTCTTTCTCGCAATCGATCATGCGGAACCTCCTGATGGAGTTGATGATTCTCTACCGGATGTGGAGGTTTTCGCAGTCGTTGAAATGGAGAGGGAACCTCTCACTTACCCTACATGGTATGAATAAATGCTTAGTTTTCTAGAGAATGGGGTTGCCCCATCGTACTTAAGTTCCACAACAGGAAAAAAACTTGGCGTTCGTAGTCGTTGGTTTACTGTTATTATGGGCCAACTGTATCATAAGGATCCCACTAGCATTTGGCTATGGAGCAAAAGAGTCTTGAAATCCAAAAACTTCCAGTAGTGAGATTCCTTATGCTACCAATGTATCTTGGTAGCATTCCAAAAGTCCTTCTATCTTGTCCTTCACCTACTAGACCCACTTTGTGCTTGGGACCTCCCACACATCATTCTTCTTTTTTCATACTTGGCTTGCATAGATTCCTTCCATGTCAGAGCTACAAGTGTTTCATCTTCAATTATGAGCTTCATTTCTTCCTTCATAATCTCAACCATCATAATATACTCACCATATGAGTAGAGTTCCACTTTCTTCCTTCTACCATTTCTTCAATAATTCCTTGGTCCTACCTCTCTTCAATAGTTGATGGCAAAGGAGTACTTTGACCATAGAGCTGCTCCACCCATTGTAGTGACAACCAATGTGTTTGGGTGGTTTAGGTTGGTAGACCCTCTTCTTACAATTTGATGATGACTCTTCCTCCTATTCCCAGCTAGGGATGACTCTTGGTCTAGGTACATAGTGAATTACTCCTTTGCTTGATGATAAATTGGAAGCTCCTTTATTTTCATCCATGTCACGTGGCTGCCCCATAGACACCACTCATGACTCCCTTTTGATCTTCTTTGTCTCGTGGTCATACAATATGAAAGCCCTTTGCTTCTACAAATAACCTAAGAAGATGCATCTCTTGCTTTTTGGTTCCAACTTGTTCTTCATTTGACCTAGGAGAAGAGCATAACACTCTCAAAATTTCCAAAGTATGAGACATATGGATTCTTCAATGTAAAAAATTAGAACCCAAGAATTTACCTCACCTAAGATTGGATGTTGATGCACTTCTTCCACAAACTCTAGATTTCACTCGTTGATCTTCATGATGTCTACAATTTTGCATGCATTATTTAGCTTTGATACCATGTAAGAAAAAAATGAGAAACAAATAGTGAACAAAGATGCATTTCTAATACCATTTAGAAGAGAGATCAAGGTTGAAGAGAAAGAGAGATATTTCTAGTCATGGGGAAATGCAATAGATATGGTCGTAATGTAAATTGGAGTCAAGATGAGTAGAAGATTAACTCAACTCGATAGAACTCAAACTCAGAACTCCAATATAGCATAAATAGAAAAACTAAACAAGAAATAAATGGTTCTATCCACCCATGCACTCGCTATGTGAAGCTTAGATGGTGATTAAGATAGATTGAGAGTGAACGGATATAGGCCACTACAATGGATACTAAGATGGACACATTGGTGGTTCAAAACACCATAAATGATGATCGTAGATGAAGAGGGGACCATCCTTATAAATTTCTCCAATCCTAGGTTTGGATTCACATGTTCTAGGCTCATGGGAGGTTGATCCATACCCAAACTAATCTCCACCATTGATCTATGTTCTAAGTCCAATGGTAGAAAAGTTGGATTAATAGTCATTTGTTTATATTTCTTCACCAAGCATCTATCTAGATCACCATCTAAGCTTCATAGATCATTTGCATGGGTGGATAGAACCATCTATCTCTTGTTTAGAGTTTAAGGCCCATTGTGTTAGAGTTATGATTTTGAGTGAATTAAGTTGAGTTCATCTTCTATTCATCTTAGGTCCACTTCCCATTACAACTAGATCTCTTGCATTTCTCCCACATTAGGGCAAAAAATGGCCAAAAAAGGGCTGTGTAAGGATTTCAATTAGTTGTGCTTTATCTGGATTAAAGTTGTCAAATCCTTTAAAAAATTCTGTGTAAGTTCATTTAAAACGTATCTTATGCAAATTTTGAAGAGAGAGAAACTCGTGTGATAATCATGAAAAGTTTGTGTGATATCTTACACCTCGAAGTTTGTGCTCATTGGGTGTTGATCAAAATTTGAATTTTCCTCTTGTTCATGGACCTATATAATGTGTGTTGATGACGTTTTGCATTTTTGTACTCTACTTTCCATAGCAGGCCTACTCTCTTTCACGTCATTTTAGACACTTATCGGTCACTCTTCATAGCAGACCATGGAGAACCTTAACCCAAACACTCTCGCTCAGCTTTCAAACAACCAAAATCATTGTGATAAGTTCCATATCAATATTGCAGTTAGTCATGAGTATGCAATGACAAGAAAAGTATTCCGAAGGGCTCTTCATCCTCCTAAAGTGGATGGGTTGCAAAAGGAAGGCAAGAAACATATCGACATATGGACAGATGGATCTGTTTATCCAATTGATCCACAAACTAGAAGGTATCCCCCTTTTCATAATCTTCATGATCTGATTAGATTTGTAGGAGATGGTGAGGATGGTTTACGAGGCTATTGTTCAAGGCTCTAGGAGATTTGAAGGAATTATGTACAATACATAAACTATCTATAAAACACACTACATCAGAGAGATTTTCATATGAGGGATCTAGAAAAAAAATTATCCACTTTATCTTCTCAGTTAGAGTCTTTAAAAAAAAATGAAAGAAACTCCTATAGGTTTGAGAATGCGATCAAAATGAGTAAAACCTTTTTTAGATTTCACTAAAAAATCTGGCCAAAAGAAGAAAAGAATGAAAATTGTAAGAGATCATGTGAAAAATTGAGTAGTTTTGAGCCCGTACATTTCTGTAATGAAATTATGAGTCAAAATGATGTTTTAAGACTATTGAAACTAAATGAAAATACATGCTTGAAATGCTTTGTTTTCCAAAAACTCATGACAAAAATGAATCTACTACTAGAACCATCTCAAATTTAGGAGTTTGTGATAGCATCAGAGTGAATAGGAAAGGTTATAGAGCAATGTCAAAAGTTTGGTGTGATTTTTTAAAATTTAACAAAGTTAAAAGATTTGGATTGCCTAGACCCCATCATGTAGGAATGTTTCGGCTGTACTTGAATAAGAAGATCACATCAGTATTTGGTGAATATAAAAATATTCATGATAACATGCCTTACGAAGTAGGAAAACAAAAGTTACATTTCACTTTCAATGCATTTAACAATGTATGGATAAATATTATAAAACTTCAAACATACATGGTTCAGTCCTATAATATAAAAGAACATGAATGTTCTGGTCTGTTGAAATTTGTTATCGAACTTGATGAAGTTGAACTTCAAAAACATCAAAAGATGGAGACAATAAGTATTCCACTGATGAACAAAGCTTTGGACTATAGCCTTAGGAAACTGGATACTCCATCTCTCAAAGTACAATCAGAAATGGAGTTATGGTGGGTTGGTTGTGTTCAAGTTCCATCTAAGATCCATAAAACACTTAAATGGTTATTCTCACAGACAAACATTGCAAATGTTATCCAAAGGCATCATGCATGAGAATTGTTGAATGTCAAAAACTACGGGAACTTTAATGTTGAGTGGCATTTGAGTGGAGACCTAAAGACACTCAAATGCATGTTTGATATAAGTGGAGGGGCAAATTCTAAGTACCCTTGCTTGTACTGCATGCAAAGTCCAGGCACAAGAGGATGGATTGCTAGAGTTGAGGAAGAGGAGGCTCCTTCCAGAAAAAATGTTATTCTTCATAACTACTCATCTTCTGCCATGATTTGGGATCCCATACTTCAAATAGCATTGCCAAATGTACACATGTACACTACATGCAGAGCTAAGATCATTGACAAGTTGGTCTGTCTCCACTTGGATTTTGCATATTCTGTCGAGCCTACAAATCTTGCAGATGAGTGCATTAAAAAATGTGAATGTCTACTTTTAGAAATGGGATTTCATGGTGGTGATGTTCATCTAAGAAAAGATCCAAATCTTTCACAAAATACAGGTGATGTACTACAGGATGTCTAAATGGGAGGTGCAAAAGCAAGAAGTTTCTTCAGTAACCATAATGACAAGCAACTAAATGCCATGTGGAATTGTTGGAAAAAATTTTGTGAGATCACGACTAATGTAAAAAGCAAACCAAAAATAGCAAAAAAGAGAATGGAGGTGTGGGTTGAACTAGATAACTTTTTAAAGATCATGCGACAGGAGGTAACATCACATAGTTATGTGATAGATTTCAGAAAGGCGACCACAGAGCTTATAGAAACCATCATAGAGGCATGGAGTGCCAAAGAAACACTTGCCATATGGAACACCCAAGGCATCGAAAAATCTCATTATCAAGAAAGGACAAGCTTCTTTAAGTGCACAAGGAAAGGAGGAGGAGTAACAAAGAGCAATGCCTTCAAAGAGCTTTTTTATTGGTTCTTTAGAAGACAATTACAAAGGACCTCATGTCAAATATTATCAAAAGAATATGACTATCACCAGACAAAATCATCATGTATCAATATCACAAAATGAAGAAGACTACATTTCAAACAGAGCTGTAATATTTGCAATGTCTTTTATTTATTTGAGAAATAAAGATGTCATGTATGTACATTTCATGATGTATTAAGCTTTGAAACAAAGCATTTCTATTGGCATCAGATGACTTTGGGTAGAGAAAAACATATCATGGATCAATAACAATTAATATTAGGACATGGATCAATTACACCAAAAAAAATTACATCCTTCACATTTGCAATGTTGTATATCCCATTGGGCAATAATTGTGTATATGTACATTTGATGTGTAATAGAGTTTGAAAAAATGAAGTCACTCCTTGAGTCTCTTTAATGAGCTTGGCTCTGGCAAATCACCTGTGTATCTGAGGAACTCTTTTCTCCTGTAACTAGCAATGTTTTTTACATCTCACACCCCTGCAACCATTGCATAGCTTGAATAACAAAGAAAGTACCCTGTCCTTGAAGCATTGAGTCTTGGGGCATATCCAAAAATTCTGAATGTAGCTGCTCTTTCAAGCAGCAAAACTCTGAAGGCATTAAAGGGTATTTGAGTAAAACCCATGTATTTTGATAGAATCCTCAAGGAGAACAATGCAAAGTCTGGCTCTTCACTATAATGCTTGTGAATAAGACAAAAAGAATCTGGGTTCAATTTGGGAAGATAGTGGATAATTTAATGAATATCCACCTTTGTTTTTCCTTTCTCTTCTATGGTTTTTCTTGTTCCCTTCCCCCTGTCAAGGTAGTTGTCTTCATCCAATATAGTTAACTATGGTAAAAATAGAAAAACAAGGTCAAAAGAAGTCCAAGTGCACTTTAGGAGTCATGAAAAGTAACTTGAAACACAAATAGAAACAAAGCAAGAGACACGACCGATACAAGCGATTAGGGTCTTCAGAGAAATTCGGATGGTCCTAATCGTTTGCATCTATCATGTTCAATATCTCTTTCTAAATTCTCTAGAAACATACAATCTTTTGCTAAAAAAGGTGAATTCTCACATAGCCAGATGTCTATTATCAATGCTGCATGAAACTCCTAGACATGACCGATACAATCAATAAGGCCCCTAAAATTCATGAGAATATATCAAACTACATACCTTGACCTCATCTTCCTCCTCAATGAGCTTTTTTGAGTCAATACATAGTGTTTCTTTGTCCTCAGCAACATCCAAGAATGAATAGCTGTGCCCAAATGAGTACATTCCAAGTAGCTTATGATGCTCATCAAACTCTTCATCAGCAAGTGTTGGCTTCTTTGAGATAGCTTTTTCAAAGCAACTTGAAAGAGCTTGTGATGAATATTTGAATTCTTCATTTGACAAATCCAAATCAAGATGCAAAAATTCTTCTTTTCTTTCTCCTTTCTCATTGATGAATCTCCTTGTAACTTCTTCTGACTCAGCTATAGCTGCAACGCAGTAGTCCTCCCTAAGGTTGAAAAGTTCTTGAATGTAAAATAGCGGGATAAACTCCTTTCCAAAGATAAAGTAAAATGGTAGATTTGGGAGAAGTGGGGACTTCTCAGACACTTGAACTTCTTCAGTTGGCTCCCTTATTGCAGTCTCTGCTTTAAAAGTAGCCATATCAAAATCTTTGACCTGATCTTCTTTTGCTGGAGATTGATCAACTCAACAATCTCCATGACACCTTTCATACTTTTGAGCTTCCTTCAAGTGTCAGCTCAAAGAAAGGCTCCTCTATAACATGAACACTTTCCTCCTTTTCAATTGAGATGTGATCAAGCCATATCAAGAAAGCAATGTTCAAGGGGAGCAAGAAGCAGTCCTTTTCATGCTCTGGGCATAAATCTAGCTTCCCTGGCAAAGGGGATATCCTTTTGCATTTTCTTGTGATTTTTGCCCTATCCATTGGATTCTTCCTAAAGATGTGAGGATGGACTAAGGTTTTCTCAGATATAGAAAGCTCCTTTCCATTGACCAACCCCAAGAAGTTCTCCCACTCATCTCGAAGATAAGTTTTTTATTTCTCTAGAAATTTTTCAAAATCAATCTTGGGGTTGAATATCCTCCTTGCATCAGGAAAGTAATCTACAGTTAAACCCTCTTAAACCATGAAATCTAGTAGTTTCTCTGATGGAGAAACACTAAGGATCTCATTCATTCCGTCCATCATAGCTACAACTTCTCTAGTATGTCCTAGTGGAGAACACGACAGATGCAAGAAAATAAAGCTAGTCAAACGTGGGTCAAACGGGTCCAATCGCTTTGTATGAGTCGTATCAGAGATGAAGCAGAAATAGGCACGGTAATGGAGAGACAAATTCTATGAAGGTTGAAAATGTGAAATGGTGAAGGGATTTGGTATTTATAGGCGAGGAGGGAGCAACGGTCAAATGATGTGGACCAATCAATGAGTGCCATGTGGCAAAGGCACCTTGGGAATCCCAATGGATAGATGATGTGGCCCACTCAAATGATGCCATGTGGCAAAAAAACATTGGAATTCATAATGGCTACATGACATGGACCAATCAAGGAGTGCCACATGTCACCAACAATCAATTCACTTTTGACACCTATTTAAGCTCCCCTATTCACTTTCTCTCATTTTTTGTCAACACTTTCCTAGTGTCGAGTTGCCATCACCTCCAAGTTTTTTAGCTACTTCTAAAGAATTTCTATAGAGAACGCTTTTTGTGTGAGGTAATATGGACACGACCGATCCAAGCAATAAGGGACATCCGGGTGTTTTCCGATGACCCTTATCGCTTGGGTCGGTCATGTTTCTAAAACCGTGTTCTCCTTTATCATAGCTTTGAAATAATGTTTTGTTTGGTAAACCATGAGTTGTTTTGCATTGTAAGCTATAGTGGAAATAGAATTGATTGATATTTCATGATGATTTTAAGGAGGACTGATGCAAGCGATAAGGAACATCTAGGATATGCGAATGACCCTGATCGCTTGGATCATTCCTGTTTGTTAAATGGGATCGAGTTCTTGATCATAGCTTGGAAATAATGTTTTGCTTAGTGAAGCAAGAGCTGTTATGCATTGTAAGCTATACTGGAAATAGTATTGATTGATACTTCATGATGCTTACAAGCACGACCGATGCACATCTGGGCATTTCCACATGACTCTAATCGCTTGGATCGGTTGTGTTTCTGACATTGGATAGATTCCTTGATCAAAGCTTTTGAGAATAAGTTGCTTTGACTTTCCATTTCCATGCCTTAAAGACTCTCACTTTATGCACTTACCCATTCATTTACTTTCATAGAAAGAGGTTTCCACAAAGAATCCTCTCTTCTGTTGTAAACCTCACATGAGGTTACACGATTGGAAGGACGACGAGACGAAGAAGCCATTTGAACTAAGAAGAAGAAGAATGCTCAAAGTGAGAAACCGACATTCACAAACTTTGGCAGTATTTATAGAGAACAAGGCTTTGTACACATGGAAACTTTTGATTTGATGTAAACCCTGTTGCTGAATGATCATGAAATTTTGTGAACCTAAAAATATTTCGTATCTTCAAAAATCAATTCCTTCCTAGAAATTTAAGAATATGCTTTGTGTAGTGGGCAAAAATATCTTTTTTTGCATCAAACCAAAAAATTGTACACTGAATACGAGAATCTTCATCGCTTTAGCAATGCTTTTAGAGAATATTGTATTAAAAAAAGAATTTCTTCATACGGTTAAAAGAGACAGCAATGGTATATTCTTGTACATGTGGAAAGACTCTATTTGTTAATTTCCTTAATCTGTCATTAGCAAACAACCCCTTTTTAGCTGTTTTTTGCCCTAATGATGAATAAAAATATCTCTCTTTATCTCTAACCATGACTCTATATATGTTGTGGTAACTTCTACATGGTATTAGAGTTGCACCACTCATTCATTGTTTTTATAAGAACATATTTTGTGGTGTTAGGAACCACTACGGTGTCTACCTAAGTACCCATTGTCTTGCCTATAGCCCTTCACCTAGAATCTATCTAGATCACCATCTAGGCTCCATATAGGGATTGCATGGGTGGATAGAACCATCCATCTCATGTGTAGTGTTTAACTTCCATTCGATTAGAGTTATGAGTTTGAGCTGAATTGAGTTAAGTTCATCTTCTATTCTTTTTGAGTCCGCTTTCCATTACAACCGTATCTCTTGCATTTTTTCTCATAACTAGAAATATCACTCTTTCTCTCTAATATTGATTCTATATATTTATTGTGGTAACTTCTTTCTCTCTAACATTGAATCTATATATTTATTGTGGTAGCTTCTACATGGTATTAGAGTGTCATCACTATCTTTTATTCACCATTTTTTTCTTATAGTAACATCTAAAGAACTAAATTCCTAGTGATCAATTTGTTAATTCTTGTTCTTATGGAGCATTCAAGTACCACTATTAAGATATTTATTTCCATAAGGACCTTTTATTACTAAAATTTTGTGATGTGTATATAACTTAATAAGGGAAAATGAAACTTTATAAGAAAAACTAATCACTCAAGCTATTTTATGTAGTAAAAACATAATTTACTATGCCACTACTAGTATTCTCAAATAACCCTATATCAACACTCCATATTTTACACATAAAATGATTGTCAATAGAACAAAAACAAACCTTTTGTATTGTAAAATGCAAGAAAACTTAAGATTGATATTGTATGTTGTGTCTATTTCTCAAGAAAATCAATAAAAGGTTCAAAGCTATTTTAAGTGTCATAGAACAACATGCATATCCAACAAATCTGCATCAAGTGATAGCAAAATCACATGATAAAGTGTCAACCTATAGAGCAATACATCAGTGATGTGAGGACTATTGGAGTTTATTGAACTCAAAACTATAGCTAAAAGTAGATGGAACCCCCTAGGAACTAGTTGGCCTTCTCACAAACTTTATGCAAAAAACTAAGAAAACTTGGAGAAGCTTGTAGGAGGTAGAAAAGTGAGTTGCAAAGTGACAAAGTTTGGTCCTGTAAAACAGCATATTGAACTTATGGAGAGTCAAATAGACCTTATAGGCATGTTATTAATGTAATAAAATCCACTATATAATTTTGAGCATCAAGGAGAGATATTTGATACAAAACAGATAGGTTTGAACATTGACTAGCTCAAAATCTTTGGATGAAACGATCAACTTCAAATGCTCATAGACGTCATCATGATTATAATTGAAAAAATTCCTTTTGAAGAAATGATTCACATATGGTTGAGTGTCTTAAATTCAAAAGATTATAAGTAATATACAAGATATGCTTCTCAAATGAACTTAAACTCAACAGAGGTACCCCCTATTTTTTAGGGTTGTGTAGAGATAGATCGGGAGATAATAAAATTGCAATTTCTCCAAATATACTCAACCAAATGCTTTGAAATTTTGTATCCATAAAGTAGGGCACTAAAAAATTCCAATAAATGATCATTCACTCCATTATAAGATTTTTAGAAAGAGGATTAGCCTCTACAAGTTCACTATTGTTGAAGAAGATGGTGCAAAGAAATGAAGAAGCAACACAATCATGACCCAAAAGTGTATGTATATTTCTTCAATATATTGTACAATGGTTTTGAAGTCTTTATATAGAATCTTGAAGGGTTAGATAACTTTTACAAGTGGATTTAAATTCAAATGAAGGCGGGATAATTTGTTGAAGAGAATCAATTCACTTTCCCACGATCTAGGAAAAGTGAGGATCTAATATGATCTACTTTTAGGTGATTGATTGATTGTCAAGATCAACCACCTCAAATTCATGGAATCTAAGATCTATTTTTTTTGCATTACATGTTTAAAAATCTAGGCTTTTACATTGGTAAATGGTCCATAAAAAATCCTTATGGAAAATACCAAAAATTAGCACAAAGAAAAATCTCTTCAATGGGAAACCTTGACACAATTTATAGGATGATTTTTTAATGTAGATCTCATCCACCTCAAACATAGTGTACGAATGATGGTCTAATATCTACCTCTTAAGCTAAAGTATGCTTAAGTATTCATTATCTAATAGGTTGAATACCTACCATTGATTGAAATCTACAAATCTTTATTCCATCAAGTGCCTTTGTCATCATATCTACTACTTGCTTTTGAGTTAGAACAAAAGAAATGTCAATCTCCTTTGCCATGAGCTTCTTCCTAATGAAGTGGTAATGAATGTCTATGTGTTTGGTTCTTGCATGGAAAATAGGGTTTGCTACTAGATGCATGGAACTTACATATGTGAGGTTTGGAACTCAGAAGTCCCAAATGTGGGTACAATGGTTTTAACCATATTGCTTCTTGAGTTCTTATGGTCAAACCTCTATAATCTGCTTTGGTTGAGGATAAAGATACTATTGGTTGCTTCTTGGAACTCCATGACACTAGCTTTGAACCTTCAAATGCTAAGTAACTAGAGGTATTGGTTGCTTCTTGGAACTCCATGACACTAGCTTTGAACCTTCAAATGCTAAGTAACTAGAGGTACTTCTTTTATCATCCTTAGCTCTTGCCTAATCTGCATCTCAATAGATTTTGATATCCAAATCTAAACAGTAAGAATAGAATATACCTTCATCGATTGTAACTTTGAGGTACTTAAGTGCTCTCTTAGCTGCATCCATGTGTGGTCTTCTTGGCAAGTGCATGAATTGACTTAGAGCTCCTATACTATATGAAAAATCTGCCCTATATGAGTGACATATATCAAACTACCTACCAAGCTTTGATACTCTTTAATGTCTTCTATTTTCTCACCTTCATAAACACTAAGGTCATGATTCATCTCCAAAGGTATACCAGTGGGTTTAGTGTTCTCCATTTCAAACTTAAGAAGTAGATCTTGAATGTATCTTCTTTGAGAAAAATACATCCCTTCATTTGTGTATATGACTTGCATACCTAGGAAGAATGTGAGCTCACTTAGATCACCGATCTTGAATTCATCTTGCATATGCCTTTTGATATTTTGTAAGTCTTTGATGTCATCTCTTGTCATAATAATGTCATCTACATATACACATAGATACATAACCTCATTTTGATCCCTTACAATGAATAAAGAAGAATGTGAGTTACTTGTTCTAAACCCTTGACCCTTTAGGTATGTAACCAACCTATAATTCTAAGCTCTAGAAGCTTGTTTCAATCCACACAATGCTTTCTTAAGTCAGCAAATATAAGATGTATAATTATGGTTTTCAAAGCCAAGAGCTTGTGACATGTATACATATTCATTTATCCAACTATTTAAAAATGAATTTTTCACATCAAGTTGGAGGAGTCTCCATTTTCTTGCAGCAACTACACTTATCATTGTTTTGATTGTAGTCATCTTTGGAACTGGTGAGAACGTTTCCTCGTAGTCTATACCATGAGTTTGTGAGCATCCTTTAGCAACTAATCTTTCCTTGCGCTGCAAAGTGATCCATCTGAGTTTTTTTTAGTTTGTATACCCATCTACAACCAATTACCTTTGATTGGGTGACATTAGAACCAAATCCCAAGTGTCCATCTCCTTTAATGCACCTATTTCTAATTTCATAGCCATTTCCCAATTAGGGTTTCAATTTGCCTCTTGATAGCTTGAGGGTTCTTATGAAATCAAGTCATTTTCCAAGTAGAGTGAATGCTTTATAACAAATGTGCAATCATATCCATACCTTTCCGGTTGTCTTTTCTATACTTTTAACCTTCTAGGTGCTTGCTTGGAGAATTCTCCACACTCTTGCATTTTTTCTTTGCCTCTTGACTTCCATAGCTTGTAATTTTTTTCTCTTTCATCTAGGTCATCACCTATATCAGTTCTTAGATCTTGGGCCTGTGTATCATGTTTGCTTCTTAATTGATGGAAATCATAATCAAGATCATATGGTGGAGTTACCTTTTGTTTGTGTTCATCATACCAAGATATGTCTTCTTAAAACACACCATCCCTACTTGTAGTGAATTTCTTGGTTGAAAGATTATAGAATGTGTAACCCATCTATGTTGAATCATATCCAATAAATATGGCCTTTGTTGCCATTTCATCTAGTTTACCTCTAATTTGTAAAGGTACACGAACATAAGCTAAACAATCAAACAGCGTGCAATGTCCAAGACTAGGTTTTCTTCCATACCATGCTTCATAAGGAGTCATATCTTGGAGTGATTTGGATGGTAGTCTATTGATAAGGTACACAACACTTGAAATAGTTGTCACCATATATAATGTCACAATGTCTTTTCTTCAAGCATTGTTCTGGCTGATCCAACCAATGTCTTGTTTCTTCTCTCTAAAATTCCATTCAATTGAGGAGAGTACCTAGTAGTTATTTCCCTCTTTATACCTTTATCCTGCAAGAACGCATCAAATTCCTTGGAGAAGTATTCTCCCCCTCCATTAGATCTGATTTTCATGAGTGATCTACCTATATGATTCTCCACATGTGCTAGATACTTTTTGAAGCAATCAAACACTTGGCTCTTACTCGTGATAAAGTATAGACTAGTCCATCTACTATGGCCATTGTGTACCTAAGCTCACAAGGCCTCAAGGACTTATGATGAAGGAGACTATACCTGAATCTCAACAAGTGCATATAGTGGTGGATTCAATACACTCATCAAATAATCAATCCATGGACTTAGACCACATAAAGTATATGAATACATGTGATCTTGCGATAGCTAATGAAGTGAAAGTTCAAACAATGCATGCAAATCAGGGAAATCCATCTCTCAAAATACCACTCTCATAGAAAATGTGTATCACGATACTTGTTGTAGCAGTAAGCTCAAATCAAGCCATATCTCTTAGCTCTGATACCTGAGTATAGTCAATAGTAGATTCATTTCAAAACTCTCAATGAGATGCATCCAATCGCAATATTTTCAGCTCAATTTGAACAGTATGCTTCAAGTTATGGGAAAAATGCAGAGTGACGAGAAACACCAACTATGGTTCTAACACTCACCATGCTTCATACACATATTAGAATGGAAAAATGAGAAGGGAAACTAGTAGATAACATCTCTAGGTGCACATTTCATGCATCAAACATGCATACAAGCCCATGGAAAAGAAGATACATAGCCAAGAAGAAGAAAGTTTGAAATTCTACTTGTTAGTTCTTCACAATGGCAAAAAGTCTTTACAAAGAGTTAGCAAGTGATTTATATACATGTGCCTAAATTTGGTCCTTTCACATCAGAGACCAACACTTTTCCTATAATTCACTGAATTCCAACTAATGTACATGGGTAATGTTATAGTCTTCAGGGATCATGCATCAAGAGGACTCCTCTAGAGCATTTACATGGTTTGGAGTTTTGGAGAAGAAAATCGACCAAAAAATGAAAAATTTGGGTCTTGATTTTCTTCACCTCTTTCTCCTTCCTTCATCCTTGTCTCTTTGTTTTCACTCTTGTGCAACACTCTCCCTCTCTTAGTCTCAATTGTCCCTTGACAGGATTCTATGGATTTTAATGACACATAGATGGGTTTGTCGATGCACAACTGGTGGCTGAACCTAGGATTCATATAGCAAATGAGCCTTGCTATCTTAAATTTCAACTAGCCAATTTTTTCCTTTATAACCCGATGTTATAATTACCCTATGTGTTTTTTTAAATTGTATACAATGAGCCATCAAGGAAGCCTTCAAGACTTAGAGAAACTTCATTACCTTATCCGAGGCTCAGTTTGATGCTTCTGTCTCACCCATGATATTCCTTTTATTGATGCACTAGGGTTGGTGCATTCCTTTGGGTTGCCACACATGCATCGAGTAGTAGAGGAAGTGATCTAGACTTGGATTCGTTATCTTATCTGATCCAATCCTCTACGTGTTATTACTTCTACCCCCTAGTCTTACTTATATTCACACACTCGATTGATGTATTACTTTGTTTTCCCTACTCGCTCCCAATGGTTGTACCTGAAGCACTTTAAGTGTCTGGAGCACTCCTCCAATCATGTTTTCCTTCATGCACTTCTTCATGTCTTTGGCTTGTATATTTTTTTGTCTGCATGTAGCTAGTAGTTGTACCTGTTTGTCTTCTATTTTGTCTTCTTGTACTTCTTCCTCAGGAGTTGATGCTTTCCTTTGGCATGTATCTTTTTTTAGCCTGATGCGTGCTTGCGCGAGGCTCTGGGTAGAGATTAGTGTTTTTAATGATGTATTTTCTTTTTTAGATTTTCTTCTTCTTCTTTGTTTGCTAGTTTCTCCCTCCACATCCCTCCTCTTGAAGTCTATCATCCCTGACAGTGTTGTATTTTGACGGGTAGCCCTGCCCTTCATTTTTGTAGGTTAATACAATTTCTTACCTATATATTAGAATTTTAGTTCATTTTTTGACGATTAATAAAAATTTGTAGCTTTATTTACGTTCCAAAACACTTTAGCTTTATTTACGTTCCAAAACACTTAAGACAGGCAACACGGCCGTCAAAAATCAACACTGATCCTTGATATGATTTTCTTGGCAATGTGAGTAGGTCTGATATACTTTTTTGTTACGTTTGATTAAGTAAGTTAGTTTTTGGAATCATGGGTTCTTTCCATTGAGCTGACTTTACTCCATCATGCGGCCTTTATTGATGATCAACAAAAAAGCTTAGTTCATATGCTACTAATCTAGCATTTAGATTTGATGACATTTTCAAAACGATCTCAGAGTCAATTTCAAAAAACCCTTTAAAGAATGCTTCTTCAAATGTTTGTAGATAAGTACTTGGTAGGAACATTCACCTTGAGTAATATGCCATGATGGTTAGGCATCTTGAAGTGACTAATAGAACAAATACCAGAGCATCCATTCCTTGGTTAATGCCACTGAAGTTGAAAAAGGTGTACTTTGCATGTTTGAATACTTTCACAACTGTAAGAATCATGCTTAGTACTTTATTGGTCATCTTGATTGTTGAATCTAGATGTTTCTCTAGCACAATGGTGAGAACCACGTTAAGAAGCTCCACCTCCTTAATGTCAATCCGCGGAAGAGATAGGAGTGATATGAAGATCGGGAATGTGAAATGTAGTGAGAGTGAAGGTGAGAAGCATAGATGCACACACACACAAAGAAGAGACAAGCAAGACACAATGGAAGGTAGGAAGTAGACTCTATTACTCAAGATCTTAATTACCAGCTCAAAATAGCTCTAAGCTCTCTCTACTCATACAAGCTAACCTAAAAAATGAGCTCTCTAGCTCTTTTTATAGATTCTAGGCTAGTTTTGACCGATTTCACATCTAGTGATCGGCATAGTTAAAAAATAGGTTCTATATGCTATTTGAAGGGGTAAGCGAGGTCTAAAAATAACCAAAATTGGTAGGCTTGTTCTAACTAAGCTCCTCAAGCTGGAGGACTCCTCGGCTTGCACAAAATGGAGCATATGATTACAAAAAGGGGTTTTTCTATGTTACATATGGTACATGAGTGATGAAAATAACTATTGGAGGTTTTTTGAAAAGTATTTTAAAACATAATTTTTTGAAAAAATAATTCGACTTACTCCCTGCTATTTCGTTGTGCTCTGTCTTTACATGCTTCCGCATCATCTATGCCTTTGGCTACTGTGTCCCTAGCTACTGCCAACACCCCCCTCCCTCTTGCTCCTGTCGTCCTCAACAGAACCTCGTTGTGGGGTCTGTCGGATATAATTTTGTAGTAGGTCTTGAGCGAGGGTGTGCTTTGACAGACGGATACCTCTGGCAAGATTGGCTTCAAGCTTCTCCCAGTCAATGGGTTGAGGTTCCTTTGGTGGCGGGAGTCTATAATGTGTTGAGTACACCAGTTGTTCACAAGCAAATAATTGGAGTAGGTGTGTAGGCCTGCTTATGAACGCCTCTGAGTGATACTCCCAAAAACCTGTAGTGAACATTTCTTTGAAGGTCTGCTTATAGCACGCCAGTAAGTATTTTATTCGATAGTGCCAGGCATAACACACTCGGAGCGATGGTGTCGTGCTCATATCATATGCTAAATCTTGGTTTCCATGCTAAAAACCCGGGATGTTCACATGTGGTGATGCACTATAAGATAACAAGTCTTGGATTTTAGTTCCAAAGATACCAAGACAAAAGGTAATTGGTTGCAAGTGGGCTTTTAGGATAGAGAGAAATAGTGATTGTAGTGTTTCAAGATATAAGGATAGAGTTGTAGCAAAAGGATATGCTCAAACTCAAGGATTAGACTAAGAGGAAACATTTAGTCCAATATCAAACATGGCCACAATGAGAACTTTTTTAGCTTTAGCTATAATTAAATGATGGAATATATATCAATTAGACATAAAGAATGCCTTTCTTAATAGTGAGTTAGGTGAAGAAGTATATATGTAATGCATTTATGTGAATGACTTGTTGATTACAGGGAATGATGCAAAAGCAATTGAGGACATAAAAGGTAATTTGTGAAAGGAATTTAGAATTTCATATCTTGGTCTCCTTAGATAATTTCTTGGGGTTGAGATTGTGTATGTGGTTGATACAAAGAAAGTATATATGTGATATGCTCAAAAGGTTTGGTATGTAAGAGTGTAGGTTTGTTTCTACTCCAATGGAATGCAATGTAAATTTGAGTGCAAAAGAAGGTGATGAGTTGCATGATATGAATGCTCATAGAGCCATGTTAGGATCTTTGATTTATGCAACAAAAACTAGAGTTGATATATGCTATGCAGTGGGAGTATCGCCATAGTTTATGCATGAACCTAGAGTACGTCATATGTGGTAGCAAAAAGAGTGCTTAGGTATTTGAAAGGTACCATGAATGAAAGACTATTTTATATTCATGATGCTGATCTAACTCTTGAAGTCATTAGTGATGGAGATTGGGCTTGACGTAAAGATGACAAAAGATCCATGAGTGGATATGTGATAATAGCAAGAAACAAGACATTAACATGGAGCTGAAAGAAACAACCCACAATTGCTTTCTTCTATAGAGGATGAGTATAGAAGTTTAGCATTATCTACTATTGAGATTATGTGGTTCAAAGATTTGTTTAATTACTTGAATGCATCGGTAATGTACCATTGATATATGGGCATAACTCTAGTAGCATTTATATGACTTCAAATCCTATTTTTCATGCTAGAATAAAACATATAGAGGTACATTATCATTACAAGAGAAGGCCATTAAAAATGACGTGTAGGTTAATTTTATTCGAAAAAAGGATCGACCTGCAAATATCTTCACCAAATCCCTTGATGAACCAAAACTTCAAAGATTCAACTATATTCTTGGCATGAAGGAAGTACTTGTTGGAACTTGACGGATTTTTATGTATGGGTTCAGGTACAAGTTCCAAAAGATGAGACTACCTTTGGGATGTGTTTAGATACTTAAATCATGCTCAAATAAATGATAAGGATGGCCAAATTATCATGTGATATCTAGAATATGATGACTCAAATGAGTGAGTCACAAGGGAGTTGTTGGCATGTCCTAGTGAAAGGTCAATGTGGCTAGTTCTCAAAGGCCGACCATATTTTTCCTATTTGATAACTTAATTCATGTGATACCTCCACCCAATTGCCTAGCATGATTTTAGATATATTAAGAAGGTATCTGATTAGTTTTTCATGCTATAATTAGACAAGAGAAGTCACGATCTTTTTCGAGTTCCAAGAGAATCATATGTCCATCTCTGCATTGTTGTAGTTTTGTAGATAGAGATTGTAGTGCCTATATCTCTCTCATTATATATCCAAATCACGTGTTTCATGGTTCATTAGAAAGCTTTGAATGTCTTCCTTCATCTATAAATCTGGATATTTATTAGAATGTAAGTTTAGAGAAGTGGTCTCTGCAAGTATTGTGTGTTCTCATGTTTATCTCTATTCAAGGTCTCTATTAAATCTCTAGATTTTCAAAGGTCATATCTCCTTGTGAATTTATCCGAATTGCATGTTCTATAGCTCATTTGAAAGCTCTTAGTGTCTAAATAATGTATGTGGAACAATTGTAAAAAGTTTTAAGTGAATAGTGTCAGAGTTTGAGGTCTATGGAAGCACAAGAACAACACAAACAAGAAGAAGAAGCTTGGAGCACAACACACAATATTAAATGTATTACCAAGAGAATATACAAAGATAAGTGAACCATTAGGTTAATAGGTGTATATACAAGCCATGGGGAAAAAACCTCCTAAAGAGGGGAAAAAGTGTCCCAGTGGGTCCTAGTATGTTCACGCATATCACTACCGAAATATATAAGCAAATCCCCCCTCTGAGTGATGTGATGAACAAGGAGTTGGCACTCATGTATAAGGAAGTTGCAACCTATGTGGAAAGAGATCAGTCCAAATAAGGAAGTAATCCCAAAGCTTTACAAAAAGCTTCAAACTTTTATCGAGGTAGGGCCTTTTTTAAAAGGTTTGCAATGTCCTCTTGTGTGGGCACATATGCCAAACGCATCTCTCCAATAGAGAGCCTCTCCCTGACATAATGGTACTCGCAACTACCAATGTGCTAACTATCAGTGAATATGGTGTTGGGAGAAGACTGACCAACACCCAAATCAAGCATAAGGCATCTAACCCACATGTAGACTCAAAAGTCATTGTGCAAACTACCCTATACTCAGCCTCACAACTAGAAGTGGCCAGATTAGGTTGCTTGTTTCTTAACCAATATATGCATGAGCTACCAAGCATGAAGCAAAAACCATTGAAGGACATATAAGTGCCATAGAAACCATCCAATAGAGTAAAAAAAGCATGTAAATATGGCAATAGTGATCCCCCCTTTGGATAAAATACTCCAAATATCTAGGTACCACTCAATTAGCGAAAAATGTTCTTGTCCACCTGTCCATGCTTGACACATGGGCAATGCATAAACCTACTCATCTATGAGATAGAAAACTCATTATCAGGCCTAGTTATGCATAAGTAAACCAAGAATTCAATAGCATGCTGATCTAGAACATCATCAAATGCATCTCTAGCATCGTGAAAACTCAATCATAAACATGTTTCCATAGGAGTGGCAATAGGCTTGTAGTTTTCAAGCCAAAATGCTACAATAATGTGTCAATGTATTTTTTTTTACACAAAAATATTTTTTGATTAACTTGCATAAATCAAATGCGCAAATAATGATGCAAATGCCCCAAATCTAACATCTCAAATGACGCATGCAAATAAGCGTTAAAATTAGCAATATGCCTCTCATTAGGACTAGTGAGCAACATCAACATAGATAACAAAGATTAGAAGCACATCATTTGCACGCTTAACATATAAGGTGCTCTCAATTGGACCATTCTCAAAACCATGTGCAATCAAGTAGGCATGTATCTTTTCATACCAAGAACATGGTGCATGCTTCAAACCATATAATGTATTCATGTGGATGCATCTAATTACACCATTGGATTTATCTTAGCAAATAGCATACAGATGAAGGAAAGTTAGATCAGCCAATAGCTTATACTAGTAGACAACTAAATAAAGTAGAACACAATTACACTACAAGTGAATGAGAAGGCTTAGGGATTTTCTATGTAGTAAAGAAGTTTAGACATTACCTCCTAAACAATAAATTTAAGTTCTTTGTGGATCACCAAGCTCTATTGTACTTGATCAATAAACCTTGTAATACAAGAAGGCTAGTGAGATGGTTTCTATTAGTAATAGAGTTTGACTTCAAAGTAGTAGTAAACAAAAGCAACACCCATGTAAGATCAGATCATCTGTCAAGAATGAGTCATGGAGAGCCACCCAAAGGAGTAGCTAATGAGCTACCAGAAACATATTTATTGAATCTAGAAGTATGTCCCAAATGGGTGAAAACGTTGATACATATACTCACACATGGACCACATCATAGGATGAATATGAGCAATAATAAGGAGTTCTAGCAAACAAGAAACCTCCACATTGTGGCAGGCAGTTTGTACGTCAAAGGCTCCAATGGAATACTTCTAAGATGTGTGGAAGATGATGAGCAAAACAGTTTATTCAAACAAGCCCACAAAAACAAGTGGAGAACACATAAGGGTGTTAGTGGAACAACCCAAGAACTAAAAATATTAGGTGTGTATTGGCCGGACATGCAAAAAGATGTGCATGAATATGTCACTAATTGCCAAGTGCATCAAGAGAATGCCCTTGATGAACATTCATTATTATGCTATTCCATGATTGCCCCTGAATGGAGTAAACCATTAATGGAATTTTTGAAGTCCCATGCGTATCTCGAATGAGCAAGCCTAGCTAGAAAGCGAGAACTAGAAGAACAAAGCAAGGACTATAAAATTGGTGGAAAACAATTGTTTAAACATGGGAAGGATGATCAATTATGCTTATGTGTGCACAAGGGAGAACACCTTCCTATACTTGAAATGGCACATGCAGGAGCAGCAGAAGGTCATTTATGAGGAGTCAAAACTATGAAAATGATCCTCTTCGTAAGCTTATGGTGGCCTGCCTTACATATGGATGCAATGACTTATGTAAGGAGTTGTGACGTATGTCAAGAAACCAAGTTTCCAATACAACAAGATGATATGCCCTTAAGAACAATGATAAGTGCAAGAGCTTTCTCAAAATGGGGCAATGATTTCATTGCACCAATTCCTCTTCATAAGCTTATGGTGGCTTGCCTTACATATGGATGCAAAGACTTATGTAAGGAGTTACGACGTATGTCAACAAACCAAGTTTCCAATACAACAAGATGATATGCCCTTAGGAACAATGATAAGTGCAAGAGCTTTCTCAAAATGGGGCAATGATTTCATTGGACCAATTAACCCCCAAGCTAAAGGATCACATGCCGAATACATTATAGTGGCTACAAACCATTTAACGAAATGGGTAGAAGCAAAAGCCACTAGAAAGAATGATGCTCATACTACGGTTAAGTCTTTATTTGAAAAAATATTCCCAAGATTTGGACTACCTATTGAGATTGTAAGTGATAGAAGTACACACTTTATTAATGAAGTCATTGAGTCACTTATGAATGAATTTCTCGTGATTCATAAAAAATCTACGCCCTATCACCACAGGCTAAAGGACAAGCCAAGAGTTCAAATAAAGTGTTATGTACTATTCTAACTAAGATAGTCAACAATGGCATGTCAGACTGGGATAAACAATTCCATCATGGAATATGGGCCTTTCGAGTAGCGTATAAAATAGTTATCAGAACAACACATTTTAATCTAGTCCATGGACAAAATGCAATAGGACTAATTGATTTCTTGGTTCCTACTCTATGATGCATTGAGAAGTATGAGTGGAATGGAAGGGAACTATCAAGGCACTTGGACCAAATAGAGAAATTGCACGAGACTTGATTACAAGTTGTAGCTTGCATCTATGCTAAAAAGAGAAGGCAAAAGCCTTAATACGGTGCTCATATCAAGGATAAAGGTCTTAAAGTGGGAGACTTAGTGTCGGCATACACATTAAAACAACACGCAAAGAAACTACAACAATGAGAGTGTGGACCATTACTGATAAATAGAATCTCCACAAGTGGAGCCATTAACCTAGCCACTCTAGATGGAGACATCTTACCCAACTACATAAGTGGCTATAGGGTCAAAAAGTATATGGAGTCATTGATAGAGGAAATGTTAGTGAGACTTATAGGAGCATAAAATAGAAAGAAAAAGGAGGAAAGAATACAGGAAGAAGCCATATTAGAAGCCTTACAATATAGAAATAAAAGGAATGGATAAGAGAATGTGGTGAAAGGTCTTTGGGAGGAGAAGAGCCTATCCCCATGGAAATTTACAACACCAACCAAGTAAAAACCCTAGGGAATTTAATACAGCAACCATACTTAAACCTAGGAATTGGTAAAGAAGAGTACCAATTAGTGAATTCATTAATCGACATGGGAGCAGTTCTAAGCACTATACGAGCTTCTTTAGCTGAAAAGCTAAAAGCACAACTCATTCCAACTAAGGATCATATGACAGGCATTGGAGGTAATGTCATTGAGTGTCTAGGAGAAGTATCCATGTCCTTACATCTAGGATAACATTTCAAGATATATGAAAAGGAAGAAAGGAAAATAGCTATTCAAATGCCTAAGAGAGAGGCATAGGATGGATTAGCATATGACAACAAGGAACAAACTAAAAAGGTACTCATAACCATGAAATGTTAGACTCAAGATATGACAGGTAGGAGATGGTTGAACCATACCCTAAGAGGGAGGATTAGGAAGTAATCTTCAACCATGGTTTTGGGGGCAAGTGGTTAGCCCATCATACTCCTAGCTAGTAGGTCATGAGTTCAAATCCCACATTTGGTATCAGAGCCAAGGAAGTAGGCTTGGGGAACGAAGGCGCGTGCCTTGCTTTCAAAGGTGATGCCAACATAGATTAGAGTGTATCACCCAATCCGTAGGTCAGATTTTAGAAGTGTAATATACCATTGGAAAGCTATCCAAACAAGCTTTCCAATGGAGACACTAGATTGAGGATACAAGATACCTAGCATGGGTGAGAACTAGGTTCCAGATACTGAGGTTGAGAACAAGGTGCTCAAGAGACCAAGGTTGCAAACAAGGCAAGTATGTAGGCAAGTGGCCAAGAAGCGGAAAGGCAAGGTTCAAGAGACCAAGGTTGATAGCAAGGGTTCAAGAGATGAAGGTTGAGAACAAGAAGGTTCAAGAGACTGTGCAAGGGTGAGCACATCAATTCAAGGGGAGATCAAGGATTGATCATTGAGGACAATAATCTCTAGAAGGGGAAGAGAGTGTTAGAGTCAAGATATGACAAGTAGGAGATGGTTGAACCACACCCTGAGGGAGGATTTGGAAGTAATCATCAAGCATGGGTTTTGGGGCAAGTGGTTAGCCCATCATACTCCTAGCTAGTAGGTCATGAGTTCAAATCCCACATGGAAGTAGAGAAGGAAAGATGCACTTACATAGGCAAGGATGTGTCCTCCGAAGAGGAACAAAAACTCAGATTTAATTTAATAATTTAGGGATGTATTTGCTTGGACCTACAAGGACCTGAAAGGTGTAGATCCCTCTATCTCTTCTCATAGAATTTTGATGACTTTGGATGCAAATTCCTCAAAGCAAATACTTGTTGGTGCATTTTTCCAAGTCTAGTACCTGATTAGAATCATTTGTGTAATGACCCTTTATGAACTCTAAATGAGAGAATCCATAAAACCATTCTCTTGTAAAAGTAAAAAGTTAGAATCTTCCAAATGTAAAAGGGAAAAAGGAATCCTGTGACCCTGGTAGGTGCAAATCATCAAATCCAAGTAAGAAAAATCAATTAGATGAGATTACCTAGAATGAAGGAACTTTTACGTGGAATCGTCACCAAATTTGAATTCAAAAACTTCTATAAAAACTCATGAAAAGAGTCATGGGGTAGAGTAGTCCTTTACAAAATATTAGAATCGAGATTTGGATCATCATTGAAGCACACATTGTGCTCCTCCTTCCCATGCTTCATCCCCATCAATTTCATGTCTCATATGTGCAATACGGATTGATTTATTTGATCATACATGGAGTTCTCTACAACTGCTATCTCAGGTTTACAATATGTTTTTGATCAACTTTGATTAGCGATTCTCTCAGTATACTTAATCTTTTCAAGTGATTTGAATTTTTATAGGTAAATTGAAAAGTCTTTTTTCCTTATCTAAATTTTCATACCATTTGGATCTATACTGTGTGATCTATATCAATTTGAAGTGACCTATGTATGCAGGTAGTTTGCTCCTGAAAAGTCGAGATGACACTCCAATGTTCCTAAATTGCTTTCTCTTAGGTTAGTCCATTAAAATTCATCAAAATTGTTGCTTCAGATTCATCATATATTCAATTGAATGTGTGAAAAATTTCTCTGGTCAATTGTGAGCAGACTGTGAGCTCTAAGTAAAATACCAAAGTGCTCTTCATCCCAAAATAGCAACTTTTTTATCATCTGTTCTATGTTGGGTTATCTATTTTGATGAATCAATTGGAGAATGATCCTCCAAAGTACTAAGGAGGTTTTATTGCATGCTCAAAGTGTCTATTAAGCATTCTTGGAGTGAAACTTCGTAGGTGTAGAGTAGGTTATTGCAACACCAACATCATCTTTGGAGTGTATCACCATCTCTTCTCACAGGGGTATTAGAGCATTGTCAAATCAACATGGGAGATGGTTTTCCTTCTACTGTTGAAAAATTGGATAGGAACAACTACCCAGCATGGTCTCTGAGGATGGAGGCCTATCATCAAGGGAGAAATCTCTTTGCATACATATCTGAAGATGAAGTCATGCCAACTATGAGAAGCAAAGGGCAACCATTACTTGAAGAGCAAGAAAGACTCACAAGCTGGTGTTCAAAGGATGCATTAGCAAGGTCATACATTCTAAACTCAATCTCTAATTTTCTTTTACCTCATGTGAAAGGATGCAAGACCTCAAGGGAGACCTGGAATTCACTGGTTGCCTTGTTTTCTTCAAACACTAGAGCAAGGAAGAATGAGTTGTGGATGGATTTTACTACATTGAAGAAAAGCCCCAAGCAAAGTGTGACTGATTATGTCACAAAGATAAAGGACACTTCTGATCAATTAGGAAGCATCGGAGAGGTGATTGAAGAAGAGCAAATCATAAGGCAAATTATCAATGGCATTAAAGTAGATGACAAGTGGGAATCCTTCACAACTACCATGGATCTTTACATGGACATGCAAGTGCCAGATCTTAATACTCTAATGGGCCAACTCTTCACACATGAAGCAAAGCTGAAAAAAATGGTGAATCCTCAAGAGCTAATCAATCTTCTTCCATGTACTCTAATAAAGCTAAAGCTAAGGATAAATCAAAGTCAAAGAACAATGAAGATGAAGGAAGTTCTTTTCAAGCTAACTTCACAGGAGGAGGAAAAGCTAGAGGGAGAGGTAGAGGTGGAAAGCAAGGTAGGGGGAGATCCCAAACATCTCAAACTTGCAACATATGTGGTTATTCTAATCACACTACTAAAGAGTGTTACAGGAACCCAAGGAATTCAAGAGGAACATGATTCAATAGAGGTGGCTATGGATCAAATAGAGGCAAATAAACAACAACAACTATCACAACAACAACAACTATCACAACAACAACAACAACCACTACCAAAATGGATATAGAGGAAGGAAGGCCTACAACAAATACATTGAGGACCAAAGTCAAGAAGACTCACTTCTTGTGAACCTATCACTAAAGCAGGGTAAGGATGATGATGATGTATTTTACATTGATTCAAGATGCTCCAATCATGTATCAGGAAATGTAGCATTGCTCTCTTACTTGGAAGATCCCAAGAACAAACATGAAGTGCAGACAGGAGATTATACAAGGCACTTAGTAGAAAAGATAGCTAATGTCAAGACATCAGATGGGAACATGAACCTTCTAAGTAAGGTATTGTATGTACCTACAATAACCAAGAACTTGATAAGTGTTGGACAAATTGTGGAAAAAGGATTGCAAGTCAGATTTACAAGACATGGAGCCTATGTGCGAGAGCCAAAGAAAGGATTCAGAAGGATATCTAAGGGATAAAAGACAGGAAGGCTATTCACATTTGAAGTGGAAGATACCAAGAACATAGCATTGTTCAGCTATGGATCTCAAACTCTCTCAGAATTAGAGGTATGGCATAAAAGACTTTCTCATATATACTTTTCAAAGGAGTTTGATGCTTTTCTTCAAAAGGGAGATAACAACCCAAGTATACCCCTAAACGCAATGGAGTAGCAGAGAGGAGAAACAAAACCATAATTGAAGCACCTACATCTATGATCAATGAGAAGAACCTACCTAATTACCTTTGGGCAGTATGACTCCATATGAAGTGTGGCATGGAAGGAGAACAAGTCTAGAACATTGCAGAATCTTTGGATGTTTAGCTTATGCTCACATTCCTTCTCAAGTAAGAGAGAATTGGATTCCAAAGCAGAGAAATGTGTGTTTATTGGATATGATCAAAATCAATAGATTGTACAATCCCAGTAACAAAGGTTTTCTAGTTAGTAGGGATGTAGTCTTTTGATGAGAATACATCTTGGTTTGATGATGATAGGAAAGTGAACCTACCATATGACTTGGAAGAAGATTTTCCATCTCTTCCAAGAAAGGAGCCCAAGCAACTTGAAGATAGTGGTTCTGAAGATGACACCACAGAGTTGGAGAAATTGAAGCTATGGAAGAACAAAGGCAAAGCTAAAATGGAAGAATTAAATCAAGGACCAGAAAGCTCTCTACAACAAATCAGAAGGTCAATGAGAGAAAAGAAGAAGCCAGAAAGATATGGATTTGACACATCCTTAGTTAGAAAGAATTCAATCTACATGGCCAAGGATCTCAACCATGAAGAACCTACATTCTATGGAGAAGCTCAAAGCAAGGAAGAATGGAGAAAATCAATGGATGAAGAAATGGAAGCTCTCATGGACAATGACACATGGGAACTTGTTCCAAGCAAACCATCAATGAAGGTAATTGGTTCAAGATGGATTTATAAAGTTAAGAAGAATTCAGATGGTAGTATCAATAGGCACAAGGCAAGGCTAGTAGCTAAAGGGTTTGCTCAAACCCATGGGATAAACTATGAAGAAACCTTCTTACCTATAGCTAAAAATGCCTACCATCAGAGTACTTGTTAGCATTGGTGCATCTAGGAATTGAAAGTTATATCAATTAGATGTAAAAAAATGCATTTTTGAATGGTTGGATTTTAGAGGAAGTCTATATGGAACAACCTCCTGGTTATGAAGATGCACATCATTCTAATTATGTATGCAAAATGAGGAAAGCTCTATATGGATTGAAACAAGCTCCAAGAGCTTGGAATCACAAATTGGTAACCTATTTGCAAGACCAAGGCTTCAAGGCTAGCAAGGCAGATACATCATTATTCATAAAAAGAAATGGTTCAGAAGTAATATATCTTTGTGTATATGTAGATGATATAATAATTACAAGGAATGACATCAATGGAATCAAGCAAGTAAAGTCTCAAATGAAGGATGAATTCAAGATCAGTGATCTTGGACCTGTAACATATTTCCTTGGGCTTGAACTCATTTATACAGATTCTGGCATCTACATCACTCAGAGGAAGTATGTACTTAACGCACCTTATATGTTAAGTGTGTTGTGTGTGTGGCTCAAATGCCTTATGGCTGATTTGGGTGTTGGTTAGTCTTCTACCACCACCATCTTCACTGATAATTAGAGCGCATTGGTATTTGTGAGGAACCATGTGTTCCATGCTCGCACTAAGCACATTGAGGTGCATTATCATTATGTCAAGGAGAGGTTCTCCGTTGAGGAGATCAGCTTGGCATATGTGCCCATGCAAGAGAACATTGTAGACCTTTTCAGGAAGGCTCTCCCTAGGGAGAAGTTTGAATCTTTCTGCAAATCTTTGGGCTTACTTCCTTTTGTCGAGTGATTTCCACATAGCTTGGCACTTCCTTATACATGAGTGCTAGCTCCTTGTTCACCGCATCACTCCCAGGGGGGATTTGTTGATATTTTTAGGTAGTGATGTGTCTGAACACTCTAGGACCGTCGGGGCACTTTTTTCCCTCTTTAGGAGGTTTCTTTCCCCCGGCTTGTATATACGCCTACTGCCCTAACGGGCTACTTATCTTTGTACATCCTCTAGTAATACATTTAGTATTGTGTGTCGTGCTCCAAGCTTCTTATGCTTCCTTGTGTTGTTCACGTGCTTCCGCAGACGTCTAACTCCAACAAATACTTCTAAGATGTGTGGAGGATGATGAACAAAGGATTTTACTCAAACATGTCCATGAGAACAAATGGAGAACACATAAGGGTGGTAGTGGAGCAACACAAGAACTGAAGAGATTAGGAGTGTATTTGTCGGACATGCAAAAATATGTACATGAACACATAATAGATTGTCAATTGTGTCAGGAGAGTACACCGAATGAACATTCATCTTTATGTTATTCAACAATAGCCCCTGAGTGGAGTAAGCCACTAGTCGACTTCTTGAAATCACACAGTTATCGAGAAGGAACTAGCCTAGCTAGGAAATGAGAACAATGCAAAGATTATGTGATTGTGGGGAAACAATTGTTTAAATGAGGGAAGGATGATCAATTATGATTGTGTGTGCATGAAGGAGTGTACCTTCCCATACTAGATATGGTGCATTCTAGAGTAGTAGGAGGTCATTTTTAAGTGGACAAGACTATAAAATTGATTCTATTTGCAGGCTTATGGTGGCTAACCCTAAGCTCATTGGTTTTGAGATGACAACCTACCAGGAGAACACATTTTCTTAGTCACTATAAAGATCATGTACTGCGACCATCAATTCCCTATAATGAGTCAAGATTTCAAAGTCCTTTATGAATTACGGAGAATGATGGATACATGGACAAAAGTGGGAATTGAAGCTTATTTACAACTTCCAATCTATAAATCAGATTTCAAGAGATGCATATAGGCAATGAAGTACATGCTTCATCCTGCTCTCAACATGCCATTTCTACCAGAATTCAAGGTCATGACTTTACAAGGGGAATGGGAGACCATTCAATTTACTCATGAATTGATTGAAGATGCATTTGGATGGATAAAGGATGGCATTATAGATGTCAATGATGAAAGCCATGAAGCCAAAAAGCCAACTTTTTTGGATATGAGTTAGATGGATATTGAGGAAGAGGTGTGCTTGATCCACCAACATTTTTGCTTCCCAAATATGCACTGATATATGGCTCCTCAAAAGAAAATAATCCAATTACTATCTCATGCGGTTAAAAAAATTGGAAATCAGATTAATCATTATCTCAGATGAATCGATACAAAGAGTTGGGCCTCGACAACTCCAGTTCATGCTCTCACTTGAATGGAAAGGATGAGTCATCTACATTGAATGATGATCTCAAGGCTTACATAAATGATGACAACAGATAGGATGAATTGGATCAACATGAAGTAGCAAGTAAGATAGACTCTGAGGATAGACATGATTTGGGAAAAGAAAGTTCCTAGACACCTTGTGTAAACAATACATATACTCTCCAAATCAATGATACAATAGCATTGCAATTCCAAGAAATTACTTTTAAAAGAAACAAACAATTATTCACCCAAAGGAGGGGCCTCAACAAGAAGTTGAGCCAAAGAAAGAAGAATCGATCATACCAATGAGAATAATGGCAAAACCATATCAATTAGATGTTCATCATGTAGGGAGTAGCTCTAAGGAGGCTCCAATGAAGGAGGTTGAGCTGACCATTCAATTACAAATCGGACAACCTTTCAACAAGAATGTACATACAAACAAAGGCAAAAATGTTCTAACAGGGAGACTTTGATATAACCACAAACTTGGCTAAACATGGATGTAACAAAACTCAAGATGATGGTACAATATATGATTCAAAATGCTATGAGTACTCAGAAACAACTTGTAGAAGCGGATAAAGATTATGAGCAAGCACATGTCAAGAAAAATCAATACAAAGTTCTTAGTGAATAGTTGTCTGAGCAAGTCATGAAGACCCAATAGAAACTAAAGAAGTAAGAAGAGAAGTTGAAGGTAGTGACAAAGAGCTCAACACAATGAAAGAAAAGAATGCAACTTTGAGACGTCAACTCGATGAAGTGAAGGAGAAACAACAAAAGCTATAGAATGAGAATATCGAAGTAAAGAAGCAATATGATTTAAATGAAGCTGAAAAGGTACATCTCACTAATATATGCAAGCTTCTAGAAACACAAATTAAAGTATATATGGGCGAAGTAGATTCCTTACACAACCGCAATAAAGAATTGATGACCTCAATCTTGTTAAATCAACCAATTGAGGCATCAATGATAGTGAATGAGGATCTTCAAGGTTTCAAAGCATAATTGGATGCATATGTAGATCAGCTCAAGCAAGACCAAACACTATGTGCACAATGAGAATCAAAGTATATAGAAGACACTACGGAGCTAAGAAGAAAATGGAAGGGAACAATTGACAAGTACACAGAACATTGTCAACAAGATGTTGATTAGCTTATCATTGTATGCGAGAGAAAAATCAAAGTCCATGAAGAGCTCAACGAGGCAAAGGAGCAGAACATCAAGAAAGATCATTTCATCGCAACACTACGAGAGTAATTATTGAAAATCCGACATAAGAAGGAAGCTTTGTAGACGGACATGGGGATGCGAGTAGTGCAAGGCACAACTCTGACTACTGAAGAGATTGAAGTTCATCCTCTCTCTCCCCCCATGATTCATTCCCCTATCCATGATCAACAAGGTACAAAACTTGATGAGCATCCAATTTTGTAAATTGCGGAATTAGGTCAGAAAGAGGTAGCATACCGATGTCTCACTTGACACAAAATTTTGAAATGTAGTGGTACATGTAATGAAAGAGGTAAAGATAAAAAGTAATGACCTAGAAAAAGTTATTAAACCATTCAATATACCATACAACATTATGAAGGAACAGATACATCAAACAAAGTACCCAAAAGGATCCGGACCACAACTTAAACTTTACAGCTACCACTTTTACCTATACTTAAGAAGATTTTGAGAAGGTTGATCCTATCAAGAGAAAGAAATTGTTTAGAAGAATCATACGCTGAGGGTGCACTGGCAAGACACACCATATTACTTACAAGTTAAACCTTCTTTTTGCCTAGTGCTAAGGTGTTGTCCATGGCCAAAATTTTGGAAAGATCAAGATAATGGAAAGGTAAATAAATAGTGCTCAATGTTCCATTTTTAACAAGCCTGCCTCATAATTACCTACCTATGGAAGAATATATGGTTAGGACCATAGAATTTTGGTTATCTAGCGTTGGCAGTAGCTAGAGACACAGTAGCCAGAGGCATAGACGATGCGGAAGCATGTAAAGATAGAGCACAACGAAATAGCAAGGAATCAGTCGAAAAAACCTCCAATAGTGATTTTCATCACTCATGTACCTTATGTAACATAGAAAAACCCCTTTTTGTAATCATATGCTCCATTTTGTGCAAGCCGAGGAGTCCTCGAGCTTGAGGAGCTTAGCTAGAACGAGCCTACCAATTTTGGTTATTTTTAGACCTCATTTACCCCTTCAAATAGCATCTAGAACCTATTTTTTAACTATGCCGGTCACTAGATGTGAAACCGGTCAAAACTAGTCTAGAATCTATAAAAAGAGCTACAGAGCTCATTTTTGAGGTTAGCTTGTATGAGTAGAGAGAGCTTAGAGCTATTTTGAGCTGGTAATTGAGATCTTGAGTAATAGAGTCTACTTCCTACCTTCCATTGTGTCTTGCTTGTCTCTTCTTTGTGTGTGTGTATGTGTGTGTGCATCTCTATGCTTCTCACCTTCACTCTCACTACATTTCGCATTCCTGATCTTCATATCACTCCTATCTCTACAGACCTTTGAGAGTTCCAACTTGTCTCCAAGGTTGTCCTCAATGTATATACAAATTCTCACACATTGCTCTAGCATTCTGGATTCCTTCAAGTATACATAGGAGCATAGTTTAGAGCTCAAGAGGCTGTCTAAAAACAATGATACTTGCTTGGACTGGGAGGGTAGCTCTTGCATCAGACATCTTTCCACATATTGTCTAAACCTACGTCCTCCTAGTCTAACTGTTTCCTGAGGGGTCTGTCTAAAACTATGAATTAATGAGGAAGTATCATGTCTGATTCCACTTTTAGAGAATTCTGTGATGAATGACTCTAAAAGGTGATGGATGTCCCTAAATTGCCTTTGTTGCAATGGTTGGAACCAAGTTAAAGTAGTATTCTTTAACGTTAGTCCAAATGCATTATACTAAGTAAACATGTCTTCTACTTGCTCTGCTCGTAGCACTTGCTCAAATTCTGCAACATGATCATAGGGATCTCTTGACCCATCAAAGTAATTTTTCATGGACTTTACTAATTGAGTGGGTCTTAATATTCTTGGGTGTTCGTGTGATCTTGGTAGAGGAAAATCATCTCTACCACCTTGTATTCTAGGTTCCCTTTGTCTTTCCACTCTATCGGTGTCCATGGTTGTTCTATCTCTCCCTATGCGATGAGTGAAACTTACTTCTGGTCTTTCTTTGTTCTTCTCTCTTTGCATGCCATGGGCTGAAGATGTTCCAACACCCTGATGGTTTGTGTTTACATTTGCTCGTGATGGAGGGAACACTAGCTCACCCCTCCATGTGTAGGTATTTGTGGCATGGTCTGGTACTACAAATACTCTTTCAGATGTTTCATTCAAGTATACAACCTTTCCAAGAGTATCTGGGTCCTTAAATTCATATATCATGATGGAGCCTACCTCACTAGGTTCTTCCATCTTGTACCTCCAAAATGCTTCATCAGTTTCTTTATTCACAAACAATTCTATGCTTCTGTTGTCCTGAGGGATCCACTCTGGGATTAGTACTCTTGTCAGTATAGATTTCCCTCTAGGTGTCCTAGGTTCTTCTCCTACCGGTTCTTTTCCTTGGGTTCTCGTTTCCGTCTCTAACTAAATTACTCCAAACTCATTGGTATTATTTGGCTGAGTACTTATGATGTACATCGTTCCTTCTTTGTCTATGTATGCATCTGTTTCAAATTTTACCACTAGACGTTCCAATCCAATGGGTTGATCCGGGTTGAACATTTGCACCACTTGCCTTCGCAAACAATTCATATAGATGCAAGCACCTAAGCGGTTGGTTTGAACAAATTCTAATTGAGTTCTATAGGGTCCTTTGGGTCTTTCCAAGTATGCTATGTTTAACCCTCCTTCTGGTCTTTCTGTGCTAAAATCCATTTCTGATTCACTCGTATCTGAGCTCAACTCATAGGGATAACTATTCAATTGTTGAGCCCACGAACGTGCAATAGTTCCTAAACTTGCTTCTGATGATCTAAGGCTTCGTCGATCTGACTTACCTATATGCTTGCCCGATCTAAGGTTCATGAATTTACTTCGCAGCACTCTCTGATCGTCAATGTTCCTTGTTTTTGATTGCTTGGTTCTTTTTTAATTTCTTTAGATTCTTGTCTTGTCTCACTGTGTGTGTCAGGAATCGACTTTCCGTGGTACTTTTGAGTTCTCATTTTATCAGACTTTAATTCTTTCCTTTAGGTTTTTTTGTATCGCACACTTTTAATTTAGTCTTGGACTTGAATTGTTAAGTCTCTTGAACTTGATGAGTTCCTATCGTCGTTAATCCACAATGCTACCGTTTAGCCTAAGCTAATAATTGACTGAGGGGGTTGAGTATTCTTCCAACCTCAAGTCAGCTCCTTTGATTGCTCTGTTGCCCAAGAAGTCGCACTTCCCAAGCCCTGCGTTCTTCACTGCCTTGCTTTGATTGCCCTGGATTGCCCTCGCTAGATCTATAAAAATTCAATATTTAGACCAATTCTCAAATGAAAGATCAAGCACCTTGATATATACACTTTTTAGTCCTTTTTTTCCTTGGACCGAAATTCTATGCCCCCTGGCTTTTCTGGCCCCAACAATGGTTAACCTCAAATTATCCTCTCTAAAAAACAACATCTTCTTTTTGAAAAAAATATTTGAGGTCACGTAGTACTCGTAAAGAGCTTTCTAACAAGCTATAAAGCTCAAGAAAACGGACTTCGGATGAAAAAGATATGAGCATTCAGGCCCTCGGGGGTGAAAACTGAAAAAATAGGTTTTTCTTCAAATATGAGCTAAGGGGTCTCCTATGAGCTTAGTCACTCAAAAATTTTCTTAAAATAGTCCCCAAATTTGCTCAAAAAATCAAACCCTAATTTTTGCGTTTGGGGTGGACAATCGCGATGGTCTGGGACAATCGCGATGGTCTGGGACAATCGCGATGGTCTGGGACAATCGCGATGGTTTAGGACCGTCGCGATGGCTCAAGTGAACCATCACGATGGCATGCTACAATCGCGATGGTCTGAAGGCACGAACCGTCATGATGGTCTAAAGTGAACAATCGTGATGGCATGAATGAACCGTCGCAATGGTCTAATCGGCGAACAATCACGATGGTGTTGGTCAACGGTCAACGTAACAATCACGATGACGTGAGCCCGTCGTGATGGTCACGAGGCATGATGGCTTGAGACAATCGTGATGGTTCAATTTTCGAGGCGTCGCGATGGCTTACCTGGTATCTTCACGATGGTCTGATGTGAACAATCGCGATGGTCTGGCTTGACACGTGGCAGGATCGGCGCGATGGCGTGAGCCAATCGCGATGGCATGGGGTCGACGGGATCGTCACGATGGTCAGGGACCATTGCGATTGCTCAAGTGAACCGTCGCGATGGTGTGAGACCGTCGCGATGGTCCGGCCGAGCCGTCGCGATGGCGTGACACAATCGCAATGGTGTGAGCCAATCGCGATGGTCCACCAAAGTATGAATTTTTGAAATGCAACTTTAGATTCGTGTGTGCGCAAGTATGCTCTACAGCGTGGTGAACTCGCCTACCTCAAATTCCAAGTGTGGCAGACCATTGCGATGGTCAGACACATTCGGAAGATTCTGACAGAAAGTGCATTTTTACCTTTTGGAAGATTTCCTGATGCTTTGGAGCTCTGTACCTACAAGAAAACTCAAAAACACAAAAGCACATACAAGCACAAAAGCTCTCTCTCTCTCTCACATGCACAAATGAGGGGAAATGAGGAGAATGGGTGGATATGGTGAATTTTTTGATTTTTTCGAAGTGGAAGAAGATGCGGTGATGAAGATGGAGTGTGGGGGAGGTGAGAAACACTAAAAACTAACTAAAAACAACAACAAAAACTGAAATTTTTACCTTCCAACACCACTTCTTGCTATACTCTTACCATCACACATTCGTCATAGACTTGATCCCTGGCAATGGTGCCAAATTTGGTGTTGCTCTAGCACAATGGTGAGAACCACGTTAAGAAGCTCCACCTCCTTAATGTCTGTTCATCTCTAGCATCCTCAAAACTGTCTAGCTCAATAGAAGACCTAGCCGAAAAGGTGGCCCAGAAACTAGGAGTTTCTAGTAAACAAATGTCGAGGTTAACAAAAACAAGCGTTGTTACACCTGTCGTGGTGATCACATGGCAAATGTGTGTCCCAATGCAACACAACTACAAGCCAACCCTAGTGGCCAATACTGTACGATTGAGAGAAGATACACAAATCACATGGCTCAGGACTGCCCTTACAACAAACAAGCAGTATGACAAAGCTACCCGCAAGCATACTCGCAACCAGGTAGATATCAAGGTCAATATAGTGCTCAGCCTCATTACTATAGGCCTCCTCAAAACTACCCTTATCAGGCTCAACAGAGACCTCAACTTGTTTTAGCTCAGTAGCCACCCCCACCAGCTAATGTCATCTCAGTCAAATATGCTGCTCTAGAAGAGAACCTCAATAGGGCTTTAGTGCCTTCTTCACCCTTGATCACAGAAAGTGACCCGAACTCAAACAGTTTTGGCTTTACTCATGTAGATAGTCCACCCACATACAGGGAGTCACCAGAACATGTGGAAACATATCACTATGATAGTCCACCATTGGAACCAATTGGGAGCCCGAGTATGCTAATGTGATGTACACAAACCCCAATCCATGGCCCCAATTAAGACAGCAAAGACCACAGGGCCCTAGAGGACCATGCTTTCGGTGCCAAGGAGATCATTTCATAAAGGATTGTCCACATCCTCCGATAGCAAGACCGTCACAATACTATAACATACAAGGTTTTTGTGCCGATTGTGGTAAAGAGCATATCATCAAAGACTGTCCTAAGAACCCTGCTAATGCTTCAAACGTGACACCGATCAATGTGATAGGAATTGTACAGAATGTAGATGGATCCAACCCCACATACGTGCCTATCCAAGCTATAACAAGAGCCCAGGCGCTCTTACAGAAACAACAGCTCAATGAAGAGAAAATAGTTGAAACCAGCGAAGTTGGAGAATCTAGCAGTAAAAAGACAAAATCATGGAAAGATTGTAGAGAAAGGATTAAGAGAAAGTGGAGTAAAAAGATAACTGAGTTGGAAGGAAGTTTGAAGGAATCTAGAGCCAAGATTCTAGAATTGACTTCGCAAGAATCTAATCAGGAAAACCAGCTCAGAAATCAGGATCAGTTTTGGTTGAACCCATACCAGAAAACCTAGACATGACGTTTCGTGCGTATCATGCTAGATTAAAAGAAGGACCCCAGATAACTGAAATGAGTAAGAACTATCCACGAGTAGATCTAGAAATTGAGAGGACTAAACTTTGCATGAAGATGGTAGAATTAGCACAAGCTATGTTTGACGCCTCTTGTTATTTTAATTGGAATAACATGGCAAAACCTGAGTTACACTTTCAAGGACTATTGGAGAGGTTAGAATACTTGATCGATAGCAAGGAGAAAAAGAATCAGCATAAGAACCCTATTGCCTCAGAGACACAAGAAAAGAATGCACCATATCTGTCTCAAGTACCCAATATAGAGAGTGAAGACAACCTGTATTCCATACATAAGTATTCACATGAATTTCTCAGAGAAATCCAAGAAGAGAAGTGGAGAAAGGAACAAGGAGCCCATCCTCCTATTCAAGAAATAGATGACTTGCAAGAGCAATTTCCCTAAGAAATTCCCTCTATTTATGATGATGTAGAGGAAGAGCAACTGAGTGAACACACAGGTTTCAAATCCAATTCTTTGCAAGATTTACCTGAGTTCACAAGACCTTGGGAAGACAAGTCTATTAGTATGAGAGCACACACGATAATAGTGAGGAATGAAGAATCAGTAATCCCTAGAAACACAGAAGTGATAAAGAACACTAAAGTGCAATGTCACCTCACTCTAGAGGAGTTGTTGAAAGTTAAACCAGAACTCTGGAAAAATGTAGCAAATCAATTCCCTGAGCATGCTACTACTCCTTCACAGATAGGATCACACAAAAAAGTACTAGAGATACCCGTAGAAAGAATCGGAGATGTAAGCAAATGAGAGGAAGGTAACACTTATCTTCCAATAACCCATCAGGGCTACACCACAAAAGCCAAGGAGAGGAAGGTAACACTTATCTTCCAATAACCCATCAAGGCTACACCACAAAAGCCATCTTAGATTCAGGAGCCAAAGTAGCCATTGCTACCACTGCTTTATGGAAATGTTGGGGTAAGCGAGCGTTGAAACGTACCAGGATGAAGCTACAAATGGCTGATGGACACATAGAAAAACCATTAGGCTTACTAGAAGGCATATCTCTCACCACTTCTGGTGTGGAGTTTGAGCATACCTTTGCCATTTGTGATTTTGCAAAAAATCATGCTTACAAGATGATTTTAGGAGGACCATTCATGCGTCAATTGCAAATCGTACAAGATTGGGGAACATTCTTTGTACTTGCAACATTTAGGAGTGACTATTAAAGTCAATCTTAAAGACTATTTCCATGGAGATGTACCCCTGATACAATGGAATACCATCCATAAGACACAAGAAGAAACAGAATATGTACACTCATTGGAATCAGACCCCTCATGGTTGCACGAGGATACTCATTTATGGATGTGTAAAGTAGCCAAACAAGAGGAAGAACGGCTAGAAGCTAGGACCTTAGGTTCAGAACAACATCCACGAACTCTTCAAGACCCAGCTTACGCACCTATAGTATTTCGAGACGAGGAATTCGAACCTCATGGTTGGGCAGAAATTTTAGCAACAATGGATGTAGCCATCAATGAAGAACAATGGACACCCCACTATGACAAGGATGGTTATGACATTTCAGTCTTCACAATAGAGCCAATCATGTGTGATTTCATTATGGAAGAATGTGAACCTAGCACTGATACATTTGAGGATGCAAGCGACTTCGATCTAGAGTCAATAATTATGGATCCACCCTTTGCATCAGATGAAGAATATTTCTACGAAGTAGAAGCTCACTCTCAGAGACACGAAGAAATTATGAATGATATGAGGTTAACCACACAGGTAACCACTAAAAGTGAAGGTAAGAAAAGAAAGAAGAAAGCAACCATGTCCGAAGAAGAAGAATCTGTGTTTGAGGTTCCCGAAAATTTCAAGAAGTATGAAATAGAAGATAGAAGAATCATGGTTAGAATGCCTAAAAGAAAAGGTGACATTGGAGAAGTATATGATAATCGAGAGAAAACCAAAAAAATCATAGTCACCATAGAAGGAGAAGAAGAAAAATGTACATATATTGGGCATGATTTGACGAATGAAGAAGAAGAAGACTTAGTTGCCCTATTGCGTGAATATAGAGATGTGTTCGCTTGGAGTTACAAAGACTTGAAAGGAGTAGACCCGGAGATATGCTCCCATAGAATTCCTATGACTCCGGAAGCAAAACCTACGAAACAGAAACCATACACGTACAATGATAACTATGCAGCTAAAATTAAAGAAGAAATAGATCGTTTGATAGAAGCAGGATTCATTTACGAAATTGAGCATATTGAATGGGTATCCTCCATTGTGGTAGTGCCCTAGAGGAATGGAAAATTGCATGTGTGTATTAACCTTAAAAAAGTTAATGCCGCCACGATTAGAGATAGTTATCCTCTTCCTATCACAGAACACTTATTGGAAAGAGTTGCGGGCAAGGAAGTTTACAGCTTTCTTGATGGTTTCTCAGGCTATAATCAAGTAGCCATTGCTCTAGAAGATCAAGACAAGACGCCTTTTGCCACAGAATGGGGCATTTTTGCATTTCTTGTGATGCCATTTGGCTTGACAAATGCACCCGCCACTTTCCAATGACTCATGTATCATGTTTTTAAGGAATTCTTACGCAAGAATTTGGAAGTCTATGTCGATGACATATGTGCTCATTCAAATATGAGACATACTCATATCCCAGAATTAAGGCAAGTATTTGACAAATGTCGAGAATATCAGGTTTGTTTGAACCCAAAAAAGTGTGTTTTCATGGTCAGACAAGGCAAAATTTTAGGACACATTGTGTCAAAGAATGGAATCTCTACGGATGAAGAAAAGGTGAAAGTAATTGCAGATCTACCTAGGCCAAGTAATGTAAAAGAAGTACAGGCGTTTATGGGTCATTGCGGTTATTACAAACGATTCATACACATGTATGCAATAATATCCAAGCCTCTCTACTCTCTTTTGAACTTTGAATGGATGGACGAGTGTGAGAATTCATTTAATGAACTTAAACGACATTTGTGTTCAACACCTATATTGACAACCCCAGATTGGAGCAAGCCATTCCATGTACATGTGGATGCCTCCAACTATGCCATAGGATGTGTTTGGCACAACCTACAAATGAAGGTAATATAGATCTCCCCATAGCTTACGCAAGCAGACAACTGAATGCAGCAGTTAGAAATTACACCACTATGAAACGAAAAGGATTAGAAATGATCTATGTAGTAAAGAAATTCACACATTATTTGTTGGCAAACAAGTTCAAGTTCTTTACGGATCATCAAGCATTATTGTACTTAGTCAATAAGCCATGTAATACAGGACGACTAATATGTTGGTTTCTATTGCTCATGGAGTAGGACTTCGAAGTAGTAGTCAGGAAGGGAAAGACACATCTTAGAGCTGACCACCTTTCAAGATTAACCATAGGAGAAGCTCCTCAAGGAATAGCGGATGAATTATTGGATGCATATTTGTTTAACCTTGAGATTGCACCAGAATGGGCTAAGCGTATTGTTCCTATTCTCACATATGGACCCAAGAACCCTAGGATAAGGATCAAGGAAGGAGAGATCACCAAGTCTCAGAGATATCAAATCATAGCAAGAAGCATATGTAAATTGGATAATCAAAAGTTTCTTGCTTGTAGTGTCAATGAATCAGAACATGCAAATTGGTTGCAATTAGCACACGTAGGTGCACTAAAGCAACATTATTCAAAACATCGTACATTGCAGACTCTGCATAGATTAGGAGTATTGGCCTTCTATGGAAGCAGACGTCTACAAGTTGTGTAAAGAATGCCCTGTTTGTTGTGAAAGACCACCAGTAGAACATGCTATGTTATATCATGTGTCTCTCACACCAGAATGGAGTGAACCTTTAGTGACGTACTTGAGGACGAACACATTCCCTCAAGGAATGACCTTAGCATGACAACGAAGTCTGGAGCAGGAAGCTCAAGACTATTCACTTTTGGCGATAATCTATACAAACGAGGAAGAGACGGATACCTAAGACAATGTGTTCATGAAAGCGATTACTTGAGTGTACTAGAGACTGCACACCAAGGTGTTGTAGGAGGTCATTTTGGCCCCGATAGGATAATCAAAGCCATCCTCTTTGCAGGATTATGGTGGCCCACTCTTCACATGGATGCACATACCTATGTTAAGAGATGTGATGTGTGCAAGAGAACTCAGTTTCCTACTCGCAGAGATGAAATGCCATTGAAACCCATGATGGGAGGACGTGCATTTTCTAAGTGGGGTATAGACTTTGTAGGACCCATTAACCCCCCTGCAAAAGGTACTCATGCGGAATACATAATTGTTGCAATGGATTATCTTACCAAATGGGTAGAGGCAAAGGCCACAAAAAGGAATGATGCACACACGACTGCAAAATTCTTATTTGAAAATGTATTTACAAGATATGGATTGCCTATTGAGTTAGTGAGCAATCGAGGAACTCACTTTCTAAACCAAGTCATTGAATATTTGTTACAGGATTTTATGGTGATTCACAAGAAATCCGCACCATATCATCCTCAGGCCAATGGTCAAGCAGAAAGCACTAACAAGATCCTTTGTAACGTACTAACGAAACTCGTGAACAACAAACGTTCAGATTGGGACAAACAGTTACATCACGTTGTTTGGGCATATCGAGTGGCCTACAAGACCGTACTCAATGCAACTCCCTTTCAGATGGTTTTCGGTCAAAATGTTGTGCTTCCTTTGGACTTCTTGATACCGACCCTTAAGGTTGCACAAGAACATCAGTGGACCGGCCATGAATTATCATTAAGGATAATGGACTTGGAATGATTAGGAGAAACCATGCTGAAAGCAACAGCAGGAATATACGTAGCAAAGAAGCGATAGAAAGCCTATTTTGATGCACATGTGAAAGATAAAGGCTTAAAAGGAGATTTAGTCCTAGTATATATGCTGAAACAGCACACATAGAAGTTAGAAAAGCAAGGTTATGGACCCATGATCATTAACAGACTCTCGACAAGTGGAGCAGTACAATTAGCCACCCTAGAAGGAGACATAATGCCTAATTACATTAGTGGATGTAGAGTCAAGTTATATCAGGAACCTCTTACTAAGGATATGCTTAGACGACTCACATTGGCAAAGAAGTGTAAGGAGGAAGAAAATAGAATATGAGCTGAAGCTCAGGTAGAAGCTATAGAACGCATTAAGCGCATGAAGTTAAGAAGACAAGGACTAGGGAGAGAACATTATAACCATCTTGAAACAACACCCAGATATCCCATGGCCATGTGTCAAGCTAAGTCAAGTACTCATCCTAGCATAGTGGATAGGAGACCATTCATTACAGTCAGGCTAGAGCATAGTGACCCTTGCCATGAGCTCAGAGCTTTAATTAACTCAGGTGTTGCGACTAGTGTGATTAGATGGTCCCACTATAAGGACTCAAGAATAGAAATGCCGCCCATTGAGGCATACCTCATAGGGCTAGGAGGCATGGAAACCCCTTGCATGGGTGAGGTGGACCTTCCTATCCTCATACACGATGTGACCATGACAGCGAAGCTACTAGTGTGTCATTGTGAGGACCTGATAGAACTCCTAATCCTTGGCCAAGACTGGCTGTAGGATCACTCAGTGGGCTTAAAGCTTAGACAAGGCTCCTTACAGATTGGAACCTTAGATCAGCAACGAGTGATACCGCTTGACTTCCCTAACAACACTTCGCCTGAGGTATGTAACCCTAGACCCTATGAAACGCATGCAACCGAGGACCAGAAGATATTTGGCCAAATCCCTCAGCTAAGCACACTCCCTCCAAACTCAACCCATGAGAGCTTCACGATGGATCGTTGCCAGACAAAAGATTGTCAGAAGATTTTCCCCCGGTCTTCCAGCAGCGGACAAATGGGGACCATTGCAGGACAAATGGGGACAATTGGCGGTCAAGTGGGTTACATCAGCAGTCAAGTGGACTGCATCAGCAGCCACATGGGCAAGAAACCCTGCGGTGCCCATCCTTCCACACTTACTGCGGACTGGCCTAGATTTTTGATAGAAAACGATGCACTTCCTAATGGGCAGGTTTCGCAAGTGTTGGACCTCCCTTCTTTTCCAAAGTAGAGTGTCCATCCAACCTCTCCAAGCCAACCACGAAGGAGTCAACCACAATGGAGGAACCCAAACCGATGATCATATCAGATGACACACGGAGGAAAGCCGTATCAGTATCACAAAGCAAGAGTCACAAGACAAATATGGGTGCCAAAAGGACAAAAAACTCCGGCAGATTTCAATGATGCAGACCATGACAAGAAGAAGTTAAGGCATAAGCAAAGTCAGTATCCGATGTCTCCTTGACCTTCTTCTACAAGTAAGAACAGTTGACAGATTTGGATCGCCAAGAAGTACATTACAAATCGACCCACACCCATGCAAATTTGGGTACCCAAACAATGTATTATAGCTCAACACTCAAGCCATGTAATATATAACCCTCAGAAATCTTTTCACCCCTCAATACCACCACATCCCATACCATCCTTTGTCCCTCACCAAAAAAATACCACCCGCTCAAAAACTCTTAAGAAACGGATGTCGAAACGTATCCAGAAGTCTCCTCATGTACCGTTGTCTAACAATACTCCCACCCCAACAAAACACTACCCTTGTAATAACTCACCCACAACTAAACCTTGTACAAATTCACACACTACACCCAACATCACTTGTAATAACATCTCATCAAGCAATGTATGCATAATCGGAAGCATGTAGGTGTCTAGAGACCTGCATTAGTTTTGCACAAATCATTCCATAAATCACCTCACAACTCTCGGCTACACAGGTTACACTTCGGTTATGGAAAGGGATTGCGGTCTCACTTTATTGGGATCATGATTAATTTCCATACTAATGTGTTAATCTTTTGTAGCAGATGTTCTCCACACTCGCATTCATCACCATGCAGACAAAAGGACCATCTGAAGTTGGCCCCAGCATACCTATGGCCAATATTGGGGAACTGCTAGCTGAGTCCCATCTGACGGCTCAACCATCAGAATTTCAAGGCTTCCCAGGACCCATGCCGATCGATGATCCTCCTAGGGGGTATACTGAAAAGGTTCATCGCAACTCTCACTGGTTCCAAGGGCTAGCAGGACCGTTGGCAGACATAGATTTTATCTTTGAGGCCAATTTGACTTTTGATAACCGTACATGGGGCAAGTACCAGTTTTTCTCAAGGGAGTTTGAAGCATTACAGAACACAGAAGACTTAAAGCATGTTTAGGCTAGAGCAGGCTTCACAGAATATTTCAGTGATCCATTGCCTAAACCAGATTTCTACCGATGCTACTATTTAGTAACCACTTTGACAACTTCTGTGAACAAGGATATACTAGGCACATTCATTTTGCCATCTTTGGTAAATGACCCGCCGTTTAAGAAGTTTTATCTTTCTAAAGATTTGATTAGAGCTTTAATCAAGATAGATGGAACCCAGACGCCGACAAAGCGAGAAAGGCTAATTCCAGAGCCTATGAAGCGTGGGGATGTTACCAAATGGGAAGATATTTTGGCTATCACACCTGAGCTATCTAAACCTTTAAGAATTTGTATGCAACATTTTGCATTTCCAGCTCAGGATCGATTCACCATGCCTCACAAATGCATTTGGTTTGGATTGTACTTAGCATGTATTGGACCTCAAATGGTAGACCTAGCAAGTTGGATTATAGATCAGTTGTATCTAGCACAACATAGATGGGAGAGAAATAAAGTTATCCATGGATGTTGCGCTCTCATGAGAATATTTACATGTGTTTGGCATACGACTTAAAGATAGAGCGTGCAATGACAAGTGAAGAATTGAAGGCGTTCAAAGGGACTGCCAAGAAAGCTAGAAAGTCTAGCAAGGGACGAGCAGGCAAGCACATGCGCGGCTCTATCCCATGCCTATAAGTTCCAGAGTCCCCATCCCCTCAACCATCTTTAGAACAGTCACCAACAGAAGCCCCTACAATTGTACAACCTATTCGCATACACCTATCAAGACCAGTAATTACAGAAGGTACTACCAGTTCAGTTACTTCTCAGGCTACCACCATCCAGGAACCTCCCACCACTGCAACAGGCATTCCCACCTCTATTGGTGCGAAAGCGTTTTCTTTTTCGATACCCAACCTAGAAGCAGAACCACTAAATACAACTTTTGATTTTGAGATGCCCGATGCCTTTTCAAACGAGTTTCAGTTTTCTGAAGGACAGTTTTTCTCTCAAGAATATGAACGACCAAGCTACCCTACCACTTCACCTGATCAACAGCAAGGACAAGTAGTATCCACCTCAGAAGAAGAAAGGACAGAAATAGACGATGAAGATGGCAATGATGAAGCTAGTCAAGGAAGCCAAGAATCGCAAGAGCATGAACAGACGGACACACAGGAACAAAAAACTGACACCCAAGGTGACACAAGCACTTACGAAGATGAGACATATGAAGCATCGGCCTACACCTTGGCGATCAAGAAGTTATATCGCACCATGGAAAAAGTTTGGGCACACAAAAAGCTATCTGAGGAAGAAAGCCAAGCGCTTATTAAACAGGAACTCGTCATAGGAGGCTTCAAAGAAGCGTACATCAAAGGCTTCCGCGAACTAGTTAAGTCAGTGGGCACAAATGAAGCATTACGATATTTACAGAGAAAGCGACTACCGCAGTTTGCCCCACGTCGAGTTCAATTATTATCCAAACCGGGCCAATACATTCGTGTACCGACAGATGCCCAGTCATCACAACAGGCGAGGGAAGCACGTCTCATCCTTGAAGGTAAAATATCCACTTTTCTGAATTCACATCAAGTTTTGATCTCACATTCACTAGGTACATGCACATAATGTATGCAACCAAATACTTTCAAATCACTTTGACTTGGTTTACTTCCATGTCATACCTCACATGGTGTTAAATAATGGAATAGATCATTAGGATCTATATTCATAATGTACACACTTGTGCTAGTAGCTTCAAGCCAAAAGCAATTAGGCAGACACATATCATTTAGCATGCTTCTAGATGCCTCTATTATGATTCTGTTTCTTCTCTCTTCGACTCCATTTTTTTGTGTAGTATACCTACATGTAGCCTCTCTTTTGATGCCTTGATGATATGAAAAATCAACAAAAGCTTGAGAGAAATACTATCATGCTCCATCAGATCTTAGCCTTTTAAGTTACCTTCTTGTTTGTTTCTTGACAAATGATTTGAACTTCTTGAAACAATCAAAGACTTCACTATTATGTTTAATGAATTACAAAAAAATCATTCTACTACAATCATCAATGGATTATACATAGTACTTATTACTAGCCAAGTATGCCTCTTTAGTAGGACCTCACACCCGTGTGTACAAGGTCTAACAAACCATCACGTACATAGCTTGAATGCTTGAAAGATTGTCTACTTTGCTTGCTCATTTGACATGCTTCACAAAGACCCACCATATTTTTCTTGGTAAGATCACGTAATCCTTCAACAATTCTCTTCTTTGATAGCTCCTTTAACATGTGTACATTCATGTGGCCAATCCCTTTTGTGTCACAGATCAAGTTCTGCTACCATAGGCATACCATACGAGAAATAGTTTGTATGATTTGGTTTAACCTTGTATATAAACAATCTATATTGTTTTTTACCTCTAACAACTAGCCGTTTTTGCTTTGGATCCTCAATGAAGCAACATGTATGAGTAAATCTTACTTGAAATCCTTTTTCTAATATTTGTCCGATTTGCATCATATTCTTAGTGATCGTTGGCACATAAAGTAAATCCTTCAAGCAATCCTTCTTGCACTTATCCTACATGAAAACATCTCCAACTTGAATAATCTTACGTGTTGTATCATCTCTTGTTTCAACATGACCTTTACATGAAGGATTATGCATATTTGAAAGCCATGAATCATCACGAGACATATGGTTGGAGCAACTATTATCTACATACCATTCATCATTATTGCAATTATCAAAGTTTCCATATTTGTCATAAGAAGAGAATCATTATCATCACATTTAATTTCAATTGCATAATTTCATTGTTGTTTACCTTCTTTTGAGTAGAATCCTCTTGGATTACCACCTTGATCATTCTCATTTTAATAGAAACCTTGGGAATATTGTATATACCTACCACATTTGTAGCAATTTCTTTTATATTCACTCCTTTATCTTTGATTGTAGTGGTAGCAACCTCTCATACATCTGGTGCTTGATCTTGCTCTTCCTCTAGTGTTGAAGGAGCTACTTGAAGTCCCTTGATAATCACTCCTTCTTCCTCGACCTCTATTCAAACCTCTTCTACCTCTGCTTCCTCCTCTTGATGATCTTGCATTGAGAACTTTTGCTTGAGATGCTTTTTTTATTTGAGGTACTAACATTTAGATTCATCTCCATGGTGACCATTATGGCAACAAGATAATCAGAATCTAGTACTTTTCCTCTTAAATAAGCAAAAGTGATGAATGGTTTACATTGCTTATCATCCTTGAGTCCATTGACAGTATTTGCGACCAAGTCATCATCCTCCACATGAGCTTGAATTGCGGTTGAGTTTGAGGTCTATGAAGCACGCAAACAACACAAGGAAGAAGAAGAAGAAGAAGAAGAAGAAGAAGAAGAAGAAGCTTGGAGCACAACACACAATATTGAATGTATTACCAAGTAAATGTGCAAGGATAAGTAACCCCTTAGTGTTATATGCATATATACAATGTAAGGAAACAAAACCTCCTAAAGAGGGAAAAAAGTGCCCCAACAGTCTTAAGTGTGTTCATACACATCACTACCAAAATATATCAACAAATCCCCCATAGGAGGGATATCGTGAACAAGGAGATGGCACTCATGTATAAGTAAGTGCCAAGCTATGTGGAAAGAGATCAATCCACAAAAGGAAGTAAGCCCAAAGCTTTGAGGAAAGCTTCGAACTTCTCCCGAGGTAGAGACATTGTGAAAAGATCCCAATGTGGGCCATATGCTGAATTGGTATCTCTAGTAGAGAACCTCTCATTAGCATAATGATAATGCACTATAATGTGCTTTGTGTGAGAATGGAACACAAGGTTTCTCAAAACTACCAATGTGCTTAGATTGTTAGTGAAGATGGTGGTGGCAAAAGACTTATAAACACCAAAATTAGCCAAAAAGCATTTGAGCAACACACACTCAACAATCGTTGTGAAAGCTACCCTATAATCAGCCTCACAACTAGAAGTGGCAACGATAGGCTACTTCTTGTTAGTGCATGATCTATTAAGCATGAAGCAGAAACCACTAGTGGAAACACAAGGTTCATAGAAACTAGCTTAGTCAGAGTAAAAAAAAACATGTAAATCTAGCGATAGTGATCCCCCCTTGGGATAACACAACCCAAATAGGCAAGTGCACTAAAGTAGTGAAAGATGAACTTAACCACCTATGAATTCTTGATGCCTAGGTAGTGCATAAACTTTCTAATCTGAGAGAGAGTGAAGTGAATATCAAGCTAAGTTATGCATAAGTAAATCAAGCATCCAATAGCCTACTGATAAAGAAGAACATCAAATGCATCTCTAGGATCATGAAGACTCAATTGTAAATGTGTTTCCACAATAGTTAGGTTTACAATCTTCAAGGCCAAAATGTTGCATATTGTGTCAATATATTTTGTTTGACGTAAAGCTATTCCCCCATCAACTTGGATAAATTGAATGCCCAAATGATGGTGCAAATGCCCTAAATGTGACATCTCAAAAGAGGCATGCAAATCATCCTTAAACTTAGCAATTTGCTTCTACTTGGGACCAATGAGCAGCATGTCATCAAGATACACAACAATCATTAGAAGCACATCATTTTCATGCTTGAAATATAAGGTCCTCTCTTGATGGACTACTCTCAAAACCATATGCAATCAAGTAAGCATGTATCTTGTCATACCAAGCACGTGGTGCTTGCTTCAAAACATAATGCCTTTTTCAACCTACATGATTTTTTTGATGAAATTTTTGCACAAAACCATGGAGCTGAAATACATACACTTCTTCATGTAAGTCACCATTCAGAAATGTAGTCTTAATGTCCAACTGATGTACCTTCCAACATGATGAGTTGCAAGTGCACATACGCTAAGAATGGTGGTCGTTTTGCATGTGGGTGCAAATGTCTCATCAAAATCAATGCCTCTCTCTTGAGCATAACCTTTTGCAACAAGCCTAGCAATATACCTATCAATTATTCCATCATGCTTATGTTTCAACTTGTATAACCATTTAGTACCAATGGAGAGACAATTCACATAAGGAACAAGTACCATTCTTCATAATAGCATCATATTCTAATTTTCTCAATTTTGTGCTTCATCAAAAGAAATAGGCTCATTCTCATCACAAAGACTAGAGGCAGTCATTGCATAGAAATGCAATCCAAAAGAAGCACTATTTTAGCCTCAACAAGTATGATATGATAGACGTGCATCTAATTTGCTATCTCTCAAAGTTTTCACCAAACATTTTGGCATAGTCTATGCCTCCTCTATATCTACCCTCTCATCAACAAGTGCATCATGTAAATCCACATCATAAATGGAATGATCTGCTTCATCATGTGAAACCTATAAAGGCTAAAAAGTTGCATCATTTGGACTAGCACTTGACCATCCACCTATAAAAAGAGGCAACAAAGTGCCATACACATCTTTGGAGCTAACGGATGTCTTCGTAGTACGTGAAAGTAGTGGCTGAATGGCATCTTTCATGAAAACAACATCATAGCTAACCAAAATGTGTTTAGTCTATAGATGATATAAACAATAGCCTTTTCTTTCATAACTAACCCAACAAAAATACATTTCACTACTTCATTGCCTAATTTCCTGTGTTGTTGTTGAGGCACTAATGCATATGCTAGATAACCAAAGATACAAAAATGAGCAACATATGGCTTGGGACCATGCCAAGCCTCATATGGAGTGATCAATTGTAGTGCTTTGGTGGGACACCTTTTAAGTACATATGTTGCACACATAACAGCCTCAAGGAAAAAACTATGTGGTAAAGCCTGACTTTTGACCATACATCTAGCCATCTCCATGAGAGACCTATTCTTTTTGTTAGCAAATCTGTTTTGTTGAGATATGTATGACATTGTACACTGATGTTTTATCCCAAATTCAGTTAGAAATGCATTAAAATCAGAAGACAGATATCCCCCCAATCAAAACGGAGGGTACCCAGTTTACATGCTGATAAATTTTTAGCCAATAGTAGAAACTGTTTGACGCTCAAAAACACTTCAAAATTTTCTTTCATTGGATACACCCATGCACACCTAGAAAAATCATCAATAAATTTCACAAAGTAAAGGTATTCCTCAAAAGAAGTTGTCTACATAGGAACATAGATATCATTATGAACAAGATGCAACTTATGAGTAGCACGAGTTGAACCATCTTTTGGGAAGGAGGAAGGTTGCATTTTTTCCAAAATACAGCCTTCACATACATGTTTACAAGTTGCCTTAAGTTTTGTAGAGACGAAACTATTTCAGATTTCTATAGGCATAGCAAACTAGCAAAATTCAGATGACCAAAGCCTTCCTACCAACACTTTGCATATGAGATAGCCAAAGAATCTTCAACTACACATGTTGAATCATTGATAGATTTTGCATAGTATATGAGGTTATACACACCATGACATAAAATGCAAGAAAGCAATCATGAAATCTCCATTTGAGAGATCGTGAACTATACAACTATCATCAACAAAATTGACAACCAAGCCAATCTTGGCTAATGCTCAAACTTGTTAGGGGAGCAATAGATTGTGCTCTCTGACTGGACTAGACAAGATTCTAGAATTTTACTTTCAATTACAAGCGGGAGAATAATATATATATATATATATATATATATATATATATATATATATATATATATATATATATATATATATATATATATATATATATATATATATATATATATATATATATATATATATATATATATATATATATATATATATATATATATAAGATTCCCACAACCCGGGACCGGTAGGTATGGAAAATTGGACTAGAGATGATACATGAGATCCCACAACCCAGGACTACAAGTATAAAACAAAATATCTGGATTACAAGAATTCCCTTCAGGGAGATGAACAAGATACAAGAAGTAACTCGACAAGATCTCGTACTACGAGGTTACAAGAGGACAGGATAAGGTGTCCAAGATACAAGATTAGAGAGGACTAGAACAAGGAACAAGACAAGAACTGGAATTGGAACTTGGCGGGTAGTTACTTAGTGGTCATGACTCCTTCAGCTCCCAGGACTGGTATTGGAAAGACTAAAAATGAATGTGGCCAACCCCTCCTTATATAGTTTCTCCAAGGTTGGTTATGAGTTGATAATTTCATTGATGATGTCATCAACTGGAAACAAGACTTCTGGTTGTTAGAACTCAACAAATAGACAATTGATCCTGGGGTTTTGGCACATTTTAGATGTGATGGAGGCATTAGTTTCTTCAAACTCTCAACCAAGCATGAGATATAGGAACTAGCATAGAATCTAAAGTTCAAGATCGTCTCCTTTGTGTTCATGACATCACCTCCCCATCAAGGAAGGAGTTCCACGAGGAGCGGCCATGTTTTCTAGCTTGGGTTTCATTGGATTCTTCCTATGGAATTCAAGAACCTTGATTTTCACTCTTTGAATATTTTTTGTAAGTTCTCAAGTATGATCATTGACATCATACCCCTTCCAATGAATAAGGTGTTTCAATCTTCCTCAGGAGATTCGTCAATCTAAGAAATGCTCAACCTCGAATTCTTCATGATCCTCAATCTTGATAGGTGATGAAGGACTGGGTGTCTCTCTTGACATTCCTTGGGTTCTTCATGCGGTAGATCCTTTGAGCTTCTAGTAGAATGTTGTGGTGTTTCCAAGATCTTTGGTGGAGAGTGTTGAGTAAGCACACCTCCTTCATTGAACATGAACTCCTCCTTATCCTTTACCTTCTTGATATCTTCATAAAATGTATACTCCATATCATTTGTAATGACTTGTGGGCTTCAAAGATTCTTGATTTAGATTCTTGAGGAATAGTGTCTTCATTATTCACCACTTCTCACTCTTGGACTTTGCTTTCTTTTAACAATTGATTCTCACACTGAATTTCTTGATTGATAGCCTCATTTAAAGTACTTAACTAAGGTGTAGAGGATAAACAACCCTTTATTTCATCTTTGAGACCACTTTGAAACTCATTAACTAGATAGTCTTCTTGATATGTGGACCCTTGAAATACAATTTTTAAGTCTGATGCAAATTCTCCAACTGAGCGATCACCTTGTCGTAACTTCTGTTCAAAGTCTTGAAGTTTTTTATATATATGATCCAAAGTTGACTCAATATTTTTTAGTATGGATATGGAGTTCATCATTCTTGATAGCGACTTGATGTGGATAGTCTTGCCAAAATGTCAAGGGAGAATTAGATTGTGCTCTCTGATTGGATTAGACAAGATTTTGGAATTATACTTTCAATTACAAGAAAACCCACGTATGGAGAATAATACAAGATATATGTAATTGATACAAGACGTCCCACAACCGAGGACCGGTAGGTATGGAAAATTGGACTAGAGATGATACAGGAGATCCCACAACCCATGACAATAGGTATGAAACAAGATATCTCGATTACAAGAATTCCCTTCATGGAGATGAACTAGATACAAGAAGTAACTAGAAAAGATCTTGTACTACGAGATTACAAGAGGACAAGACAAGATGTCCAAGATACAAGACTAGACAGGGGTGGAACAAGGAACAAGACAAGAACTGGAACTAGAACTTGGAGAGTACTTACTTGGCAGTCATGACTCCTTGAGCTCCCAAGACTAGTACTAGCAAGACTAAGAATGAATGTGGCCAACCCCTCCTTATATAGTTTTTCCAAGGGTGGTTATGAGTTATCATTGATGATGTCATCAACTTGAAACAAGACCTCCAAGCGTCAGAATTCAGCAAATAGATAGTTGATCTTGGGGTTTTGGCACATTCTAGATGCAATGGAGGCATTAGTTTCTTCAAACTCTGAACCAAGCATGAGATATAGGAATTAGCATAGACTCATGAGAAGATGGGCCATAGCTAAAAACAATAGTAAATGCCCATTCTTCATTGTGCACAAGATTAGCATACCTTTTTTTTGGAATAGAGGCCTCTGCAATAACCTTTGCAGCCTCTTTATTCTTTGCTTCTTTTGTAGCCAGTTTTGGACAACTCTTTATGACATGATCATTTTGTTTACAGTATTTGCAAAATTGTTTCTTCTTTTCTATTTTCTTCTCATCTTTTTCTTCCTTCTTTGACTCTGCAACATTAGCAGATTTCTACTTATTAGTAGATGAAATCCATTTACCTTTTTCCTTCTTACTAGCTAAGAAAGCTTGATCCACAACATGCATAATGGACATGTTCTACATAGACGGATCTTCCTACAAAAAAAAAAAAACCGATACTAAGTCCTCAATGTTAAGGCGTTTGGATCACCTTTCATCATCAATCAAAGAGTAGAAGCAAAAATTTGATATGAATCTAGAAGACTATTAAGAATAATCTACACAAGTGAACTATTTGGCAAGACTTCGTCAATAGAAATCAACTCCTTGTTCAAATATTTGATCTTTGTCAAAGAAATATCCATAGAGTCTCCTTCATTCATATGGTCACTCTCCAACTCTTTTCAGATATAAACAACACAAGCCTCATTTCATGCTTGGTATAAAGTGAAAAGTGTATCCCAAGAATCCTCTGGTACTTTGCAAGAGTGAATGTGAGGGATAATAGCACGTTTAATAGACAAACACATCAATGCATGTGATTGATAATCTCTAGCATACCATCAAAGTTGCTTTGCAGTGTCCTCAATGGGAACTGTAGCATGAAGAGGAATCTGAAGATCAACGTCTTCAACATCATCTGCGTCACCTTCAATAACCATATTTGCAGGTGTAGTAGGGCATTTTTCAATACCCTGGATGTAGACACCAAGGAAAGTTGTCTATCTAGATCACACCTCAGAGAAAATGTTCTTGGTAACAGAGCAGGATAGGCATGCATACACTTGGCAAGGTGAATCAATTTTCCTTCCACTAAGATCTAGTGTTTCCCATGGCCTCCAAGGAGTAGGATCATCCAAGGCTCATGAAACCTAGAGGGAAAGAACTAGAGAGAGACAAGAGGTGAGCTTTGCAAACATTGTGGGCAGAGATAGATCAGGACATGAAGGTGAAAGACCTAAAAGAGAGAGACATCGAGCACATAGGCATCAAAGAGATGAACATGATTTCCCATTGCCCAAACCCCGAGAGCACTCAAGAACCCTTAGACCTTCTCAAGTGGTCAAGGCAATGAAGAACTACTTTGATGGATTTGGAGACCCTTATGATCATGTGGCCGAGTTCAAACAAGTGTTAAGAGCTGAACAAGTAGAGGACTTGTTCACCCAGTTCAAAGCATTTGGTCTAACTCTCAAGGGTACTGCCTTATCTTGGTTTCAACCTCTAAACAGTCGCAACTATAGAGAGATAGGTCAGCTACTAGAAGAATTCATTGTAGAATTTTCCAAGAGCGGCATAAGACATAACACATCATCTCTGATTCATAGCTTCAAGTAGACACCCCAAGAACCAGTGCGACTTGTAGGAAGACGCTTCAGACAGTACTTAGAATGATGCCCTATTCCAGAGTTACCCACACCGGCCAAACAAGTGGCCTTGTTTTTAGATGGCTTGTTAAGCACAAAGCTAAGGTCATATGTGTACTTAAAGGAGCCTAGATCCATAGAAGAGTGTGTGCAGATGTGCATTGACATAGAAGACAACTTGGGTGAGGAGTTAGGACTGTCCAAACTCTATAAGGATTCTGACAGTTCTACTAGTCATACCTCAAGAACCTCTATTGAGATAGATGAGATAGCTGAGCAAGTTGCCAAAAAGCTAGGCGTCCAAAATAGACAAATGCCAACGGTCACCTCATTGAAAGGATGTTAAAACTGTGGTGGAGACCACATGGCCAATGTTTGCCCAATGAGGCTCAGGCCCAAGGAAACTCTAATACACTATATTGCACTATTGAGAGAAAATACACGAACCACACGGCTCAAGATTTTCCATACAATAGGCAAGCTATTAGACAAAATTATCAGCAACCTTACCAGCAGGTTAAGTATATCAACCTCAATACCAGCAGCAATATCAGGCACCATATAGGCCACAACTAGTCCTAGGAAACCAACCGCCAGTTTCTGCCAATGTAATTCCAGTTAAGTATAGGATGGCGGAGGAGAACCCTAATAGAGCATTGGTGCCACTAACCCCATTGGTCTCAGAAAAACACTCTCACGCTCATGGCTCAAACTACTTCCATGAAGAGAGTTCACAAGCTTATTACATAGATTCACCTGAGCAAAGTGAGACTTCTCCGTATCAATATGAGGCACCACCTATGGAACAAAATTGGGAGCCAGAATACTCACATGTCATGTACACAAATCCCAACCCCAGGCCCCAATTGAGACAAGTAAGACCACAAGCCCCTAGAGGACCATGCTTTAGATGTTAGGGCGACCATTTCATTCATGAATGTCCCCACTCACTCACTCTAGGACAAGGACAAAACATCACAATACAAGGCTTTTGTCCTGAGTGCGGAAAGGAACATCTTCCAAGAGAGTCTCCTAGGAATCCCTCTAGTGTACCCAAGGTTAGACCCATCAATGTGGTAGGTTTAGTGGCAGATTCAAGTTCAAGTAGCAGTAATCTGGCTCCTGTACAGGTAGTTACTAGTGCACAAGCATTAAAATAGGATAAAACAGCTGATCAATCAGAGTCAAGTGAGTCAGGAGAGCCTAGTAAAAGGAAAACAAGAACATGGAAAGATACCAGGGAGAGAACCAATCCTAAGTGGAATAAAAAGTTATCTGAAATAGAAGAAAGCCTGAAAGACGCCAAAACAAAAATAGAAGACATTGCATCTCAAAGCCCCTCGCATGTTGAACCTCCATCCACACCACCTCATTCCACCCCACCAGTCATTGTAAATAGACCGCAATCAGGGTCTGTTCTTGCAGATACAACCCCAGAAGGCTTGGACATGATGTTCAAGGCCTACCCAAGCTATGCTCGAGACTAGTCAAAACTTCAATCAGACGAACTCTATCAAACCGGATTTGCATTTCCAGGGCTTACTAGAAAGATTGGAGCAGTTGGTAAACAGGCCGCAGGTTTCTTTACCTCCACAGGCTCAACCAGTTGTTGAAAGAGAGATTTCACCACCAAGGAAAGCTTATGTTCCTGATTCTGTGGATGAGGGAGCACAACTTTCAATTTAGCAATACTCTCAAGAGTTCTTGCAGGAAATACAAGAAGAAAAATGGGCCAAGGAGAAGGGTAGTCCCCCTCCTATTCCTGAAATTGATGACCTTCATGATCAATTTCCCCAAGACATTCCGTCTATCTATGGAGACCAAGCAGAGCAACAAGAAGATGTGCACATGCATACACACACATATACATGCATACACTCACATAGACATATACATACACATGCATACACACATATAAACATTCATATACACACATGCACATACACATACACACTCATATACATACATACACACACATATACATACATACACACACATATACACAAACATATGCATATAAAAACACATACACTTGCATGCATACATACACACACATGCATATGCATGCATACATACACACATGCATATGCATACATACATACATACATACACACATGCATACACGCATATAGATACACATGCATACTCACATACATACACACACATACACATATACACACACATATACACTCGTGTGCACACATATAAATGCAAATGCAAAGATACACATACACATACACACACATTGTAATAGGCCTTGCGATAGTGCAATAACTCATCTTGAAATTTTGAAATTATATTGTGTGGATAATGTTTAGAATAAATAAATGTTCATTTTATGCGTGTAGGCAAAATTTAGGGATGACAGAATTTAAACCTTATTTGCATTATGTTTTGCAATTGAAAATTGAACGTGAAGATGAAGGAATTAAGAGAAATGTTATATGATAGAAAGGTAGAGCTTACATAAGAGCATAAAAGTGTCTTTGTGAAATTTTTGCAAAT